>VWZP01003545.1:5066-17659 GCA_013396995.1 Dicaeum eximium | reverse complement strand
ATGCAGGTATCCCAGTACAAGTGTTCTCCTTTTATGGTGGCTTTTACTTACACAAGTAAGAGTTGTAACCAAATAGTATAAATCCTGCAGTTTAAAACAATAACAATATGAAACTTATATTATAAATCCCATTATGTAAATTTGGACAAGGTTTTCAAAAACACGTTAGTTCAACCCCACACACGCTATCTGGTAAAGAAAGTGCCTTTTCTATGCAACAATTGTTTGATACTCAGTACTCTCCTTATGTGAACTTCTGACTAGTCAGACTGTTGTAACCTACATGACTATTACAGTCATTTAAATTAAATTGTGATTGACTAATATTTGAAGAGTATTAAGTGTTGATTTCAATTCTTGGTAAAATATGTCCAGAAACAAATGAGTCCCTTGTGTGGCCAGAAGGGCAAGTGTTTCCCATTAATACTGACTGGGACACTGTAGAATAAGTTTTTTTATCTGATTTTTAAAAACGGCCTTTGAATTAAAATGATGAAAAGATATCTCTGAGTATTTTGTAGCACTTCAAATAAAATGCTTTTGTTTTCCAACAGTTCCTAGGGCAGGATACTTGTCCTAATGTCCTTTGTCTATTAAAGATTAGTATCTACAATCAGGTGCCATGTGTTTCAAATAAGCACTTAAGACAGGAAGTAAACAGTTGTAACTACTTCACACAGGTACCCTTGTGAGAGGTATTTCACAGCAAATGTAGATTTTCTCTTGATTTATTTTTCATTCTTTCTTTATTCCAGGACAGAGGAGAGGGCCTAGACCGAGAGCCTATGCAGTGTCTGGAAGCGACACAATGCCCAGTTTCACACACTCCAGAAGCTACCCTCCTGTGTTTGAAAGCCACACACCCTCCAGTGTGTCACTAAGCAGAACAGGTGTTGGCTCATCAGTGGACGTATTGCCCTACCTGAGACCAACCAGTATGGATACTGGATCATCAGTGGACATATCCTCCCATGTGACTCCCAGCAGAACATTCAGTGCATCTGAAACCAACATACCCTCCAGTGTGACATCCTTCAGAACCTCTGCTGTGTCTGGAACCAACATACCCTCAGGTCTGTCAGCCTACAGAGCCTATAATGTCAAAACACAAATGAGTCCCTTCTGTGGCCAGCAGGGCAAGTGTTTCCCAGTAACAGTGACAGGGAGACTGTAGACTAAGTTTGTTTACTTGATTCCAAAAAACAGCCTTGAAATTCAAATGATGAAAAGATCTTCTAAGTATTTTTTAGCAGTTCAAATGAAGTGCTATTGTTTTCCAACAATTCTTAGGGCAGGATGCTTGTCCTAATGTCCTTTGTCTATTAAAGATTAATATCTATAATCAGGTGGCACGTGTTTCACATAAGCACTTAAGACAGGAAGTAAACAGTTTTAAGTCCTTCACACAGGTACCCTTGTGAGAGGTATTTCACAGCAAATGTAGATTTTCTCTTGATTTATTTTTCATTCTTTCTTTTATTCCAGGACAGAGAAGAGAGCCTAGACCGAGAGCCTATGCAGTGTCTGGAAGCGACACAATGCCCAGTTTCACACCCTCCAGAAGCTACTCTCCTGTGTTTGAAAGCCACACACCCTCCAGTGTGTCACTAAGCAGAACAGGTGTTGGATCATCAGTGGATGTATTGCCCTACCTGAGACCAACCAGTATGGATACTGGATCATCAATGGACGTATCCTCCCATATGACACCCAGCAGAACAGGCATTGGTTCATCACTGGACATATTGCCCTACCTGATACCAACCAGAATGGATACTGGATCTTCAATGGATACATCCTCCCCTATAATACAAAACAGACCTTTTACTGTGTCTTCTGTCAACACGCCCTCCAATCTGACAGAGAATTGAACTTTTACTGGGTCTTAAGTCAACTCATCCTTCAGTTTCAGCCTACTGAGAATTAGTTCTTTGTCTTCAAGTCTTTCAGCCAGGATGTCTTACCCAGCACCAGAAGAAATATGAAATTTAATTATTGGATGTGACAGTTTTCTTAAGCAAAATCCTAGCTTCTCTTCTGAAGAAAAAAACTCCAGCAACTTAAAAAGAGCTAATTAAAGTACAGTTTTACCAACCTTTGTATTGTAATTCAGTATATGTGGTTTTTTTGTTGTGGTAGCTATAGGTGGTCTGTAGCTGCACAGATAATTTGGCATAACAGACACCAACTTGACCAGTCTAATTTGTTAGATAGTAGAAGTAAACAAGTCCCCAGGTATGTTCTGATAGGCTGGATTCAAGTTCAAGCAGGGCACTTAAGTCCCCTTTGAACCATGAATGTGCCCGTATCACTGGCCAGTAAGCTGGGTAGAGCTAAAACCCTTGTCCAATCAGCTATGTAAGAGCAGGAAATTCGAAGCCCCTATAAAAGAGGGTGCCCTTAAATAAATGCTGCCTGTTGCTGCATGAACTCGGTGTGTGTATGTCGCGGTCCTGTCTCCACCATGAGCGACATCTGGCGACCTGCCGACATGATTCAACAAGCTGCTGCTGCAATATGGGGAGACAGGGGGCAGCAGAATTTGCTGCGTGCAGCCAGTCAGGCTGTGGAGAGCAGCGGATTTAGCCGTGGATTTAGCTGCGGAGCAGCAGGTATTGCTGCGGGCAGCCAGTGGTGCTGCGGATAGCAGCGAATATTGCCACAGGCAGCGAAATTGCTGTGGAGTCTGCAGAGCAGCAGATATTGCTGTGGGCAGCAGAGAGTGCTGCGCAAGGCAGCAGAGTGAGCCATGTGGGTCTTGAACCCCCCTTCGTGGAGTAGAAGATGGCACTGGGAAGGGGGTGTGGGCTTCAGTACTGGAAGACCCTGCCACCAAGGTCTGGACTTTTTTTTTATGTTATAAAGTCCTTGAGGCTTATATTGGATTTACTGGACAATTACAAATTGAGCAGAGGAGGAGGATGAGCAAAGCAGTCACATCACACCGCGAAACCGCCCAGGACCATGCCATCACCCCCTGCAGGGACATCTCCCCACGTCTCCTGGTCACCTGGGACCATGCCACCACCCCAGGCAGGGATGCAGTGCCAGTGGAGCATGCCACAGCTGAACTGTGCCACTGTGACGCCGCTCCAAATGGCAGAGAGGCACTGCACTGCCAAGCTGTGCTAAATGAATATCCAGCAGTCGCTCCATGTTGTGCCACTCTGGACTTTGTCACTCTGAGCTCTGCTGCGCTGGCTGAAACCACGAGCGCAGTTTCCATTGCAGTGGTGCCTTCTGCAGCTATCCTGACTGCGCCTGGGTGGGCATTCCATCATTGCATGCCAGAACCCCCTGCTACCACACGCGCGCCAGGACTGCCTCTTCCCGGAACCAACCGGGCTGGCTCAGAGACCGCACCCTCGATCCAGCCTTTGCGGGGCGTGCTCAACTCTCATTCTAACTCGTGGGCGGACCCTAGAAATGTGCCATCAGGAGTACCTGGACACCAAAACAATGTAACACCCAGAAGCAGAGGTAGATCTGAAAGTCCTAAAGTTGCCACTGCGAGTGCGCTGACGCTGCTGGAGATGGCGGTACCCCTATAATATACACTGGTAAGGGACTTGTCTCACACTAAAGGAGATGCCTTTGCCACTATCAAAGCAACGCTGTACTGTTGTTTCCCTTTTGACACCAGTGGATCCACGAGAGCCACCATCTTGGGAAGCCCCAAA
This sequence comes from Dicaeum eximium, assembly GCA_013396995.1. Classification (NCBI taxonomy): domain Eukaryota; kingdom Metazoa; phylum Chordata; class Aves; order Passeriformes; family Dicaeidae; genus Dicaeum; species Dicaeum eximium. Next base: position 13,979 of record VWZP01003545.1, on the reverse strand, counting down.
CAGCCACGCTGGGACCAGGAGAACTTGACGGGCAGGGGAGTGACAGTGCCCTTCCCCTGCCTTTCACACAATGCAGCTTTACTCCCGTGGGCGCTGCCACTGCCACTCAGGAAGAGGACGGCTTGGCTCCAACCCACGCCTCTCCAGCCAGCTGCTGCCAGTGACCAATGCCACGGCCGTGGTCACTATCCTGCTGTGGCCCCCAAGGGCCAGAGGGTCCTCCAGCAGCCACTGCAAATCTCGTTTTTGCTTCCTGCAGCAGCAAAAGGAGGCAGCAGCACAGCAGAGCAGAGTCACGCTCCCACCAGCACTCAAACCTGGTGCCGCCGCAGCCAAGTTGCATTGCCTAGCAACTGTGGCTGCAGTCTCTGTCTACAAGACCCATTTCTGCTTCCTACAGCAGTGGTGGGGGAGGGCAGTGGGCGGGGCAGGAGCAGTGCAGGCAAAGCCCTACACAAGCACAGACCCTAGGAGGGGGCCCAGCGTCCCCCTTTCCCAGATAGCAGCCCACCATAGCCGTTCTCCATGGCAGTGCAAATGTCCGGTGTTAAGCCAAACCCACAGTGACTGCCACAGAATTGAGATAGATTGAAAGCTTCTTTGATAACGTTTTAAAACATCGGACACAAGAAAAAGTTGTCCTAAAAGCAAGTATCTGTCCTGATATTAGACTTTTGTTTATACTTTCGCAGTTTTGGTCCTCAGGTTATGATTGGCAATTCTAATATCCTTTCCCTTTCAAATATGCATTAAATTTCAGTATGATATTGTGTAATACTTAAGGATTATAGTTAACTTAATAATTCTCTTTTGTATAGAATTCACAGCAATTTTCCAGGTTGTTTTTACCCTCAAAAGAGAAAAAATATTAAGGTATTATTTTCCTCTTCCACAAATTTTATGGGATTTCCAAATCTAAGATTAACTTTTATTCTGTCATTTAAAGTTGTGCAACCAATTTGTTTGGGGATAAAAGCTATTAATCTGAGAAATTGACGAATCTATAGCAAACCTGCCAAATAAAGCTCTAAATCTTAAAAAGTTATTGAAACAACACCAAAATGAGAACTATTAAATATGCTTGTAAAAGGAAAGCCTTACATGCATCACACTCAAACAATATTCATGGTAATAATTACCTGAACTTTACCCCCTTTTACCTGACTGGACACACTTTGTGATAATGGCAACACTTTTTAAAATTCAAACACACTGCTTGTTTTAAACGTGTTAAAAAGAACATTCTAAGTTCATAAAAGCAAAGTAAAAGTACTAATTTTGTTTAGAAAAGGAAGTGTTTGTGCAGTTGGATAACAGCTTGTATCTAAGCTTATTAGGACAAGCAGTTGCCTTACAAATAGACAAATATAAAAACTTAACAGCTTTAGGGAGTAGGATCCAAAAGTTATAAGGAAGAGGCACATTTGCTTTTCATTGTGTTATAGAATTTTCTTTGACATGATTTGATTTTTCTGAAACTTGACTTGTGAATGTTCTAAAGGTCTTGTTAAATTTATTTCAAAAGTATTTCGGACAACAGTATTAGCAGAAATATTTTGCATTTCAGTGACATTTTACATTTCCTTTCAACAAGGCTTGTTGGGTTTTTTTGTACATAACTCCTAAAACACATTTCTTTAAAATAGGATTTAATTTATACAGAGGTATGTTACTATTTTAGTCCACAACTATTATCCAAAATTGAGTTTTGCAAAATGAATGCTCATGGAAGTGCTAATTTACCAAGCTTAAGTACTGCAGCATTCAAGAAGAAACAGAGACACTTGATATTAACTTATCTAATGAGGTACCATCAATTAAGGTAGACTGAAACTGAGATATGAAGCTCCTTCTACCAGATATTATTGTCCGTATTTAATTAAGCCAGCATTGTGTTCATCTCTTCTGAAAATGACAAGGATTATGTTAAAAATAATATAAATTCTTTTGACTTCTCGACAACTTGCAGTGTGTCAGCTCTTAGAGTGGATGACTCAGTTCAATACCAGCTATAGAAAGTAACTCAATCCCCTCCAGCCTCAAGAACCAACTTTGTGTATGTCCTTAGATAACAAAATTATCCAGTTTTGATGACTCTGGTCTCGTGCTGCAGACTGTATGTTTGTGGAGACAGACAACCTAACCAGTTTTGCACTACGCTTTTGGTGTTATAACTAAAAAACCAAATTCTACAAATGCAACTAAATGATTTGTTAATATTGTATCTATCTATCCACCAAATAATAAGATCATAACCAAGGGAAGAAGCCTTCACATAACAACATTTTAAGGACACTACAAACACAAGGATGTGTCAATTTTAAGATGGGATCTGTAAAACCTAACTAAGACACCAAATGTTTTCCTTTAATAATTTTGAATTGGTGTGGTACATAGTACTTTCAAAAGCAGTTGTATACCTCACTAAACACAAATTGGGGTGTGTTCCACCACTGGTATCCCCTACGTGGCACTTTAAAATGCATATTTTTTGAACAGAAAAAGGGGGGATGCCTGGTGCTATCTATATCCTAAATCACCTGACACTATTAGAATTATTTTATGTATTTAAAAGAAAAGGACTTAAAAATTTACCTATTTATGGATGTGAGTCACAAACGTGGGTTAAAACAGATTGTTTCCCTGTTGGTTGGTTCTCCCAGGGTCCTGTGGTTGAAATGTTTCCTGTTTATAGAGTTAAGTTGTAAGTTTGTAACTTCCAAGTAATGAGCATTCAGGATGCTACCTTGAAAACTTGTATTGTTGGTAATCCCACCTGGCAGCTCCTGGGAATGAATGCTACAACTTCAGTGATATATGGGATGCATCACTGGCTGAGAGGGGCTAGGCTTGTCCAGTTGAGAGAAATCATTTGTGTCATCATGTTGTCTTTGTTGTACTATCTATAAGACGTCTTGCAGAAGATGACAATGAACACTTTGCATTTTTTAAACAGAAAAGGGAGAACTGTCACAGCTATAGCTGGTCTATAGCTGCACAGCTAATTTGGCATTGCAGACACCACTCGACCAAGTGCTATCTTGGTCTTCCTGGGAGACAAGAACAACTCTTCGAGATAGATTTTAATGGACAAAGTACAGCCAGTGCTGAGGGGGGACTCCAGAGAAGGAACTTGACCTTGGGGGAAATTGGATCACCACTTGTTCTCCTAATTGGTGCTTTTTATCAATTATGCTAATTTCCTAAAACCTATAAATATGTACTCATCTCTGGAGGGGGTGGGCTTTTGTGGACATCTTTCCATAACTGCCCCTGAAAACCTTCAAATAAAGATCCATTTTTATATTACCTCCTTACTAAAATTATCTCTACTTTCATTTCCAGGTTAGGAAAATGGCAACATTGCCACCACAGCAAACGTGGCCCGTAATCCCACTAATCCATCATCAAGGTGTCTTCATTTTGCTGGGATTTTTACCCTGCTAGTTCTGCGGGAATGCTGCTTGCTGTCCAAGAGCTTTGTTCTTTTCAGGAAACTCAAGATACTTGCTTAGATTCCCCTTTTCTACAGACACAGGCTATTGTAATTGTTGAAAAAGATGAGGGGCACAAACCATTGCTCAGGCAACTCCAACAAGTCTAAGAAATGTTGATCCCAGTAGGCCTTAGGCCCTTGTTCTGTCAATTGACAGGGGCATTTTAAAGGACACAGACACCAATGGTAAAGAAGGTCATATTTTACTAGGAATATTAAGGCAACAGAAAAGTAAAATGATACATTCAAGAAAACCACGTGCTTGGCTTTAGCAACAAGCAAAAACAAGCAAAGTAATCTCATTGCTACTATATGAGAGACAGGATAGTGATTGAGAAAGATGCATCACCAATGGCCTGAACACTTTACCATCATCCAGAGTTCATGGTTGCTGTGGAGCCCTATTTTGCAGAGAGGACCTGGAGAACCCTTCCCAGCAACTGGGAAAATCCTGCACCTGTGTCCACCTGTAGCTGAGGTCTCCAAATTCACCCTGAAAGTGGATCCAGCTTTTCTAGGCCCAAATCATCAAGTCAAAGTGACTTGATTACATTTTTAGCACAGAATCACCCTGGATCTGATGGCACGCTTCCCGACCAGCAGAGGCCAGGGCTTGGCCAGAACCCAGGCCTTGTCTGGAAGCATTTTCCCTAAAATATCCTACGAACAAGTCTCTATTCATTTCAGTTTAGAAAATTTCTTAAAAGGATACCNTATTAAATTTGTGCTATAATAATTTAAATTTTATTAATTTTTAAATAAAAATTTAATGTATCAAATTTAAAATGCTAAGCCACAAAACCAGGCCTAGATTTTCTGTCCTGTGAATATTTGGAAGGGTTAAAAGCATTGCACCAAGACATGTACTTGGGCAAGAATCCGATACAATGTACCCAACATAGAAGCTAGCAAAATTTAGTCACAAGCTAGAGGCACAGGATGAAACTTGGCAAGAAATAGGGAACAGAACTTGCAAANTTAGCAACAAGCAAAAACAAGCAAAGTAATCTCATTGCTACTATATGAGAGACAGGATAGTGATTGAGAAAGATGCATCACCAATGGCCTGAACACTTTACCATCATCCAGAGTTCATGGTTGCTGTGGAGCCCTATTTTGCAGAGAGGACCTGGAGAACCCTTCCCAGCAACTGGGAAAATCCTGCACCTGTGTCCACCTGTAGCTGAGGTCTCCAAATTCACCCTGAAAGTGGATCCAGCTTTTCTAGGCCCAAATCATCAAGTCAAAGTGACTTGATTACATTTTTAGCACAGAATCACCCTGGATCTGATGGCACGCTTCCCGACCAGCAGAGGCCAGGGCTTGGCCAGAACCCAGGCCTTGTCTGGAAGCATTTTCCCTAAAATATCCTACGAACAAGTCTCTATTCATTTCAGTTTAGAAAATTTCTTAAAAGGATACCTTTCTTGCAGATAGCTACACAAGGTTATGTGTAAGTAAGCACTGGTTTGGTGTTAAACAGCTAGCATAAGCGTCTGGTTATCTATTTCTAGCTAAATAATAATGACAGTGTTAGCCACATAATGCCCAGGGTTCATTTTGTAAGTCAACTTTGGCTGAGGGCTGCTGCTCAGACCTAGCTACCTTAGCCCTCTAACTGGGTTCACTTTCAGAAACAAAAGTTGTATTTGTTTAAAGTTAAATTGTAACAAGCNGGCAAGAAATAGGGAACAGAACTTGCAAAAATGAAGAGCTTGTGAAAAATGATATGGAAATCGCTGAAAGAGCTAACAAGAAACTGTGTATGCCTAGAGGAGAAAAGTGAAAAGTGAATGACAATGAAGATGTGCAGCCTTCATCAGGAGACCATTGAGGAAGATTCAGAGCCTTCCTCAGTGGGGCCACCATGGTGCACTGCACCTGCACCTTGCATAGGCCAATGAAAATACTGAGTTTTAAGAAAGAGTTTGCATTACCACACCTATTCTAAGGAAAACTATGGATATGCATGATCATTTCTGTATTTGCTTTTATTTTAACAAAGAGCCAAGTCTCTGACATTTTGGTAAAAAAAAACAAGTTGAGAGTACAAAAGGAATTTAAACTGCTTTTCTCTTTAAGTTGTTTCTATAAGACTAACATAAATTATGTTCCAATTGAAGCAGTGATAAAGAGAGGTCATTAGTTTGTGAGCAATTGTTCAAACCTTGCAGCAGAACTGCACCTTATACTGTGATACAGCTACAGAGAGAGGTGGAGGTCCTCTGGCATTATGCATTTATAGGGCAGGTCCCTTCCCATGCAGGTCAGTCAGGAAGAAGCTTCTCCTGCTTTGTCCAAGGGAAACTGATAACCAAACACTGTCATCAGTCCCTTTTGGGAAGAAGGAAAACTGGATGATTTACAAATAAGCCACTGCGCCTGTGTCTTGGTCTGAAAAGACAGGTGTCTGCTAAGTAAGGCAAGAGCCTCCCCTGAAATGGAAAAGGTAAGCCCCCTTCCTCTGAATTACCACAACTTTGAAATAAAAAGGCTCTCAGGCAAAGATATGGGAATAGGAATAACAGTTCTTTGCTAGGAAAACTGAAGATACAAATTAATTAGTATAAACAAAACTACTGATAAAGTCAGAATACGACCTGACACCCTGTGGGTCAGGGTGCTGGTAACAGTCCAGTTGAATGGTGGCTGCAATCCTCCTGGAGTGGTAGATGTGGTTCTGCTGAAGCAGTGATCCTGTAGAAGGGCATAGTTTTTCTCTGAAGGTCCAGTGGTGGTGTAAATGGGCCTGGTCTTCCTCTGGGAATCCAGTGGAGAAGAGGCTCCTCAATTGTCTCTGATTATATGGAGGTAGGAATGCTTAGCTCCTCCCCCTGGGCGGAGCATTTCACAATAGAAAAATATAATTTTATCAGTCATGCAGTGAGGCTCAGTGGCCCATTAACAGAAGATATCTCCCCGGAGGGAGAGATTGGTTGTGGAAGATATAAGAAAACTGCTCAATTAACAGAAGATAACTGCCCCACATTTAACAAATAAAATAATGCTTATCCTACAATCTAGGACAGCCTGAATGGAGCCTGAGCAGTGGAGGACAGAGTTAGCACAATAGATAAAGTCCTCACTGCAGAAATAATTGCTCCTGTTTCTCTGATGCCAGCTCTAACAGCGCTCCATTGTCAGAAACTCCTGGGAGAAAAGTATCTTTAGGGATAACTTTCTTCCTCTCTCTTTTTCATTTCAGTTTCCTTTTATTATTTTTATTTTCATTTAATTTTATTTTTGTTATTCATTTTCCATTTCCAATCTTACTTCCTCCAAACATCTGAACTGTTCCAGCAACAGCCAAAGTCACATTCACTGAGCGTAACTTTGTGCTTCCAGTGAAATTGGATGATGGTTCTCCCTGCAGTGCTTTGTTCTCCCCTGCTGCTCTTACAGACTGGAGAGGGTCCCAAGGAGGGACAGAGGTGATCAAAAGGCTGGAGAACCTGTGCTGTGAGGGAAGACTGGAGCAGTTGGATCCTTTCTCCCTGGAGAACACCAGGTTCATCACATGATTCCAGTATTTAGAGCAGAGATACAAAGGGGACAGAGCATCTCTGCTCACAAAGAGCCACGTGGAGAAGACAAGGAGCAAGAGCACAGATAACACTGGGAGGGGTTTTGTGTCAACATAAAAAAGCAATTCTTACAGTAGGAACAAGCCTTTGCTGGAACAACCTCCCCAGAGATGTGGCAGAGTCCCCCTTGCTGGGGGTTTCCAAGTTGCAGCTGGACAGGGCTCCAGGGAATCCCACCAAAGCTCCTTCCCTTCCCACACAGAGTTGTACCTTCTGAGCTCCTTCCCACCCTGGGCTGCTCTGTGGCTGTATCCTTGGAGGGCCAGGCTCACTGCTCTGTTTTCCAGGCTGTTTTTCAGTTCCCTCAGTGCCCAGCTGTGCTCACACCGATGCAGATCCAATGCAGGGGAGAGAAGGGAGCGAGCACCTGGCTGCAGGAAAGGCACATGGAGGCTCTCCTTGTGTTCCACCTGTTGGTAACTGATGGCTGCTGGCACGTCTCAGCAGTGCCCATCTTGCAGCTTGGACTCCTTCGACCTATGCTGAGTCATTCTGAGATTCCAGGGAAATTCCCCCCTGGCTCCAGGTGGTACTTTATGACTTAGATGCTCTTCCATAGGTTTTTGGTGCCTGTTATGGTTAAGCTGCACTGGATTCTGTGAGAACTGACACGGCTGCAGTCAGAATTACAGTCAATTCCCCAAAAAGAGAATTGGGGAATTCCCAGTATTTGATGGTTTGGATGAAGTTTTGCTGATAGCTGATGGACATTGGTGTATTTGGTTGACAAGTAAGGAAACTTCCCTTGGACAGTCAGACTTCCACCAGATAAGTTGTGAGGACACATGAAGCAGAATATTGGTCACCAGTATGACCTTTCTAATAAGGAATTGAAGCCTTAATGTTTGCCAGCAATCAATGTGCTGCTCTCAGACACCAGTTTTTATTTGCAACAGAGCATTTTCCTTCAGCTGCTAGGTAGAATTCAGAGTGCAGTGAAAGCAAGATGGATCTCAAAATCAGCTGTAATCTTGTGTAGATGGTATGGTTACAAAACCTTCTGGGGCTTGAATTGACATTCTGTTTATCATAGGAGCAAGTTACAGAAATATAACTCGGTCTCTGTGATTATTTCCTGTTACAGCAGAGTCAGGGCTTCTTTATGGAAGGCATTTACCATAAATACTGGTATCCTTGACAACACCAGGATACAATAAAGGGCTTTGTAATGAGCTGCTTTTCAAAAATGTATTCCTTAACTTGGATGATTGTGTGATAAGATTGCACTGGGCCATTTTTGGAAAATATTTTAGGTGCTACAACCTTAAAATCTAATGTTGCAAGATATATTAAAATGTCTCACCTTGCTACCAGGCATAGAGCATGAAATATCAGGCTGAACTGGTGTGAAACCTCCTCTGGGTTTTGTTGTGTTTGGTTATATTTTCTGCAATATGGCCAAAATGGTGCCTTAACAGTCACAGAATCATAGGATCACTAGGGTTGGAAAAGACCTCCAAGTTCATTGAGCCCATCTTTCCAGGCCTACCACTAATTACAGCAGTTGACATCCACAGGACGTGGATCCACACTCTGCCCACCTTGCCCAGGTGTGCTCCTGGCACACGGACACAGCTCCATGGAGGTGAGGTGAGCACGGATTTATTGACCAGCACTGACACGTGAGGGTGTGTCAATACAGCCCCTGAGACACCATGGAATTGGTGCATCACCATTTCCCATGTTTGGGGTCAGCCCTCCAGGCCAACAAGTTCACAGCACAGTGTGAGAGAAGCTGATCTTGGCTCTGTTGGGGAATCCCCGTGGAAGGGGAGTTGGGGTAAACGCTCCAGCCCAGGACGCTGGTGACAGATGCGGTTTGAGGTGCAGCCA
>VWZP01003543.1:2942133-3050300 GCA_013396995.1 Dicaeum eximium | reverse complement strand
GAATACATACTGATAGCCAGAAAACCTCATATCACTTTCTACAGGAAAAGTGCATGAAAGTGAGGAAAATGACCCTATTGACTTTTGTTACATGATCTTTTGTCACAAACAAGAAGTTTCACCAGCAAAATCACAAAGCAAAAATATACCGCCTTTCACAAAATGAAGCCTGTATTTGGGTAAGAAAAGGCAGAAAAATTTCAGAAGTAGTTTGGCTTGATGAAGTCTTGATGAAGTCGTGGTTACTACAAACATAGATGAGGTGTGAGGTTCAGCACTAACTACAGTCAGTGCAAGCAAATCTCACCCCACAGGGGCTAAGATGAGAAGTAGGCCCAAAGAAACTCACGTCCTTGTTCAGCATGTTCCAGCTTTGACAGCTTCAGAGGCGGCATCCCACTTCAGGATTCCCACCTTGAAGGTTAGTAGTTAGTATTTCTGCTGGATTTCTGGGTGCTGGGTAAGCAGATGGTCCATTTTCTTCTTTCCCATCTTCTGTCCTGTCCTGTCCCACATAAAGCAGGCTGTGGTGAAGTTACTCTCCCTTTCTTCTTTGCTGAAACTTGGAAGCAGCTCCACCTCTACCACCCCCTTCCACCCATTCTGGCTCTGAGCTGTTGGAGGTGTTGCTGCCTGGCTTCCTCCCTCCCTCGAATATGACAGCAGGCTGTAGGGTTGTGTATGGGCAGGGGTGTGTGTCCTTCTCTCCTCCTCGTTCACCCCCATTTCCTTGCAATAATGCAGTCATCCGATGGTCTGAGTCAGCCATGCCTTTCTACCTCCCAAAATACTCCCCTTCTCTCTGAGGAAAAGTCAGGCTGACAAATGAGAGTTGGGTACCTCCTGTAGACCAGCTCTTGGGTCAGTCTAACCACGTGAATATGATACTTATTAAATATATATGGGACAGGAGTTTGCTGGGAGCCCAAAGTCAGGTATTGAGACATGCTCAACCCTCAGAATGAGAGTTTTTCCTAGACTTTACAAGATATTCTCTTTTCTTGAAGCTAAGCATATGCTTCTGAGCAGGGTCCTGTCATTAAATGGTCAAATGTGAGAGATGTGTTATCTTTAGCAATAAGAGGAGAAGATGGTTTTGGTGAAAATATCATTACTCTTTAATATTGACTTACAGAATCCAGGTTTGGAGTAATCAGTTTGACATTCTGTGCTGTCTGCTTCTTTGGCCAGACTTTTTCTTTGTAACTTAAAGTAAGAAAAATATTAATGAAATTTTAAATTCACTTTCCAAGGAAGTAAGGTACAGTTTTATTTTACTTTTTTAGAAGTTTTACCTAAATAAAAGGACATCAAATGGCATATGCCTTTTGTTTGTTTGGTTTTGTTATATGTTTTATAGCTTTGTCTGGTATTCAAAGACCTAAGCAACTTTACTGGGATCAATAGGAAGCACTGATCCATCCCTCAACCTTGCCCAGACTTCTCCCTTGTGGCAGCTCCAGAGCTTAAACACTCCAGGTAGACTGTGTCTCGCTCCAGGTAAAGTTTGTCAATATTTTTCATCTGACACAGTATATGTATTTTTTATATACATAAAAAGGCAGGTTCAGCAGTATCAAACAAGTCTAAGTATTTGATTTCATTTTATCAAGTTACTTGTCCAAACCAACTGAACAAAAATAAAACTTCCCTTGAACTCCTTAAAACAAATTGGAAGACATATTTTGATTTTTCATTGCAATACTTTAAAATAAATGATATAATTTTCTGTTTAAAATATACTATACGTGTTCAATTTTCATTGAAATGTGTTTTTAAAAAGCAAATAAACTCAAAATCAAAATGAAATGTCCATTTCAGATTATTTTAAATATTTATGTAGTTTAAAATGTTGTTTAAAAAAGCTTATATTTGCTCAGTGTTTTTTACTTTTCCTGATTTTCCTGTAAATGGAAGCATCAACAACCACAAAACTTTAGTTACTGACTCTTTGATTTAACTTTATTCCTGGAAAAAAGGCTGGTTTTCTGTCACTTATAAGTAGGGTGCTACTGACAGTATTAGTGCTCATTTTCCAGGATTTTAAGCTGCCAGATACATGTTTTTAAAGGACACATAACAGATTAAACATAGAGAAGGCAGAGTGCAGATGGCATGGAAACCAGGCTTCTTTCAGTTTAGACAAGTCAAAAGACAGAGTCATTCAAAATAGAGAAATACCTAGTGCTATTTCCTCATTTGATTAATTCTACACCTTTGAGTATTCTTTAGGACTCAGTCAGCCTTTTTTTGTGAACATCTCTGCTTATGCTGACCCTCCTACAATTTCCCACACCAAGTAACTTTTGACTCTACTGATCAACTCTAGATCGAGATAGCATCAGGGAGTTCATTGCTCTGCAGTCTAGACCAAAAAAGAAACTTCTTTTTTGGCTTTAGATGTCCATAGTGATCTTACAAGTAAGGCACAGATGCTTAAGATCATTCTTTTTCAAATTAGCCAAAAAACCAGACACATGCTACACCACAAAGCCACCTATACATCATAGCGTCTGAAAAAATCAGTCTAGAACTTGAAAATGGTGTGGTGGATTAATCCTGGCTAACAGCCAAATGGCCAACCAACTGTACTCCACCTCCTCAGCTGGACAGAGGGAGAAAATAAGGGAAAAAACAAGAATGAGAAAGCTTGCAGGTTGAGGTAAGGACAGGCAGATCAATTGTCAATTACTGTCATTGGTAAAACAGGCTCAACTTTGTAAAACGAATTTAATTTATTGCCAGTTCAAATAGATTGGGGTAGTGGGAAACAAGAACATAAATACTAAAACTACTCCTTTTCTTGCCCCATTCCCAGGCTTAACTTCCCCCCTTTAGTCCTGACTCCTCTCACGGCCCCACTGAGCATTGTTGGGAGGATGGGGAATGCAGGTAGCAGTGAATACATAACAGCTTCTCTCTGCTGCTCCTTCCTCCTCACACTTTTCCTCTGCTCCAGTCTGGGTCCTCTCCATGGGCTGCTATCCTTCAGGAAGAAACCTGCTCTGATGTGAGCTCTTCCTGGGTTGCTGTTCCTTCAGAAATATCTGTCTGCTCTGGTATGGTTGTCTCCTCGGGCTGCTGAAGAACCTCCACCTCTGACACTGGTGTTTCCTCTATTGTTTCTCACTCTTTTTTTTCCCCTCTCCTCCTCCTCTGGCTGTCCAATGTTTTCTACCCATTCCTAAATATGTTTTCAGAGACAGCCCAAATTCCCTGATGGGCTCAGGAACCCTGTGTCCTGTGGTGTGTCTGCTGGGGAGCTCACTGTAGCTGGCTGTGTCCAGCATGGGGCAGCCCCAGCCTTCTCTCAGAGAGGTCACCCCTACAATTGTCCTGCTGCCAAACCCTTGCCAAACACAACCAATACCAAAGTGGTTCATATGTGGGATTGCCAAATAATCCTTTCCTGTTCCTTTCTTTTTCCCAGGAAACTGTAGGAACACTGCAATGAAGGCTGGCAGTGCTTGTGATGACTCCAGCAACCTACAGAGGGAGGAGAGGCAATAAGAGAGGCATTTTGTGTATGTGTCTGAGACTTAGAAGCTCCCTAGATCTGAGAAAGTTATAAGTTACTGAAATTAGCTCATGCTGAAAAGTGCTTGTTCACTAATGGCAATAGCAGCTATGTCACGTGTTCACTCCAGAGATGCCCAAGGACACTCACCTGTAGTGTACTAAAAAGGAAGAGACCAGAAATGTATTAATGCTGGATAGATAAAATATTTAAATGGTTATAGCTAGATGGACTATAGAGATAGTAATCTGATATGTATGCATGCACTGTACACTTTTATACTAGAGTTGGAGCATAAATGACCCCATTAAATCCTGTTACTTTCCTAATCCAATAAACGCTTAATCTCATTGCAAGTGTTGGAAATAATTATTCATTTATACACTTGTTTTTGCCACACATTTTATGTCAACAAGGAGTGTGCCTTTGACTAATCAGTTAAAACAGCTGGCGGATAAAGGAGTGAACGAGAATTGAGAATGTGCTGTTTCTGGGAAGAAGACTATTGGTAGTTTTTCTTTGGCCTGAGATGTTATTGATTCTACAAGAAATGTTGTATTAAACACAAAGAAGAGGCTCTACTCAGTGTTAGCAATCACTAGGACAAGGGTGAAAAGTAAAAAGCTTTGTACTTCTCAAGCTGCCTCACCCTGCTGCCTGACTTGACCCTAACTCATTGAATTTTAGAGCTGTGAAGAGGTAGAAGGACTCCACCCTTTTAAAACATTCTGCACTTCTCTTACCTCTCAAGTGTCTGCCATACCAAGTTGGGTGAAGAACGTTGTAAAAAAGACAGATGTGTGGATTTTTCTGGTTGACAATTCTTGTCCAAAAGAGGAAACGCTCTTGAAGACCATTCCAAAGATAATCTTGTTCTTTGGTACTCCTGTGGGAGTTGTAGTAGATAGAGTGATTCTATTCTGGTTACCAAGGACCAGTTTCATGGTCAGGTATTTTTAAGTTGGTTCAGTTCAGTGCTCTCCCACTCATCTTCACTCATCTTGGGAAACACTTCACTCCCCTCTTTAAAAGCAATTCATGTGCATGCCAGGACTTAGGCTGGGCTTACTCTTCAACCCCAGCAGTGTTGTAGGACACAGGGGTAAAGTGGATTCCATGTCTCTTGCTGGATGAGGGCCTTTCTCCAGACCAACACGGTGCCACTTGTGTCAGCAGCAACTTACGTGAGGGCAAGGGAGCAAACACCAAATGAATAATTTTGCACTGTGGATTTTTTCATTCCAACTTGCCACACTTCTGTCTGTGTTTATTACAGCTATAGGTGCAATTATTTGTCACTGAAGAGAAGTACCAGCCTTTGTCAGAAGAATGGGAGAAAAAGAGATGATGCTTTTGCTGTCACAGTCGTGGTCTGGAACATTATGCAAGTATTAAAGCATCGGGTAAGAAAAGAAACATTTTAAAGCTTAAGGAATACTTTGGAGTAGAAAAGTTTGAAGTTATTTTTAACACAGGTGTTTCTGTAATGATGCTATTCTGTATGAAGAAACTTCTCAGTTCTCTATGGCACTCACAATAGGTGTAACACCTTTGCAGAATGATTGCTTAGTAACTCTTGCTGTAATGTAATAAAATTAGGAAGACTTGTAAAATCTACTCCTGCTAAAGATATTTCCCTTTTCACAGTCTTCTCTGTTTTTCACATAAGTGTTTATTTCAGTATTGTACTAACGACCTTCTTATAAAAAGATTTAATCAGATTTTAAATTTTAGGTTACCTTCTACTTCTCAAGTAGCTCTGCTGCAAATATTAAGAATAGGAAATGAAGGAGATGTACACATTGAAAAGAATGTGTCCCAAGGTGTATTCATTAAGACAAAACCACTGCAAAGAATCCTACAACTTGCCCATCTGTTCCATCATTTATAAACAAGAAATGTAAGGAAAGATCCAAACCTCTCCTATCTCAAAGTACTGTAGAAATGGCCATGATAGATATGCTATTTTAGCTAATTTAGCTTTCAAGATCAATAATGATAATAGAAGAGGGATGATACTGATAAACATTGATGAAAATTTCAGGAAATCTTAGCACAATTCTTATACCTTTGAGTAGAAAAGTTGTTCTCTTTGAATCTTTATATCGTCCCATCTCCTTCAGATGTTTTTAGAATGAATGCTGTGTAAAATTGCAGGCTGTCTTCCTTACCTTTCTGCCTTCTGTCTATTGTAGCAGGGCATCTGAAAAAGGAAAAATCACGTTTTCCTTCCTGGAATCCATAACATGTTACAGACATGCTTCCTGAGGCTAAGTGGTGTGACAGTATCTCAGCTCAAAATCTGATTGCACTGAAATCTAGGGACATATTCTCCATGTGCAAAAGTATCCACTGCCAGAACACAGTGGTGTGACACTTAAAATGACACTGAAAACTGTTGAAAGACCCAGATCAGGCCTTAATATTTTGAAATACTGAAAAATCTTACTGGTGTTTTTTGTAGATGTAACTGACTGGTTTTCAGCCAGAATAAGCAAGTAGGGGACCAGATTTTGTTCTTGGGTCAATGAGATAATTCCTCCAACCTTCTGGCAAATTTAGCTGAATTATGTTATTCATAATGTGGGCTGTGAATGTTTGGTCCTGTTTTAGGATAATTAAATGGCAATTTAAAATAATAAGGCAGTTTGGAGACTTATGGGCAACTATCATGTGTCAACTGGCATTCTTGTAGGTAATTCCTGAAGGGTAGTTCCATGTATATGTATTTAGATCTGGTGGAATCTTGAGTTTGCATCCTAAATTCTTTTTTTGGGCACAAGTCTACAGATTACTTCAATCAGGACTTGTCAGTGCAAGTTAAATGATTTAAAAAGTCAATTATTAAATATATCTATCCTTGTGCAAGTATAAGAGTCAGGAAGCAAATTATGAAAACCTAAATTGCATATGAGGAAGAGAAACCCTTGACATTAGCCTATAAAAAGTGATTCCTCTCAGTGGCTCAAGCAAGGCTATTAGAGGGACTAGGTGTCAGAGCCCATATTAAAATGGAAAATGTAAAGAGTATGTGATTGATTGGTTAATCTGATGATCAACACTGACTCATATTAATAAGGTTAGAATCCTATGTGTGGCCTTATAAAACCAAGTCTGTGTTTGCAGCTCTGACCTTCCTCTCCTGGGTGACCTTGAGCATGCAGCATTGCCTAATGCTTGAGTTTTCCCCTTAAAATGGCAGTAATATTTCCTCACCTTTGTAAAACTCTAGGAAAGCAGTTAATAAAAAGATTTTCATATGCTTTGGGTATTATTCTTACTACTGCTGTATTACCGTGGCAATTCTTGTAGGTTATGAGAGAAGAAAATTCCTCTGCCAACATCCAGCCAGGAGAGAGCTTGTAGCTTTTGAGTGGTTTGAGGTCAGATCAGCAGTAACTATGGATTTTCAGAAGTCTTGAAAGCTGCCTCTTGTAGCTGGAAGGGCAGTGAGTATCCCAAGGTAAAAAAAAAGGTGACAAACTTCCCTTGTAATTGGCTTGCATCAGTCAGAATATCTGTGAAACACTAAGGTCAAGCAACTTATTAAGAAAAAAAAAAAACAACCAAAACCCCTATGTGAATCTAAGATTAGTCTTGATATTTTCAAAACCTCAGAAAATTAGGAGAAGGGCTGCAACCCTGAGGATTGTGGTCCTTTAGGCTGACTGGAGGAAAGATTATACTAAACATTTTGAGACCTGAATGATCCATTTGGTATTAGAGAAGATTTACAAGATCCTCAGAGAATGCTTGAAACATCTGACTGAGAGAGAGTCTGTGGACTTTCTGCTTTCTTGGTCGGGATTCTCAAGGGCACCATTAAGGAATCAACTATTGTGATTGATGGAAAAATAAAGAAATCGAAGATGAAATGAAGACAAACTACAATGTGGACTTTTTCCTGCAGTCCCATGATATCTTCAGCATTAAGTGATTTTGGCAGATAATTTCTACTATGAAGCATGTGGATAGCCAGAAGGCTATTAAGAGAGAATGATGCTGTAATATAAGCATGGAGGATTCTTATAAAGTGTATCTTTCTCTCGTTCAAAGTACATGATGAAAAATGATGTGTCCAGAGTGCTAACAAATTATAACGAAGTATAAATTTTCCACACATATATATTTTTATGTATATTTGTATATATAATGCTAAACCACCTTTACTATCATAAGCCAGCATTCTGCCCCCCCCTCCCCCGTGCTATTTATTTCCTATTTATAAAAATAATTCCAACTGCATCTTTTAGCTAATCCTAGCTAGCTCCATATGCAGGCTGACAAAATGCCTGAGGTGATAATATGTCTGGTCAGTTAGACCAGTGTGTGGTAGATGTAAAACCCTTAAATGGGAATGCAGGATTCTGATGGAATAAGACCCCATGTTCGCTTTGCACAGATGAAAATGATCTCATCATGTGCAAGATGATAGGGGATAAGGCTCCTCCTTTCTTCCTGGTACAAATTAAATTTGAGTGATGTAATGAATATATAAACATGCAGCTAGATGGATTCGTTCTCTCTCCCACCCATTTTTATTGTTTATAGACTCATCTTACTAGTTTGTATTTTCCTGTTCTATGAATTATTTTTGAACAGATTAATTAATTTAATTACTTTTGTTAATTCATAATTGTGTTAGTGAGACCTTCCTCAAGAATGGTTGTGAGCCTTTGGATTACTGCAGGGCTGTGCTCACGGCAGTGTTACTGGTCACATCACCAGCACAGGTGAGCTACCAGTCTCTGCCTGAACAATTGCAAACATCACGTAAATACAAAGCTTCTATTTCTATCTTTAGAGAGGTTTATGTGCCCAAAGCATCTGGGGATTTTTTCCATGGTACCATAGGCTTGTTAGAAGGCTTTCCTTCTCCCTGTTAGCTGTGTCGAGTTTCTGTGCTTTGACTGTGATCATTGTGAGACTATATCACACCCCAAAGCGTGTTCATTTTCCACGTTTTCATTTTGCCCAGGGAAAGAAGACCAGAGCAGTTTGCAGAGCTAGATGATACAGACTGGCATTCAAAATGCCATTTTGCTGGTGCTTATTTTAAACCTTGTTCTTCCTGGGCCAAATCGGACTGACTTCAGTCTGTAACAAGTTCCTTTCAAGGTGTAAACTATTTGCATCTGTGGCAGTACTCTGGGCAGGAGTGCTGCTAGCTGCAGTAACGTCAATAGCGGTGCCAATAATTTTATCTGTGTTAAAGCCAATGCTGTGGCCTTGGATTTAAAAAGCAAAAACCAAACACAATTCTTCCTCATGGCAGAGATGATGTCAGGCACAGTATAGAAGTATTTAGAGTGCCATTTTATGAGTTTATTGGTACACATTTTTTCCTATCACTGTTACAGAACATGTACTGAAGAAATACATGGATCAACATTCATTAAAAAATGCCTAACACTTACTTGGATGTCCTAGATAGGAATATTTCTGGATACTAAATAAAGGCATTTCTAAGATCCTGTATTTGCAGGTGAAGAGGGAATCTGGCTGAAGCCAAGCAAATATTTTTGTGCTGCCTTTGTTTAGATCAACTTTGTCTTCTCTTCTCTGTGTATCTAGGTTTCCAGTCAACTTCACACACAGTGAACAGACATACAGATCTTGGGGAGAAATGGAAAAGATTTATTCTATTTGCTTTCACAGAAGGAAGATGTTAGTGTATGCAGAGTTGGGATAGGTTCCTATCGTGACAGAACAAAACTGGCTTTTCAGCTAGTGCCTTACCACGGCAATCTGCTTCAAAGGAACAACTGTCATTTTTGATAAGGATAGTGAGAATTACTGTCATCTGGAGAGATCACTATGCCTCTGGGTTGTGTAGTATATTACAGGAGAAAAATTTATTCTTTAAGAGATGAATAATTATTCCGCTACAACATTTTATTGCTGGTTTAGAAAAGATGCAGTTTTGTACCCTGCATGATTATGATGTAGCTCCATAGCTAGCTCTATTTAAATAGAATCTTGTGATATGCTTTTTTTAAGGAAAAAAAAGTATATATATATATATATATGGCAGGGAGTCAGGCAGAAAAAGCAGCTAGTTAGTGGAAACCTTCACAGGGCAAGTGGATTTGGGGAGCATGCATGCACACTACGTGCCTCCCCACAGCCAAGAGCCAAAGAAGAAGCTCGCAGTCTCACAGAAGCTGTGCGAGCGAGCGAGTTATGGAGAGAGTTATTGTGGAGAGCTTCTCTGTGCCTGAGCCAGTAAGAGCTGGGTGCTAAACTTGTTTCCGCTTGAAGTTGCTCTTTGCATACTTGTTAAGGCAGAATGTTCTACCTTTTCACCTCTGCAATACTGGGTGTGAAACATGAGCCTCTAGGTGTTTCCTGGCTGGCAAGAATTCAATGGTAATAAAATTACTAGTAGAATAAATGTTTCAGAGGCAGTTATCCTCTCTCACCTGTTTGTAATTTTTTATTAATTATTACAAATGTGTTTAAGTACTTTACCTGATTTTAATCTGCTGTATTCCCAGGATTTACATATAAAGGTCTTTTTCCCACAGAATAATGAATAATCACATATGTCAGGGTGTGGTGTTAAAATACTGAAGGTTGGTGATACACCTACTAGCAATCGCTCATTTTGTAAAAGGCTGGGTTCTATAAGTAGTTTGCTTTTTATGGCTTTGATCCAAAATTCTGTTGAAATCAGACTCTTATTGAGTTAAAAAGCTACGAATCTGGTCCCAAATGTTCTTTTATGGGAAGTGTTTGTAGTGCCATTGTTAACAATATATGCAGCACTGGGCATGTGAACTGTATAAGTAGAAATTTTACTTTTCCCAAAGCTCCTGCTTACTTTTATGCATTCTTTGCTCAAGCAAACAGCAGGTGGCTTACATGAATAGTGGGGTTAATGAGACTACTTAAGTGAGCAAGAGAAAAAAAAAATCTCAAACTGGTCCTCTATTTCAGAGAATTTAGTACTTGCCAGATAGAGCTGAGAACTGTAAAGGATTAATATTATTATATATTGAAAGAAAAGCTGACCAGGATAGAGGTGGCAGGGGGGAGGAGGGTTTGTTGTTCCGAGAACAGCAGAGCTAATGAGATCTAATGCTTTTGTTTCTTAATCCCTGAACTGAATTAAGCTCCCTCCCTTCACATGTGACATCATCCCCTAGGCACAGGGAAGCTGCAGGGCAAGATGCAATGCTGCCTGGTCAGCCAAACAGAGGGTGAGGCAGCCAGATTTAGTAGTGCCTGCCCTAAGTAGAGATACCAGCCTTGTCCCTGCTCTCCTTCCACTTTCAATTCTCATGAGTTATGAAGAAACATAGTTGTCTTGGATATTTCAGGTTGGATTGAAATAGGACAATGAGCTCATAAGTTATTATGGGGAGAGAAGAGAAGATGATACAATTGTGTAGTTAATTTTCTTACCAACAAAAAAATTTATCCTGACCTCCACTTGGAGAGGGTTGAACTTAACTTGCAGTTCTCCATTCAGATCCCATAATAACATGTCCTTTATGAATTTTTGAACACTTTACTTTCAGAATAACATACCTCAAAAATAGTAAGCCCTAATGAGATGATAAAGAATTTGTATTGGGAACTGGATCATATGGATAATATTTGTGATTTCTCATTATGCCATTTTTATGCCCATCAGCATGTTACCTTTGCTGCCAAACTGGGAGGATGAAGATGAAATATTTTATACAGTTTTAGGTTTTGTTCTCTTTTTTGATTGTCTTTTTTGTTCTATTTGATTGTCTTTTGATTGTCTTTGTTGTCTTCTTTGATTGTCTATATTACTGATTTGACTAGACACAAACAACAGAAATACCGACATATTGCAAGAAGTAAATTTTACTGACTCTATAATATCTGCAAAGGAAAGAATTTGTTAGCAACTGAAGTCTTGATGGAATTTGAGAAGACTGGATTTTGAATGTCGATGGATCTCAAACTGCAGCTTGATGCAGCTGGATGTCAGTGTTATCTGAGCAAGTATCAAGAAGGATTTCACAACATAATGGCTACTCAAAAAATTCCTAACACTCTTGCCTAGCAGACAAGATTTATAAATATGAACAGTTAGTGTTTGAAAGTTAAGGAAGTCACAAAGACCCAGCAACAAAGCAATCCAACAGAGGAATCTTCTTCCCACTTTTAAACTCAGAAAGTTATTTCTCTTAAGCAAAAGTGACATCAAATGCTTTTTTTAGATAAAAGGCAGTACAAATAATAAAGATCCTCCAGGAGAGGCTTTAAAGTGTCTTTCAAAATTAGCAAGCACAAAAAGCCCATAGGTCAAGAATCAAGTCCTCTCCTGTAATCTGTATTCACTCAGATAGCATTTCAAACTCAAGCTCCTGGAACTGACCTTCAAAAAGTCATTTCTTCATGAAATGCGTGTTATACTATTGTCACTGTTCATCCACCTCTAAACACCTGACATCAGGCAGAGTTCAAAGGAATCAAACAATGAACTGACCCCTTGAGGGGGAAGAAAGGGAGGAGCAGCACCAGGGCTGGTCAGAATGCTGGAAAATGGACACTGATATGTGGAGCAGAGATTAATGTGTGGTCACTGATCTTGACAATTACTAAGTTTGTGCTACAAAAATTAATATACTCATTGTACATATATTATGTGTAAACACAAACATTTTCTTGCTGATGAGCCTTGCATGTTGCTTGGAATTAGCTAATATAAGAATTAGTAGAAATTGTATCCCTAACAGTGCCTCCTTCAATTTTGTGCTTGAAAACAATTTCAACAATTTATGAAGTGGAAACACACAATAAAGGTAACTTGTAAAAATTACTGACTCATAAAAGTGAGCAGAGACAAAGAATGATTTCTGAATTTTATATTTTATATCCTTGCCATGTGAATTGCTATTTCTTCTTACTGGAGGCTTTCCTGATGTGCAGCAATACAAGCCTCAAGTGACTTGAGTCTGGGGAAGTCCTGACACAGTTTTCTGAAAATCTCTTTCTATTTTCCATTAACAATGATGACAGCTCTGATCTTCCCCACAAGATCACATTTAAGTATCCAGTGGCTATTAATAAAGACTTGATTGGATTCTAGTCACAATAGTTGTCAGAAATGCAAGGTTTGAAAGCTTTGGGTTAATATGGATTAAGATGTCAAAGGTCAGGATTCAAACTGAAAACAAAGAAAATTCATCACAGATGTAATTTTTCTTTTTTCCTGCAACTAAAAACTATAGTACAATTATTGATAAATCAGATTCATGAATATGTAAAGAATCCCAAATGATCTGAAGAGCAGAAATCAGGCTTTATTTGCTAAGAATCTAAGGACGGGATAATTTTGAGCTCCTGGCTGAGAAGGCTCTGGAGCATTTATCCTTAGGAAGACTGATCAGTCAAAACCAGAGGAATGTATATGCAGCTCTTGAAATGGGCACAAAGACTGCCATTTGTTTCATTGACTTTTAACCTACATTAACTTGGGAGGGCTCAGAAATTTCACTTTACTACCACTCCAGCCATAAATTATGTTGGATTTAGAAGATGTTTGTGACACTTATGGCCTTGTAGATCTGTGGACTTGCAGACCTTAGAAAAGGTCCTGTCTTGAGTAAGTGCCCTTTTAATACACTACCACCATATGAAAACTGACTTCTGTGCTGAAGATTTATTTGCTAGAACAAAGTTGGTGGATATCTCCTGCACTTGCTGCCTTCCATTTTCCAGCAGAAATGTTTCACTGTGGATAATAGAGCTGTGTTAGGATGGTAGGACATGGTCCGCTTACCAAGATACTGTGGCAAAGCAGAGCTTTGCTGACAGAGGCCTTGGTAAGCACCTGTGCAAGGAGACAAACAAAAACAGCTGGTTGGCTCCTCTCAGTCTTGACCATTTTGGGTGAAGACTGAGAAGGATCTTTGACCAGTAAGTCTGAAGACTGGAGCCTCAAATGCTCTGACAGTCTCATTCTCAGGAAGAAAATCTTGAATAGATTTTCTTCCTGAGAATATAATATATTCATTCGGAATAGAATGCAACTTGGAATATTAAAATAGGTTGCTGGTTGCCACATCTGTCTTCCTCTAATGATACAGAAACATCTAGAAAATCCTGGAGATGTCTTTTAAAACCATCAGGCATTAACATTTTCTTTTTTCCTGTCTCTGAAAAGTTGTTCATCCCTTGGGGGAATTTGATGGGATTTGTGGGCATGACCCTGGTTTGTTAATAAGATGGGCACTTTTGGATTTTCATGATAAGCTGGTGCTTAGTTATATTCCTCAAGAGAGATTTAAAGGAGAATTTTTTCAGTGATACAAAAAGTATTTTGGTGCTTATGTTCCCCACTGAGTAATACATCTGGATTCCCTATCATTTAATGAGAAATTAATGGTGCCAAAGAATCAGAGTAGTAAATGTCAAAATAGATAAAACTAAATGGAGACTAATATTTTTTATGGACATCAGGTATCTTCAGATACAGTATGTGCATTAATACAATCCCATGAGGTGTGGATTAGGTGATTAAGACAAACTGTGAAAAATAAAAAGGAATGTATACAGAAAAAATAGCCAGAACTGGATTTTCTATAAAGGTTTAAATGCAGAGTAAAACTGCTGTGTCCAACAAAGTTGCTGAAGACTCATTTCGGTGTAAGTTGAATTGGAGTCTGTCTCTAAGAGTGACTTAACAGTGACTCAACATGCTGAATTGTTGCTCCAAATAGTAGTTATCAAAGGCATCTTGCCTTTGCGTAAATGACTAATATAATTAGCTTATAACATCACCATAGGCATTGGCAAAAGTAATCATCATTACTATCCATTGTGTTCACAACATCTGAACCATTCATTTCAAAGCCTGTGGAACTGAAACTTCTATCCATCTCAGGAGAACTTTGTTTTCATCCTCCACACATTTTCTGCAGGGGCCTGTTTTCCATGCCTCCCCATCCTCCTGCCCATTCTTACTGCATACAAAATGTAATTAGCATTGTTCCTACTTGCTTCATCTTTATTTATTTTTTTAAGAAGTGAGGCGGAGATGGGGGAAAATTTTTTTTTTAACAATAAAATCAAATACAAAAGTCCTTTGTACACAAAACCTTGTCCTGCTTGGTTAGCTCAATTAAACATATGAGGAAAGGCTCACAAAGATGGCCCTATTTTGTTGTTAGTTTCATCCATACAATTCTGAAGTTATATGGGTGTAACTAAGGTCAGAATTTAGTCCATTGTATGCTTAAAAAGAAAAAGAAAGCACAGTGAGATTCTGATGTTACACTTTTCTAGCAAAATGATGTGCTTCCGTAGCCATGAAATAAGGACATGATTTGAATGAGTTACCATCTCTCTGATACTGAGATAACTAATCTGAGATTGAATGCTGCTCTTTTTCAGGGAAAATGAACATAATGATTAATAGTATCATGGCAGCACTATTATTTGGTATGTAATACTCTCTTTATATTATTAAATGTTTGTGAAATTGCAATTAAAAGCTTGCCTTGTTTGCTAATATGCTCTCTTCTTTAATTAAAGAACTCTTGCTGTGAACTTTGCCTTTTGTGAACATGCTTGGCAGTGGTGTTAAGGAACAGTTTAATCCTTTTAGACAGAGTCACCTGTTCACAGGCCCCTAAAATGTTTAAGTCACATCTCATTTAAGACTAGATTGTTCAGCACCTTGTAGGATTAAGCATAGGCTTATATAGATAGATCTGTTTCTTGTTTTAGTAACATGTAGCTGAATAACTTGAGTAATAGCTGAAACAGCGCTTCTTCAAATATCCAGGTAGGAATTCAGGTCTATCCACTCTACCAGTGTTGACTGGTGCTCTAGTCCCCTTACCAATTTCATGGCTCTCTTCTGCACTTGTTCCAATAGTTCCATGTCTTTTTCTGTTGGGGCATTCCAGATGGGGTCTCCACGAGAGCAGAGTAGAGGGACAGAATCCCCTCCCTCGACCTGCTGGCCACACTCCTTTTGATGCAGCCCCGGATTCCACTGGCTTTCTGGGCTGCAAGCACACACTGCCTGCTCATGTTGAGTTTTTCACCAACCATCATCCCCAAGTACTTCTCTTCAGGGCTGTTCTCTATCACTTCTCTGCTCAGCCTGTAGGTGTGCCTGAGACTGCCCCAACCCAGGTGTAGGACTGTGCACTTGGCTGTGTTGCACTGATTTAGACTTCAGGGAAGCTGCATGTGTGAAGTAGGTCAAGGTTGTCTTCTCTCAGATCTGCTTTACAGCTGTGCAAGCTCTTGCCTACTTTGTCCTCTTCTTTCCGATGTCAATTTTAACTCTCTTCCCTTCTCTTTCACTGTCTCTTTGAGCCTTTCAGGAAAGGAAGGTGTGATGGATTTCTATGGCACAAGAAGCCCACTTGGGATTAGTCTCTCTTCCTATTGATTAATCACCCACAGAAAACTCTTGAGAGCAATCTCTGCATGTAGCTTTCTGTCTTTCAGTAATCTCCATAAGTTAGAAAGCAAACTTTATTTGTTTGAGGGCAGGAGATGTCCTTCTTTCCATTATTTATAGTAAAAGTGTTGTGATTAGAGAAACTGCCACTGAGGTGAGGCTTCCTTTATTAATAATGCAAACCCTCTACTTATTGCTTAGCTTATAATCTGCTAAGATTTTTTTTTACAGATCAAATAAAAAAGGCAAAAAAAGTTTTGAAAAGTTTTTGAAAGTTCAGAGAAATTACCAACAGATGGGTGACCAATGAAAAATTTATTTCTTTAGATCTCTCAAGAATTTTCCAATCATTTGTCCATCCTGCCTATTCTTAAACACCTACACTTTAGAGACTGGGTGTTTTAAGCTGTGTTCATGTGTTTTAGACACCAAAACTAAAGACCTTACATCCAGACTTACAAAATATTCAAAATCCACAATCTGAATAACGCTGAAAAGAACTCAATAGTCCTTGAGGCATCCCACAAAACACGAGGATTTTTAAAACTGCATGTTTCTCTATAAACAGAATTGCAGCTTTAGGATGCCCAACTTCCTATTTTCTTGGATTTGGCTTTGAATCCTTGTTTCCTTTAAATAATAAAATAATAATCAAAGTATTTGTCATGCAGCCCAGTCCATGGCCGTGGTCTGATGGTAGTAAGCCAGCAGAGCCAAGACTGAGGGATCCCACCAGTTTGAGTCCTGCTTGAGAGGGTGCTGAGAATTTCCCACATCTCTGCTCATGGCCAGCAGCACATCCCTCCATCCCAAGACACCCAGCTGTCTATGTGGGCTGATGACAAGCAACTGAGCTTAGAGCACCCTGAGTTAACGTCACTGG
The DNA here is from genome assembly GCA_013396995.1 of Dicaeum eximium. Classification (NCBI taxonomy): domain Eukaryota; kingdom Metazoa; phylum Chordata; class Aves; order Passeriformes; family Dicaeidae; genus Dicaeum; species Dicaeum eximium. Next base: position 3,033,500 of record VWZP01003543.1, on the reverse strand, counting down.
GAGATTGGTTTAGCTCTCAGTTTAAGAGTCGGGAAGTGGCAGTTGAGATCAATATGCATAGAACAGGCGTATTTTTTGATCTCTTTTTTTTTTCTTGAGCTGAATATTTGAATACAAAATCTGATCTTACATATGAGCTCAACTGTGGAAGTGTAATGCGATAGCATTTAAAAATAGTGACTGCCAAGAAGCAAATTAACACAGAGGAAAACCATTTGGAGGTGTTTGGTGATGGTTTGCACCAGGCAGGCTATGCACAGTTTTTATATACAGTAGGTTAGCATTTCCAAAGGGCGAAGAGAAATGAAGAATAAAGAATAATCTTTTGTCGCTTCCAGGCATGTGATCTTTGTGGATGCACATTTGCAGCTGGAGAGCCCGAGCAGTGTTTTCTTTCAGTCAGGTCTTGCTGAAGTTTTTCTGAGTTTTTCTTAAAGTGTCATGACAGAAAATTGACATTAAGAACATACCTATTTATGTGCCTTTTAAAGAAGAAATAAATTAAAACGCCATTCCATAGCAAGCTTTTGATTTCCATATCAAGCTGTTTATGGCTCTGACAAACAATGCAGATATTTGAAACCTGCCCAGAACATGATTAAGAGCTGTACTGCTATAGATTAATAGATTTGTAACATATTTTACTCAGATTTAGCTCTGCTCGTATGCAATGATGTATTTTTCTACAAGAACAATACAGATAAAAGCTGAAGATTACAGTTTGTGTTAGAGTGGGTATGCACAGATAAGGATGTTTCTCTTTGTGGAAGATGAAAAAAGTAGAAGAAGAGCCTAAGAACAACAAAGGCGATCTTTCACAGCAGGGAATATATTTGATGACCTACAGTAAATATTATAAATGCCTGAAAGTGCTTTTATATACAAGTATTGCTTTGTAGTAGGCACTTTGTAGTATGTATTTGCTATTCTCTTCCAATACAAATAAATATCAGGCTAGAGGAGAGTTATAGAACCGTAAGATTAGGAGGATGATGGAAGCACAGCACTGTCATTAGTTACAGTCAAAGACCAGAGTGGTCTAGCAAAGGGACACAGGCTCCTCATTGATTTGCTTGCTACACTGATGTTTAGGACTAATGTAAGCAAGAAATAGGTAGGTTAATTTGGAGAGCAAGTGTTAACTACTAAGTATATGTTACAGTGGAATAGAATGTCATGGGGCAAATCAGTATAGCAGTTTAAAAAAAAATGGGAGCTCCACTGTAAAGTGAAGGTCTGAATTGCAGAATGAGTTTCCACCTCTGGGATCATAGAGGAAGTTCAGACTACAAGATCCTACCAATAATTCAGAAATCTGTTACTGGTCTAGAAATCTCTTTCTGGGACCAGTTTGAAGACATTCCCCTTTGTCTTGAGCAAGGGGCAGTAAAAGATAGCCTTATCATTTGGGAACTCTTGGAGAACAAATTCCCAAAGCAAATCCTCAGTGGTGTGGGGTAGTCATCTAGATGCTTTTCTTTGCATTGTGGGATATTGTGAATCAATGAAAAGGAGACAGAAATGAGCCTCTTAGTGCCTCTAGCTGTAGGACACCACATGTCTCAGCTCTGTGACAAAGCCACCTTACTTCTGAATTCACTGAATAGATCCTGTTCACTGGCAAGATGTTTCCAGCAGTCTTGAAAGAGAGGGCAACATTTGAAGACTCATGAGGAGGTGAAGGACTGGATTAATCAGTCTTAATTTTAAAAAAAAAATCATCAAGAGTGAGTAAGAATTTGAAGCACTGTATTTTTAGGATTCCCAGTTCTGATAACCAGAAAGTCATTATCAGGGCTCAGACCTGGTAGCTCTGGATCCATGTTGAAATCCCGGCAAATGAGCTCACTGGGGAATTTCATCCTTTCTGTTTGCACATATATTTTAAAACAAAATCACCTATGACCTTTTTTCCTGCATTTCAGAGTTTGCTGCTGTGCTCATCATATCCAGACATGCTGTAGTGATAGGGGACCTTGTGTTCAGAGTTTCAATACCCTCTCCACTTGGCTCCTAGGAAGAAGTTGAGGCTTGGCTTTCTTTGAGACTGGTAGGAGATGATATGGTAACAAATGGGTTACAAGCAGTGAGAGCAGGACAGGGTGAAACTGAGAGAAGCTAGACATAAGTGCCCATCTCTTTGGGCCATTGGTTCCTTTCAAAAGCCCATTCTGCTCCTTTACCTTCTGGAGCAGCAGCAGTATTATAGTAGGCTGACCCTGGCTGGATGGCAGGCACACACCAAAGCTTCTCTATCACTCCTCAGCTGGACAGGGAAGAAAAAATATAGTAAAAGGTTAATATGTTGAGATGAGGACTGGCAGAGATCACTCACCAAATACCACCATGGGCAAAGCAGACTCAGCTTAGGAACGTTAGTTGAATTTATTACTAACAAATTCGGAGCAGGACAATAAGAAGCAAAATAAATCTTAAAAAACACCTTGCTCCCACCTTTCTCTCCTTCTCAGTTCTACCTTCTGCCCCAGCAGTGCAGGGAGACAGGGAAAGGGGGTTGTGGTCAGTTCATCACATGTTGTTTCTGCTGCTGCTCAGGAAGAGGAGTCTTTCCTCTGCTTCAGTGTGGGGTCCCTCCCACGGGGAGGAGGAAGTTCACCTTCCACAAACTTCTCCCACAGGATTCATCCCACAGTTCAGCAGTTCTCTGTGAGCTGCTGCAATGTGGGTAATTTTGCCATGGGGCGCAGTCCTTCAGGCACAGAGTCCCCCATGGGGTCACAGGTCTTATTATTAAACCTGCTCCAGTGTGGGTTCCTCTCTCCATGGGTCCACAGGTCCCTGCCAGGAGCCTGCTCCAGCATGGGCCTCCCAAGGATTCACAGCTTCTCTTTTCAGGCATTCACCTGCTCCGGCATGGATCTCCTCCACTGGCTGCAGGTGGATCTCTGCATCCTTGCTGTCCTCCATGGTATTGACTTGACCATGGGCTGTAGGGGAAGCTCAGCTCCAGTGCCCTGGAGCACCTCCTCTGCTGCCTTCACTGACCTTGGTGTCTTCAAGGTCACAATTCTCTCTCTTTCAACTTTTCTCCAGCTGCAATTACATCTGCACACTAACTATTTTTTTCCTTCTTAAATGGGTTCCCACCATTTCTGGTTGGCCCAACCTTGGCCAGTGGCAGGTCCATCCTGGAGCTGGCTGGCATTGGCTCTGTTGGACATGGAGAAAACTTCTGGCAGCTTCTCATGGAAGCCAACCCTATAAAACTCCACAACCAAAACTGGACCATGCAAACCTTTTTACTTTACCCTTTCCCCAAAATAGGAGGTGAAACAGCCCCTGGGCAGCCTTTATTGATTATAGTCTTAAAAGTCACCAGCCTAATGGGATGAATACATGTGTAGAGAAACGGGGAAATGTCTGGGGGACTTTCCCAGTGACAGGAACAGAACGGAGGTCTCAGCGGAATTTCGGATGTCTCTGTGGAATGTGTCGCTCTTGTAAGCCAGACCCTCTGGAGAGGCACCTCCACAGAAGCCTGGAAGTAATGCACTGTGAGATTTTATCATGTAGGTGTGATCGTATCTTGGCCGTGAACATAACAAAGATGTCACCGATTAATCCGTTCTTAGGTTTTTTTCTGCTTAAGTTGGCATTGTATAAGAGAACAGAATACAATATTAGACCTGTAAGAAACATTAAATTCTGCTTTCCCTGTTCATTTTTTTAAGTGAATGGCTTTATTCACAGTATAAGAATAACCATGGCTTTTGCTGAAAAAAGCTTGTAATTTATTTTTTTAATTTTATGAAAGCTAAATGGTCACCAGCCAAAAAAATTCTTCATATTAATAATATTTAGTCTCTGGTTTAAAAGAGGTATTTCTTTTTGAACCAGATCTGATCAATGCACGCAGTGTATTTTGCCAAAGATTTTTTAAAAGGCTTCACTTAAAATTGTCCAGATTTTCGATCAAATAATTTGGAAAAATGTATCTGGTTTGTTCTCACATCGGGGAAGGCTTTTCTCCGTTTTCTCACTTCTCTGTTTTTCCTGTCTTTTGATGAATCCTGACTCGAGCGCTCCATTTAAAGGCTTTGAGCATCCCAGAGCGTGGGAAGCCTTCTGGGGCTGCCGATACGCAGCAGAGTGCGCGACCCTGCGACTGCTCCCTTCTCTTCTCGCCCACTGTGCAGCACAGGCTCCCAGACTTCTCCTGAGAAGTGTTGAGGCCCTGCCAGTTCTAGTCTGGGAGCTGGGTCTGTTTAGTACCTCTGAATACTAACTAGGTTGTTTTTACCCAACAGTAATATGTGACAAATTAAACAATATAAATTTTATCTTGATCTTAATTAAGGCAACAGCAATATTCCCATTAACTTCAGTGGGACCAGAACTATATCAAATATTATTTAAACATTTATAATAGCATTAGATAATGGGGTTAGAATAATTAAGAGTCTATTGGAGAAATTTAGCTTGATGGTGGAAAGGCAAATTATGTCAAATGAACGGGAACTGTCATTTATGGAGGTCTATTGAGATAGTCTTGTTTATTGACGGAAGAGAGCAAAGCTCATAGAAATCTTTCAGGGGCAGAATCTGAAGGTCTTTTTGGGACTGAGAAAGAAGACTGGGAATATTAAACAGATGTGTGAGGAGGGAACAGTGTTTTTCGCCATCACACAGACTCAGCAGTCAAGAGTACCTGAAAATTAATTTTCGATCGGCAAAATGAGATCCTAGAATCAGTGTAGGCTGTTTCAATTAGGTCTGTGCAGATAGACAAAATTAATGGGTCAAATAAGTAATTAATGATGTTAATATATCAATCACTTTTCTAATAAAAGTGTCTGAAATGAGTCAGGGGAAAAAAAATCTAATAATTAATTTGAAAACTGCTATGATGCTCCAATTGATTTGGGGCTGGGAAAAAAAAGGAGAATAATTAGTAAGGATCAAAAAAACAATATTGCATTTAGTTCCTCAAATGGAGATGAAAATTAAACAGAGGTGGGATTGAAATATCATTTTTTATCCTCTTAAGAAGATCGGGATTGTCAACTATAGTAGAATCTTATTCTTTATTTTAGAAGAACTATATATGCCCTGTTCTTCCTCACTTCTACTCATATGCAAGGTCATGTCAACTCAATGAGGAAACAAGTGGCTCTGTGTGTGCATGTTCTAGACTTTCTCCTTAACCCAGAACTTTAAATGTTAAGAAGCTCTTTTCTCTGTTTGCTGCTATGGTAACATGATGAACTGGCATAAAAGCCATAAATGTAATTTTTTTTCCCCCAGAAAGCATGTTCATTTCAATACAAAATGAAGGTATTAGTCTAAGTGATCTCTGCTACATTGCTCACTGGACAGGAAGTGAAAGAGAGGGGGCATTGCATGAAAGTGTCTATTAGTTATAAAAATAGATTGTGTGTGAATTTTTTAATTTTTGGAGGAAGCTGTTGAAACTTGTGAGTGTGCTCATTTTTTGAATAAAATACACTTATTGAATACACTAGTGAAGGTGCAAAAAGCATAAGTTCATAAGGGTTAAAAAAATATAAACCTGTGATTTCCATTGGGAATTTTTTTGACTGGCCACGCAGTGCTGCTGAGCTTGGCTTGGTCAACATCTGTGTTATTGAACAAAAATGTACTGCAATTGTTATGAAAATAGTTCTCATGTTGCCCTTCCCCACTTGCTTCCAATATGAAAACCAACTAGCAAATGAGCAAGAAACAACCACAATTCCTTTCAACAAAAAATCTAGATTGAACCACCTTTTCCTTGCAAGAAGCTGTCTACCAAAACAATTCACGGAATTAGACCTGCTTTAGCTGATACCCTAAAGCTGTGAATGAAAGACAGTAGTTAAAAGTACTCGAAATAAAAGGAAAATCAAAACAAGTGCAAGCTAACTCAATGCTTTTGAAAATGGGACTCAAATAGAATGTGGACTAGTCTGTTATCTGCCATTACTTCAAAACTGTAGCATGGAAGCTGCCACATGGAAACCAGAGATGTAAGTATTGGTGTACAAATGCTAAATATCTAAGAAACATTAGAGGAGTGTAACTGATCATTCAACTGAGAATTCATATTGTAGTTGTTCAATGTGTTTCAGGGGATCCAAGTAACCCTAAAAAGCTTTTCAGCTAAGAAATGCTCTTTCCTTGCAGTAGGAGTAGCTATTCTCTATTTTACCATGAATTAAACTTACTCACCATACACTTTTCCACTTCTTGGTAATGTCTGTTTTAATGGCACATGCACCACTGTTGGTGGTTGTTTTCTTTGCTATATTTGAGTTTTCCTTATATTTATTACAGGCCACTGCTGCTGGGCAGGATGTGACTGGTTTGCAAGACTGTGGTGTACACAGAAGAGTGATTTCATTCAAACAAGAGGTTGTTGCTAGGTAGGCATTTTATTAGCACTCATGCAGAGTAGCAACTTGCTGTAGTCTGCAATTTTTTCATCTTTAAAGTACTCTTAAAACTAGATCCCTGAACAATGGGCCAATAATTTGGAAAACACATTTGGACTTTTGAAGAAGTGCATTAAGAAAAAAACCAAAAATACAAAGGACAGTATTTCAAATAGCAGATGGTAGTATGGTGTTTAATAATTTGTCCTTTTTTTACATATATTTCTCATATATAGATTCCTTATTCTCTTTGTTCTTTGTAAATTTACTGGTACACCCTCTCTATCACTTTAGTTGCTCTTCTCTGTGTTGTTTTTTTAGCTTTTTTTTTTTTTTTCCTAATTCTAGTCTGTCTCCTGCTCTGTTTTGTACAGACCAGAACTGCAAACACAATTAAAATATGGGTGGAGCAAGATGTCCCCAGTGGCAAAATTATTTTCTTGGTTTTGTTGTGACTGTCTTTCCTAATGACATCCTATGACTGGTGTTGCAAACTTAACTCAGAATTGCAAAGAGCTGTTATTGATGACTCCATTAGCCTTTCCACTAATGGAAACTGTTCTGAATACAGCATCAGATAAGCAAAGTTTAGGTTATTCTTCCCTTGATACAGAACTTCACAATGATCCACACGGAAGCTCTCCGGTCCGAGTGTTGTGCACACTCCCTGGATCAGCTTTTGGAGTTCCTTCTGGTCAGTGTGGCACTTGCCTATCTGAAAAAGGCACTGCTATTATCCATACACTGCATTCTCTAGATCATTGACAAAGATGTTGACTAACTCTGACAGTGATCTCTAGGAGTTCCTGAATTTTATACTGGTGTACCTTGCACATGCTTATCACAAAACACTTTTAAATTATTTTTGCTATTTATTATGTTTTATTCAATTTTAAGTGTATTTGAGGTGTAAATCCATGACTCTTTTAGACTTCAAATGCTTTTTCTGTCATTTGCTTCTAAAATATTTACAAATAGTTTGGTTTAGTGGTTAACCTTAAGAAAGCATTGTCTCCTGTGAAAGGAAGTCCACTTCTCTAGGTCCCAATGCTAGCAAACAGACTATGGACAGACATAAAACTGGCAAAAAAAATTTGACTTTTGTGAAAATTAAAAATGCCAAGCATCTACCTCTCTCTGTCTGAGCCTGGGCACTGTGTGACATGCCCTTATCCTGGCAACAGAAGTAATATCAGAGAGAGACTCATTTGATAGTGTCCCTTTTGCCTGGAGTTTGGAAAGCATGTTTCCAATTTGTTACTTTTTGACTGTCATTTATTCTGCAATTATATTAAATGTGCTCTTGGACCTGTTCTTCTTTGGAAAGTGTCTGTGAATGACATTTCCAGAGCATACCTCAATCCAGTGATTTATTGAGGCAATATATCATCCAGGTAAGGTATTTTAACCATGTTTTTCTCACCAGATGATACCATCCAGAGAGAAGAAAATCTGAGTCACTGTTTAGTTGTGTAATAAAGGTATGTCAGGAAGCAAGATGTTCCTGAAACACTAAGCATGTTTGCCTCCAGGTATCCTGGCATCCTTGCACCTTCTTTCACAATCATGTTAGTGAGCTGAATAGGCCTCCATACCTGGTCGCTAAGGTCTTGGTCTCCTTGACAACTAAACTTTTCAAAGATTACCTGAAAAATGTTTTTCTTTACCCCTCGAGCTCTTTTAATGCTTTAAAATATGAAGGAAAATATCCTTTTGTCCCAAGAGTAAGGAAGTGGTGGTAATGGAGAAGGAACAGAATATTTCAAAGACATGTTTACAGAGTAACAGAGTAATATGGCACCACAGGACAGCCCAGACAGATTGCCCTCAAAAGGGATGATCTGAATTTAAACTTATTAATGAAAACACATTGCTTCAGAATAGATTGGACTTTTGGTTGAAAAATGAAACCTTTCACCTTTAATTTGCCTCACTAAATTAAGCAAAGATTGGTCACAGCAGTGACATGCTTTATGGCTGCTACTGCATGACAAAATTCACAGGGAATGAGCTTCAATGTTGTTTTCTTGGTGCTTTTTGTTGGAAACATGGAGCTGTGTTAGCTGGCAGTCAGAACCACAGTTTGGGTCAGGATTTAGGATATATTTGCCTCTGTGATGTACTAATTTAGGTATTGCTGGAACAATGGGTTGGTTGAAATAATTACTGTTCTGTGTGCTCCATAACAAGTTCCATAAATATCCCTGTGCTCCCTGTTTGGCATTCACATGCAGGGGCAGTCCCTAATAGGACATTGCCGAAGCTCTAGGAGAGAAAAGATTAAAATGTCAGTGGAAGCAGAGACATCAAGTCTCTGTTTAGGAAGTGGGCCTGGCAGTGGTAGGCCCTGGCCAAAATTGGCACTGTGGGGCCAGTTCTTCTAATGGGTAGTGGAGCCTGCAACACTCCCCAGCGAGTGAGACCTTCCCAAGGAGTAGCTTGGAGGGCTGACAGAGACAAAAGGGACATTGCTTTTATTTTTTGTGACTGGGAAACAGAGGAATGAAAGTGCAGGGAGCCAAAAATGGATGCTGCAGTGAGGGACCAACAGGCACCACAACTTTGGGCTTCTTTTCCAGCAGGGCTTGTGTACAGTCAAGGAAAGCTAGTAGTAGCCTCTATTTTCTAAGTGGTTGCCAGTGCCTCAAATGGCCTTCATTTGAACCTGTATTTACAGTGATTAAAAAGGTGATGGTGAGTAAAACAGCTGAAGGGAAATTTTTGCTTGGGGTTCCACATTTGCAAACTTGCAAAGCCACTGTTGTCTATAACCCACAGGTCTATCTGTGGAAACAGTAGCCTCATCTCACTGTTTATTTTCCATACTGACTTGCCTATTGTTTTATCTCATATTATCACTACAACTTTGTGACTTCATTTTTGCTAGTCTTCACATCCTGAGAGTTCCAAAATAAATTGAAGTTTCTTTGTAGCTTTTTTAGATTAAAGGCCATGGTCTAAGATCTAGGAAGAAAGGCGTAAAGGAGAAAGGCGTAAAGTGCATGAATGGTAGTGAATTTGCACATCTGCATCATGCTGTCTTTTTTGGTTGGTTGGTTGGTTGTTGTTTGTTTTTTCAGTTAAAGTTTGTCTTGTTCTATGTATGTGATGAAAGCTGGTGTAGTTTTATTGGCAGTTGCAGCCCATTGTTTGAAAGATGACTGCTGTAATTTTTTGACTGATAAATTGACTCCCTAACTTGCTCAAACACCATAATTCAGGTTAGTGGAGTGCCACCCACTGGGTAAACAGTAAACCCTTGTAGATCCTATTGCACAAGATGTGTGATAGACTGATGGCAGCTAATTCTGCTATTAAAAGTTGATTTTCAATCGAAGTAAAATTTGTTGATGATTCTTTTGCAAACCTTACAGGTTTGCCTATCAGGTACCTAGACTTGGTTGATGGCTAAATTCCACATAGAATCATAGAATCATGGAAGGAAGGTTGGAAAAGACCTTTAGCCATTAATGCAGTGCTACCAAGTCTACCACCAAACCATGTCCCTAACTTGCAGAGGGTGCACTCATTCCCCTTATTCAGATAGTTGATAAAGACATCAGCAGGTCTGTCCCCAGCACTGAGCTGGAGGAGCGCCTCTTGTGATTGTCTGCCAGCTGAATGTAATTCTGTTCACCATCACTCTCTGGGCCCGGCCATCCAGGAAGTTTTTTACCCAGCAAAGTGTTTGCCTGTCCAAGCCATGAGAAGCCAGCACTCCAGGAGAATGATAGGGAAGTGGTATCAAAGGCTTTACTAGTCCAGGTAAACAACATCCACAGCCTTTCCCTCATCCACTGCAGGTCACCTTGTAATAGAAGGAGATCAGGTTAGTCAAGCAGGACCTGCCTTTCACAAACCCATGCTGTCTGGGCCTGATCCCCTGGTCGTCCTATGTGTGCTGTGTGATGGCATTCAAGATGTGCTGCATAACCTCCCAGGCACTGATGTCATGCTGGCAAGGGTGTAGGTCCCTGGATCCTCCTTCCTGCACTTCTAGATGAGTGTTGATTTGTTAGCCTCTAGTCAGCTGGGACCTCCCCAGTGAGACAGGACTGCTGATCAATGATTGAAAGTGCTTGGTGAGCATTTTGGCCAGCTGCCTCAGTACCCTTGTGAGATCTATCCATCCCCAAAAATGTGTTAGTGTCTAAATGGTGTAGCAGGTCACCACTGAAGATTCTGGGAGATCCTTTCTGTTCCTGTCCCTGTCTTGCAGCTCAGGAAGCTGGAAGCTGTGTACTCAGAGGACAACAGGTCTTCCTGTTAGAAACTGAGGCAAAGAAGGCATTAAGTACTTCAGCCTTTTCCTCATCTTTTGTCATTCTGTTTCCCCCTTCATCCAATGAAGGATATCCATAAACTTTTTGAATATAGATTGAATTCTGGATTTCTAAACAATCTATACTGGGCTTTCTTTCAGTTCAAGTGTGATTCTAGAATCAACTGATAGCTCTAGGTTCTGCTCATGCCTGTTAATGTTGAGACCTGCATTTCATGATTCACTATTCAAAACCAAAGTAAACCACTTGTCTTGTGGCATGAATATTATCAGAGGGCAGATACCATGCTTCACCTGTTAACTTCTGGTCTGAAGCAGTGATTTTTTTGGCTCTAGAATATATTTGCCATCTGACTCAGAAGCTGGGGATACATGAGACTACAACACTTAAAGGATTGCCAAGGAATTCCCATTTTGATCCTTAAGTGGATAACCATGACTTTGTCAAATAAGGTTCTGGCCTCTTGAAGTTTTTTTGTAGGTGACTGAGCCCTGCTGTAACCACAGTTGAGAGTTAATAGCCTCTGCATCTTATTAATTAACTATTTAAAGCTCTTGAACAAACATGCCTTTTCAAGGAGCATATACTCATCTGACAGGCCACTGAAAGCAGTTCTCTTTCTGCAGTTGATACAGGTAAATCCTGTCCTATTTCTTGCCATTCTAATGCTCTAGCAACATTCCAGAATTTTATTTACAACTTTGAGAGGAAGATGTTAGACTAGGATGTAGCAGCATGTCTGGATGACACCCACATTTATTTTGGGAGCCCAGAAACAACACAGTTGGCTTGTTCAACTTGTCCTCAAATGCCTCCACCATAATAACCTGTTTGCCAAGCTGGAAAAATGTAAATGTGATCAGACGGTTGTGGAATTTGTGGGCTATGAAATTGCCCTTGGGCATGAACTGGGGAAGGTTCTTCATGAGATTCCTGCTGTGGTTGGCTGGGCTTCCCTGGGAGATATGTGAAGGATATTGTGTCTGTGTCTCAGAGTCCTCTGACAAATTTCACACACATTTACCCAAAATGCAGAGATCTCAGTGGGATAAATCTGAGCTTGGATAGCACTACTCCCTCTGTTTAGGACAGTGCACACTTTTTGTTTAGATAAACTCAACAAAACCCATAAAGAACCAAATAATGTTTTCTGGTGTTCATAGGATCTCTTGCTTTTTCCATGTTTTCCGTGTATTCCTCTGTGTTGTAGAAGATCATGACAAAATTTGGGGTGAGGTTTTCAGAGGGAAAATATAAATTAATGTGTAGTAGCAGAGAGGCTGTTATCTAATGTGCTCTCCTTTATAAGGAGTTGCAGCCTCAACTTCCGTATTCTGGAGCATTCCATAACAACGTCTCTAATAATTGACTGTTAGGGTGACTCTGGGACAAGCAAGGGGTAAGGGCAAAGTGAAAATTACCTTTCCTTATGTTTTCTGCATTTCCACTCCTAATGCACTATTCATTCTGTTCAATATTTTCTTTACTTTATCTTTCATTTGAAGCCTGTGTGGCTTCAGGAGAGATAAACATGCACACATGTTGCCAGTATCTTGTCTCCTCAGCAGGATTTGGTTGAAAAACATTGCCATTCACTATTTGATAGGACATTGCATTGCTCATAAGCCCCCAGCTTCTTCTCACTCTTCTGCCAGGATTTTCCACCTGCCCAGGAGCCATACAATTATGCAGTTGGGAGCATGGGAAGATGAGCTTTCTTTCTTTCTTTCTTTCTTTCTTTCTTTCTTTCTTTCTTTCTTTCTTTCTTTCTTTCTTTCTTTCTTTCTTTCTTTCTTTCTTTCTTTCTTTCTTTCTTTCTTTCTTTCTTTCTTTCTTTCTTTCTTTCTTTCTTTTTTTTTCTTTCTTTTCTTTCTTTTCTTTCTTTTCTTTCTTTTCTTTCTTTTCTTTCTTCCTTTCTTCCTTTCTTCCTTCCTTCCTTCCTTCCTTCCTTCCTTCCTTCCTTCCTTCCTTTCCTTCCTTCCTTCCTTTCCTTCCTTTCTTTCCTTCCTTTCTTTCCTTCTTTTTTTCTTTCTTTTCTTTCTTTTCTGGTAGCTTTAATATTCTGAGTGGAAGAAGTTTGAGAACCCCTGAAGGAGAGGAAGGGTCGCTCTGAATATGGCTGTATTGGGAGTTGCTCATGCTTCACATCAATTTACATCTGGTTTAAAGTCCTCTGAAAGGGTTATGGGGTTTATCAGATAGAGACAGAGGGTAAAAATCTTCAGCATTTGAATTGCTGATTGATTGCATACAGTAGTACAATAAATAATTCTTATTATGACTCATAATTCACCTAGGGGTTTCCCGTGAGGCTTGAGAATAGATTTATGTGGGTTGCTTGGCTTTCCTTTTCACCTCTGCTTAGGAAGGGGAAAAAATTCCCATCTATATCATTGTTTTCAGAGAGTTATTTCTTGTATAGGACTACTATTAAAGCCATGTTTCCAGTTTATAAAAACTGTCTGGTTTATATTGCTGTGACATGGAAAGCTGTTACCTCTGTTCTGTGTATCCGTCTTTCTCAATATACGCTGTGCAGCAAGGGACCCTGCCCCGGCTACAGAAAACCTGTAAAACAAGGCATATTACTGCTTATCTACAAGTACTTCATGTCACAAGGAAACCCTCTGTCTGATTAACACCCAAGTATTAACTCCTTCACTGCTACCAGCACTGGAAACTGAGCTGGCTGTAGCAATTGAGTACTTTTGTGGCTCTTCCGTTCTGCTCCTCAATAAAGACATTTCCGTTCTCCTCAGAATTCTCTTTTGTATTAATTTGCTTGATACACCTTAAGCTTTTCATTAATTTAAGCATCTTTGTTGCCTTTTGGTGAAGTGATAATAAAATTACAGATGAAGTGGTAACAAAATCATTCAGCTAAAAAGTGATTATTGTTTCTTCTGTGCCTTTAATCAATAACATTTATCTCTGAAATATAATCATATAATGGACTTTATTAGTAACTAGTGGATGGGCATGGCTCCTTTTATGGTTAATGGGTGATCTAAGAGGTGTCAAAGGGGGAATAATACCCACCAAAGACAGCATCAAAAGCCTGGGAATATACTTGTGTTCATCTCTTTTTCTCTAATTACCTCACTGATCGTTCACTGTAGATTAGATTGTATCTTGTTAGCTTGTTGGAGGTACATTGGCGCTGCACCACTAAAAAAACCCTCCAGGAGACATTTTCTCTGAGTCCCCACTTTCACTGTGAAAATGGACAGCGTAGTGTATTCCTCTTCTGCTGCTGGACAGTACAGACTAATAGCCCATAGGAGTAGCCAGCCTACTTTGTGCCTTATGTTTTAATTTGCTTGTAAGGATCAAAGCTGAAGGAAAGCGTAACTTCTCCTAGTGCACAATTGGTGCACTAGGAAGAAAAGAAATGGAGAGGTTGCTTTCTAATCTCCCCTTACAAATCCTAATAATCTCTTCCTCGTAAACAAAATTTCTTGGTAAAGCTTCAGGGGCAGCAACAGGTTTACTCTAATCAAGGGCTGGCTTACAATTTCAGTCTGTGTTTGTTTCTGAATGGGAAGGATGAATCAACAGCAAAGGTATAAGAAGCCTACACCACTGAAAAAGTAGACCCTTCTCTACCTACCCTTATGTCTTCTGACCAGGAAAGCCAGGGAATTGATACTCAGTGTGATTGTGCTACACAGCTCATTCCTCCACTATCTTTGTGGCTGGTTGGAACATTAAAAATGTGTTTCTCCACTCAGTTCTACTGAAGATTAAAGCAATACATTGGAGTTTTGTCATGTTTGCCTGAGAGTAAAGGTTTGATTAAAATGCAAGGATTCCTTGTCCACAGGATCACAAGCATTTAGGTGCCTGTAGATCTGTTTTACTATTTTGGTTTTGGGTTAAAGTGATTGTAAGGGATTCATCCATTGTGAGGTTTTCCTCTTTTGTTCAGCTGTCTCAACAGCCTCTGAGAAGGCATTAACTGCTGGAAAAGATTTGTATCTTATGTCAGAATTCTCCATAAAATACAGCCCGCAAAATTTCCTAAGGCTTTTTTATGTTAATAAAACCTGCAAGTTTTCAAAGGGAAGGTGAAGTGGAGAAGGCAATTACTGCTGAAATTCAACAACTGCAGAGATCTATAGTCCCACTCCTGTTAGGTACATACTCTGTACACATGAAATTACCAGCTTTTACCTTCAGAGGTTTGCTGAGTCAAAAGACTGTGTATGAACATAATTGCAAAAAACACTCAAACCTGCTTGTAGAGTCGTTGCACCTACATATAATAAAACAGAAATACAATTAACTTTTCATAATTCAAGCATATTTCCCTCCTTGATCTGAGAGTACCCCACCAAATGCTTCCTGTTCCCATTAAAAAGCAAGAGGCACAGAGGCACTACAAGGTAATGCTGGGGAAGTGAGGGGAGTTTGCCATCTCTCTGGTTTTCTTGTTCCAGGTCACATAGCAAGCCACTAGCTCAAACTTGGAGTTGAACTCTAATCCCTTGACCCTTACCTAGTTGCTCTGAACAGTAGACAGTGGAAAAATGTCTCCAAATGAATGTAAAAGGAAACAAAACCAGGCAGTTTATTGTCTCTGCTCACAAATGCCTGTACAACACACAAACTTCGTAACTGGAGGGTGGCCAGTGAAGATTTTTTACCATAAAGTTACTATTAAGATAACAATGGCCTTACTGTTTTCTCCTGAAATATGCCCAGAAATCATGGCTTCCCTTTGTCTGGTGACTCAGCTACACTGCGAGTCTGTGTGGATAATGTGTAAAGTTTACACAAGCATCCCTCCTCCTGCTCTAGCTCCCCTGCCTCTGATCCTGTCCCCTGTTTGCTTCCTGCCTGCTGTTCACCCTGGCCTGTGCTTTCTAGTAGCTGTTCTCTCTGTGATCCCCATCACACCTCTGACTCCCTATTGCTTCTACCTCTGTTTTTTTCAAGACATCAAATAAAATGTGTTTTCAGCCCTAATCATACCATAAAACAAGTCCTCATGTCACTGACTCTTTCTCTAGGATATAGATAATTTCAGTGCTTGGTTAGTTCATGAAAATATTGTGTATACTTTCATAGTGTATGTGTCTATCAGAGAGAGATTTCTTGCAGGGGAAATGGGAATTTTCTCTGTCTTAAAAATGTTCCTGTGCAATGCCTAATCTCCATTAGTTTCAGTGGCCAAAATATAAACCAATGTCAAGAGATGAAAAAGTAATGCTTTAGCTTTGGCCTTACAAATATAACTGTGATTACCTGCCTTGCTCAGTCATAGCAGTGAAGTATCCCAAAGAGCTGTGCAGAGGGTAGAGAGGACAGATGAACCCCGTGATGCCTCCTGACTGCTGATGCATCCTTTTCCACTAAGTCACACCTCTGGAGATCAGGGAGAGCAGCCCCATGGGAGGAGGTGCAGGTTATGTCCACAGGGTAATGAAGAGGTTAAAGTGGTTCTTCAAGTTCAGGGTGTGACCCATGAGGTCATATTAACACATCTGATACCTGTACATTAGTATGAGCAGAACAAGTAAAAACCTGCATAAGAGAAATTAAATAAAGCAGTTGAAGGAAACAGTCATTTTAATAAGGAGCTTCTATATACAAAAAAAAAAAAAAAAATCCTGATACTTCGTTATCGATTTATTCCTTTCAGTCACTCAATTTTATTTTATCCTTCATAATTGAAAAGGAGACAAAATCAAGTCTTTAAAAATAATCTGATGCCATGGTTTTGTGTACACAATACTGGTGGAATGTAGGACTGGATGTCTAAATTCCCAGTCTCTAATAATAGTCCCTAATAATATTTTAGCTTTCTCTTTATTCAACTCAGAAGTATTTTAACAGTCATTAAAATATTGAGGTGGTATTGCAGTGGCTTTGCTAAGGTAAGTAACAAACCTTTTGTGCAGATTTGTAGATGTTTCAGAACTTAACATATTGAAATAATGCAAAAGGCCACTACTTCATCAAAACTCTTCCTGTGGTTATGTGGACACAAGGTAGTCCCATTGATGTGAGTTGTGCAAGATAAAAGACCTCGAAGCTAAAAGGAGCCCTCAGGAGAGAGGATCTCATTTTCCACTGCCTTTACTGTCTGTGGGCATCCCCACTACTGCAGGGGCAGCGTGCACAGCTCAGGGCTGAAGGCTGCCTGTATGGAATCATTTTCCAGAGGAATAATGCTTAGCAGACTTGAAAGGCAGGGCAAAGTTAAGCCATAAACACTCTGGAAGGTCTCACATCTCTTTCTCCAAATCTTCCCTGTGGTTGTTTCAGAGGCTCAGTGGTGAGCTGGGCTCTGAACAGGCACACCGGGAGAGGCAGCATCAGGACAGGATGACTGAGGAGGGATTTCGTGAAGTTTCACCTTCTCTGAACTGAGATAATTATGAAGTTATATCAGTTTGCCACGGCTGAAAGTCTGACCCAGATGAGCAGAAATGCAAATTGGACATGAAAACCCAAACTTAGCATACTTGTCTTCATGCATGAAGGAGCACCTGGCAATGGGCTGGAGGGAAAAGTCCTTGAAGCTGGAGAGAATCCTCCTGTCACTCTGCTGCCTCCTCAGTGGTGCTGCAGCATAGGCACAGGGCACTTGGCCTTATATTGCTCCAGCAGATTTGTTCAGGAAAAAGATTATTCTATTTTGCAAAGTTAATATTCATCAAATGTTAATGAAAATACATAACAAATAATTATGACAAACACACCATCTGATTAAGATGAAAGAGGATGACAATTCTGGTGAATTTTTAATCTAAAAAAATAAAGAACATTACATTAATAAGACTTAATTATAGCATTAAATATTTAAATTTACTTTCCATAGTAGATTTTATTTTTATTTAACATATTTTGTTTTTAAATATTGCTAACATTTTTATGAGATTTGTCCATAAAACACATAAACAGATATGGTTTTGTGAGGCAAGAAGAATTTTAATGTCATGTATTCATTATATTGATCACAATTTCAATTTTATTTATTTTTAAAAAAAGCTAATAGAATCCTTTCACAATTTATTATAATTCACAATATCTCCAGCTATAGATAAATATTTAATAGCGTTACTAATGCATCGTGCACACAGTATTTATTAATTAGAAAATATGAATTACTAGTTGTACATTTCAATAATTTGCATTTAAAATTAATGCTACATTTTTCCAGGAAACTGTGATTAACTTTGGGAATCCGACTTCAGCTGTCTGAAGACAGGCAGTCAAAAGTGCATGCTGCAAACGTGGCTTTCACTCCACAAGGCTGTGACCAACGAGTGAAGAGGACTCTGAGTATGAGGAGGGAGCCACCAGACAGATGCTGACAGGTACCCTGCAACACAGGAGAAAAGGAGAAAACACGGCAAAGTTTCAGCACTCCCTGGTTTTGCTTGATAAAGGCAAAGAGCAGATTTGACAATGTGGTTCTGCCATGTGGTTCTAGGTATAAAACTCACTCAGGTATCGTTGTCTATCCAGCAGCTTTAGGGAGCAGACCCCTCAGCTTTCCTGGGCAAGAGAGGGGGCTGAGGAAGGCAGGGCTGGGGGGCAGAGGTTGGACAGGGGAAGGGGCAGAGCTGGCTGATGAAAAGGAGTTTTGCTGGTGCTCCAGGCAGCCAGTGATAAAGATTCAATTTGGATTTCTCCTACTGTGTCAAAATCAGGCAAGATATCCTGAGACTTGTTCCTCCAAGACCCTTGTTTGATATAAGCAAGGTATTTAGGTCAGGAATTAGACTGTAACTTTACCTTCACTTCAAAAGGTCAGTAGCTGCCAAATCTCAGTTTTCTGTAAAACCAGACTTTTTTTTTTTTTTTTTTTCAACTAAACTACTGTTTTTGTTTTGGTGGATTTATTATTTTCAGCTAACGTTTCCAGAAAGTCAGCAACTTCCTGATTTGTTAATTTAAGAAAAAAAAAATCTACGTTTTTAAAAAGAAGAAAATTATGGCACCAAGAATAAGTTCTCAGTAAGATGTCTTAAATACAAATAACCTTCCTGGAACTGTTTGTCAGGCAAACAGGCATGACAGACCAACCAGAACCCTTTCTTAGAGTTATTAATAAATTAGATTAATCTGCAGTAAGTATATATTTTATTATATTGTTAAGTAATAACAGATATGAGCTTGCCAGTTAGGGCATGGATTGAGTATTTTTGAACCCCAGAGGTGGTTCAGTAAATGAAGAGTTTAGAAGTGGCACCAATGCTTCACGTCTTTTACCAGAAGATTTTTAAAGGCTTTATGAAGTTTACATTTTTACAGCATTTACAGCCTTTACCTATCAAACACTGGACTGCATTTGCTGATAAGGCCACTAACAGACCCATGTATATAAAGATTTGTATTTTGCTTTGCTTTTGCCATTTGTTTATGGAATATTGTTGAATACAGCCTGCAGCAAATAGCTGTACAAGTACATCGAGCCGTTTGCAGCTACCACAGCTGTACCACAATGTATTTACAAGTACCTGTGCATATTGCTCTGTGTATGTGTGTGCATACACAGACATACAAATACACCTCAGCACTAAAATCTGCATGTGCGTGTGTACACTGAGCATTTACAGTCATATGCACTCACGTGAAAAACCACTAATAAAATTTTGCAGTAAAAATCCTGTGTGATGGTCAACATACCACTCCCTCCCATAATTTTATAATTACAGTAATAAAAGAAAAAGAAAAAACAAAAACCAGGCTTGCACAGCCAGGAAACAAAAGAGAAAAACCTCAGGTTGGTTAACACTTCACTTCTGTAGTGACTCTTTGTTCACACGTACAAGCACACACATGCAGTTTCTGATAAAATGAATTGTTTCTCAAAAGAGAGTGAAAAAAAGAGGGCTGATGAAACCCTCAAGTTGTTCTTGAAATTACACCTATACCTGTTGTCATTTTCAGGAAATCTACTTTGTTTAGTTGGTAAACTTGTTTTGACTTTTCAGTGGAAACGCTTTGCTGGCACTACTTCCTTATCTGTAGCCCAAATTCTGACCTTGGTTTCATGTGACTCCCACTGCAGCTGATATAGGCTGACCGTGTAAGGCAAGATAGGGACTTCATGTCTACAACTGTAAGAGCACTGAAAGGTATTTTGTTGTTATTACAGCTTGAGTTGGTAGAACTGCATCTGCAGATGTCTATTTTAGGCAAGATTCAGATACGGTTAGACTAAAATTCTCAGAAATATTGAAGTGCATACACAGAAAAACTGAAGAGGAGGAATCAACACAAGGGATTTCATTTTAGCTGAATACACAGTATGGCATCTTGATTTTATACTGGTGTGTGGAAGCATTGACTTGCAATGATTTTGGTGTAAATCACAGGCTTTGATGTGCAGAAAGGTTATGGAGCATTTTATATGAAGTAATAATATTTAGGAATTCTATTGAACTAATTACCAGTTACTTTGACATTTAATGAAATAAGTAACACTAAACATGATGTGAGGGCAGCTTTTATGGGCTTAAACTTTAATCAATTGAATGCAAGTCAAAGGTGCCATTTTTGCTGATGGTGGTGAACAATGGATGATGACATTTGCTAAAGAGTTTCTTGTCTTCGTTGTTCTAGATTGAATAATTGCTCCTAGGCAAACTGGGAAGAGCTGTTCACATTCTTAGTGACATGAGGAAGCTGCAAGATTGTAAAAAAACCCCAAATCCTTGATATTTTTTGTTGCGGCTACTTGTTATTTAAAAGTATATGCCTGTTTTACAGGGTTCTGATTTGGAGTCCTTCTACAGGTAGGACTGCAGTTTGGCTTTACATTAAGTTGAGAATCATACTTGATGCGAATTCTTCCTCTCAGCATCTACTTTTGCCTCCCAATCTGATTTGAGTCAGGAGAGAGGCAGAATATCCAGGCAATTCAGGTACAGATTTAGGGCTGGTTTGCCCCAAAGGCAGGATGGATTCAGCTGGCTCAAGAAGCTCGGCTCTTAAAATGCAAATCCAAAGACAGCATTGATCTATGACTCATATAAGGTCTCCTTGGTTTTGCTTCTGAAGTAAGCACTTGCCTCAAGGGTTGGCTGTTCCATGTGGGATTTTCCTTCTCTCCTTTTCCCTTGAGAGTGTTATTTGTACAATGTGGTCCCAATGCCCCATGCTGCGCAAAAGTACCATCGATTTTTTTTACAAATTTAAGCAATACGATCCTGATTTTCCACTCAGGATACATAAACATAGACAAGGGAATTTCTGACAAGAGCCAAAGGTGGAGCATGACCTAAATTTGTAGAAAAAAAACCATGCTGGTAGTGTAGTATGAAAGCAAAAATACATACAATACCACATGGAAGAATACGTAGTTGTGCCAGAGTCAGTCATGCTATTGTCTTATCATGTTCCTTATTTACAAGTTGGCAGAATTCAACCCAGTTACTCACCTTTGATCCAGCATTGCTGTATAATTGATGATGAAGTGGGAGAAAGAAATTGGAAAAAAGATTCCAACATGAAAAAAGGAATACATTTTTTTTCATTGTGGAAAGAGATTAATTTTCACATACTTGGTTTTATGTTTCAGATCACTGGCGCAGCAGTATGGAGAAGCTTGTATGAAAGCTGTCTGCACAAGCCCAGCCCAACTCACTGCTAAAAGTTATTAATTCTTTTAGAAATTTTTAGAAAGAAAATGAAAAACTTGCTCAGACATATCCTTTCTGATGTTTTGGAACATTCTGTGCCACAGATGTGGCCAGGAACAAACTATGAGTCCCATCATTTAGGACTATTCCCAAATCAGGTTGGATTGGGCTTTAAATTACATTAATTCCTTCAGCAAAAATTCTAAGGCCTGGCCAGACCAGAAGGACATACATTAATAATAGTGATAAGCTCCTTTCTGCAGCCAGTTTGTGAATCTGGGTCCAATGTTTCCAGGCCAATAGAAATGTTGTGAATGAAGTTATTGTGTTGAATCTGTTCATGGAGCACGCTGTTCTTGTGCCATGCCATTCCTCCAGTAGATTCCATCAGCTGCCAGGCAAGAGGAGTTCATGTCTGTAGAAAGTGAGATGCCAACCCTCCCTGACACTGGTTTAGAGATTGTGATAAAAGAGAAGGGGAAAAAATACCAAATGAGCACATGGGTTAATGGCTGCTATTTTAGTCTCTTGGGGACACTGCCAGCTGCCATTAAGTCACAGTAGCCCTCAGGCTCTACTTGGTTTCATGATGAATAATTTAGGCTTTCCTGGTGCAGAGCCAGGTTGCATTGGCTTTGTATGATAGACTCTGCAGATCTCCACTGTGACCACAGGAGTGTAAATATATGGTGGCACATATGGGTGTGATGGATCAACCTCCTGTGTTCTGTTCAACAGCAACAGCAATAATCTTTATGAACTAGAGACTGTATGTCCTTACAGATGTCCTCCTTCAGATCTGGATACTTTGGTTCTGTGGAACTTATTGCCAGTCAAAATCTTCTTTGGTGTCATTTTAAGGAGTCAACAATGGGACTGGACATTTTTCTACCCACTGATAGAAAGCAGTTCCTATCTGAATAAATAACTGAAAATGGTTTCTTACTGTTCAGGAAGTATAATCAATTTGAAATTAGGATTATGGAAACATCCGTGGAAATTCAAGTGTCATCTCAATTTGGGCTCATTCAGATCCTGTATTTTTTCTACTTCCCAAGCAGTACATTTAAAATCTAATCCTAATTAACACACATAGTTTAATTATAGCCAACAAAATATTCTCCTAAAATTGTGTTGTAGCTGGGGGGTTGGGTATAGAGGGAGGAGGCAAGGAGGAAACAAATATTCACTGATTGTGAAAATCCTTGTTTCGTTAGTGATATATATCTTTAAAGCCTTTAAACATACAATGAAATTTTCCTCTCATGTATCAAAGTGGCATAAAAAGTGTGAAGCAAGCACAGCACTCATACTCTTGTTTTCTCCTTACTCATCTCTTGGTAATTTGAAACAGAGGAACTGCACTGGAATTTAAAACTTTCCTTTTTCAGTTGATTTCATCATAACTTATCACATGAAATTTACAATGCTCTTGCAGGTAGAAACAAATAAATCAAGGATGTCATGAGAATCTTGGGAAGATTTTGAAATTTAAGAGGAGCACTGGAAAAGCTGAGGTGGTCTGCTACTACAAACTTTGTTGTACATCAGCAGAACTCTTTGGCACTACTGGATGGTTTGGAAGTCCTATGAGATTTTCCATATTTCTGACTTGTTTTAGCACAGCAGGTCTGAAAATGAAATTACATTAGGCTGTTTCAGAATGCTGACATTTCCGGACCAGACCTCAGAGTATCCAGTTTAGGGATACTGTAGTGTTACCCCACGTCTCAGGGGTCACCAATGGTTGCTGTTGGAGTCCTGTTGGGGTGAATCAAGACTCTTGACTCCAACATAAGAGGCTTATATTATTTATTAAAATGACTCCATAGTTCAGAAGGATTTAGGCTATTTCTGCCCAGATACAGAGCTAGCATCTTGCTTCTTTCAGCTCCATACCCCAAGTCCAAGAATGCTCAAAAATGCTTACAAAGTCAGAGAGATAACAATTCTTTATATCATAGGTTGAGAGAAGAAAACCACATCTCCCATATCAGGAGATAGGCAAAGGAATGCATTCTGTCCTTGAAACACACACACAAGGATTTGAAATCTGCAGAGAAAAAGAGAGCTTTCCCATGTAACAAAAACTCAGCTAGTTTACATCCAAGAAACTTATAAAATGTCTAGGTGACACTGTAGCCCTTTATGGGCAGCACTTGGGACCTTTTTGCTTACAGGGTCTGTTTACCTTGCAGTCAAACTTCTTGCCTGTGCCCTTGGGTGTATTTTGATCCATAGCCCAGCTCCCCTGGTTCCCCAGCAGTGTTTCATGTCCACCAGGTCCACCACGATACTTGCACAGTCACTTAGAGCTCTGCTCTGGCCACTGGTAAGACATTTTTTTTCCCAGAGATATTAGGAAAAAAGTTGATATAATGATGATATAATGGGAATCAAGAAATACTTATAATACTTCATTGAAAACAAACCTGCACCCTATTATTAACTTTCTCTCAATCACACTATTCCTGCTTTGTTCTGCTTTTGTTTGAGGTTCTGTTAATATATTTCATGTCACATAGAGTTCTCCATGTCAGATGAATCCTATGATGGCAAATGTCCTCAAACTTTGATCAGCACTACTTCTTGTGCATTTCCAGGCTCTTGCTGTTTTGTCATTTACATACATCTTTCTACTGCATATTTTGTGTGAAAAAATTTTCTTTCACAAGGTTGTCCTAGTGGTCATGTAGCAATAAAAGCTGATGGATCTAGACTTCTTATTGATGTCTTTTCAAGAGGTGCCAAGATCAGCATTTTTCCTGTCCTAGCAGTAAACTAAAAGAGAATGCAGCAGCCTTGGCTTGACAAGGTCAGATATTTTTTCACTTCATAAAAAGAAAAAGGAGATTAAAATAAAAAATGGACTTGGTAACATTTTTTAATATGTCCCTTTCTGTCAAACATGACAATGGAAACAATGAATGACAAAGTTTTTTCTCCTTTTTTGGAACAGATTTATTTCTGCCTTCAGCAGGAAAAGGTTAATTTCAGGGTCAGCTGTAGCTGATCTGAATTTTCTATTTTTTTTAAAAGAGTGACTTAGGAGATTAGAAGATATAGTCTCTATAAGAATAAGTTAAACTCAGCTCTAAAGTAAGGCTAAGAACATAATGTAGACAAAATTTGGACCAACAAGTTAAATTAAAATAGTGTTATTACAGAAATGGACCTTTTCCTCAGCTGGTTCCCATATGCTCCTTTGCACTTTGTATCCACTTGACTGAAAGTAAATTTTCCTATTAAACTATGAGCTCTTGACAGTCATAGAAGACTGTTCTGGGATCTCTTTCACCTCATTTTCCACATCTCATTGTTGGAGCAGTTCTAATAGCAGTTGCTTTATTACCAGTTCTGATGGAAGAGGCAACAAGAATATTCAGATTTTCAGATCTCAAATGAATTTTAAAGTATAGACAGTGACTAAAATAATATTTTGATTTCAGCTGAGCAAGTTTATTACTGAACAAATATGGAGATTCACTTTTGCAACATAGACTTTGATTTTAAATACTTGACTATGTTGGCTATGTGTGTATGGATAGCATTTTCTTAATTTGGAGGTGAAACAACAGAAGATTTTGTCCTAAGTGCATGTTTTATCTTGAATCCAAAGAGTAGGTATTATAGTAGCAGTGATAGAGCAGTTGCTTTCCTTATCCTTCTGTCCCTACAGTGAATTGTAACAGATTATTCTGGCAGTTTGTTAACAACAGGACAACTTGGGACAGAGCTTGCAATACTGTTCTCTGAATTCTCCTCTTACTTGAAAAACATTTCCCCTCATCATTTTTGCAGGTGCTGTGTTGAAAGAGAAGTAGGAAGAACACCTTAAAGGGATCAGCCAGTGCTTTTGTGAACAAAAAGCAGTGATTAAGCTAGACATTATTGCATGGAGGGGGAATAAAACTAATAAACTGTAGTACTTCTGCTTCATTCCTCTGCCTCAAGATTCTGGGGATGGACTGGTATTGAAGGTGACTTAAACTGCACTTAAATAAGTGCAAAGAGAGATCAATCATCTGCTGTTTTGTTTGAATTATGAATACTTCCTAAGTGGAAATAATTCCCAGGCCTTCTAGAATATCTGTGCTATGTGGCTACTTCATATCTATCCAGAGTAAGGTATGGGGACAAATGCCACTTGCAATTCTGAAATATCTAATCTTAGAAGCTTCTGCCAGCTCAGAGGAGTTAAGCTGGTTTATTTCATAGGACAGGTGAAAGTACATGATTCCTACCTTCTTGTCTCTGCACAGAAATGTCAGAAACATCGGGGGTTTGGTCTTAGTTTTTTAAATCTTTACATATGGGATTCAACCAACCTAATGAAGGGAACAATTCCATCCTCCCTAATCAGAGTTGGTCAGCAGAAGAAAGGAAGACATCCAGCAGCACCTGCCAATCAAGTGGGGGCTGTCACCTTCAGACATCATGGCTCAGGGAAGGAACATGGATACAAGATGATACCTAATTGTTCATAGCAAGGGAACCTGACTAAAGGACCTGGGACTGTGAACACAGCCCTAGCCTTGCTACTCTAGGATCAGAATCATTAGGAGGGCAGTGCAGCAACTGTGTCTTTCTCAAAGCTATCTTAAGAACAGTCTTTCTTCCCTACACACACAATGAGGTGATTCCCTATGGTGCTTCATCAACTTGTTGGCTCTTAAACCAACCCTCAGCTTTTTGCCCTAGATATTTCTCAGCTTTTCTTAGTTAGTAACTATTGAGAGAAAGAATAAAGCTGCAATTATTCTTAACTGTAAATCATAGATGTGGTATTATATGCCTCAATAATGACATGGGATAAAAACTGAGCTTGAAATATACACTGCAGCAAAATTGTGGAAAGCTAACAAAAAATAATAAAATAAATTGCACAGCTACACACATGAGCAGTTAAAATCATGTGAGACTTATGTATTCAGAACTGCAAATGCTTTTTCAACATACTAAAACACAAGTGGGTTAAATTTATCATCTTCCATTTTAATTTAAAAGATGTAGGAGAACATGTAGCTGAGGATTTTCTAAAAGAAGTAGCGATTTGAGCATGTTGGGGGTGGTGGTGGAATTGCTTGTAGTTTTATTCATTTAGGCATATCTTATCACTCCTCCTTTTCTTCCTTCTTGGAGGGCAATGAGAGAACCCAGATGCCAAGCTGTGGAACATGTTCTTCTGACACTAGCATCTGGCTCCTTGGCAGAATCCTCCAACTGTCATGCTGACAGCTTTCCTGTTGTGTCCTCGTATATTTTTATGTAAGAAAATTGCAGATGGGTTCTCTTCTCAAACTAATACGCTATTCTGTTGACCCTTATCATGCAGAAATGTGTTGGTTTTATCTGTTTGTGAATGAGACCTTGGCCAAATATACTTCAAAAAGGATACTTCTCTGTTCATCTCTGAATTTGTCTGCAAGCTGTCTGGGAAGATGCCAGAATCCTATTACACACCCTTTTTGTGCCTTTAAGCAGTAAGTCCTTCATTCTCTCTGCTGTACAAATAGATTGCACTTTTTGCAGCAAGCACACTGGTAAAATACAAGCATATTTATTTAATAGTTTTAGTGGGAAAAAAAGAAAACAAAAATCTTGCTTGAAATGGGGAGAAATGTGGGTTTTTTGCTATGGTTTTTGTTGTTGTTTTCATTTATTTGGAGTTTTTTTTTTGCTACTGGAGGTTTTGTTTGTTTATTTTTAATTTGACATTACCTAGTATGCTGCTGCCTTGAAGGATTTTTTTTACACCCAGACTTTTGTCAAAGACCACCAATCCAGAAGACTTTATAATGTTACAGCAGTAGCACAGTGACTTCATTGAAAAAAAAAAAGAAATTAGGATTTCACTTATTGACATACTCCAGGACCTCCTGGTATTTTCTAAATGGAATTTTCATAGTCCCACATCACATTTAGGTGCATGTCTAATTTACGTGGACCATCATGAGCAGTCCCAGTGACTTTACAGTGAGGTATAATTGTGCTTCAGTTTAAGGCTGTGCAAAGAGGGAGTCTGATGGATTTTTGACTTTAGGCTTGTCTGGATGACAACAGGAAATACTAAAAGTCCCCATGTAACTTCCTCTTGCCCTCCACCCCCTTACAGAACTCTTCCTATGCATGTCACATATATATATATTATTTTAAAATTTTTTATTTTTATTTTTTTTTAAATTTCAAAGATGTGCCCACTTCCCCCAGATCTCAGGTCTCCTTTAAATACATAACTTTGCTTGTGTGAATAAGATAAAATACAGATAAGAAAATATTTTAAATGCATACACCAAAATTGATCTGGAACCCTGCTCAGTAGAGATTGCAATTCCAGAGGTGCTGTCCACAAAGGCTCTTCAGGGTCTTTAAGCTGGGACCCAGTGAGACTATTTAGCCATGATTCCTAAGCCCACTCAGACTCTGACCTTGCCCCTCAGCTCAGCTCAAGTAGTAGAAACCTGAATCCAAAGACTCCCTGATGGTAGGATGGAAGATTGCCAGCTCTGATAAAGTCAGGTGAGCATGTTCTCTCTGTCCACACCAGGAGAATATCCTTGGAGTTTGACTGCTGTAAGCTTCTCTTAATTTATTTTCCTAGCAACAGATATTAAGACTTGATTGACACTGGTTTTTTGTTTGGTGTTTTTGCAATAAATAAAGCCACAATGAGTAGTTTTATTGTTCTCCCACCTCAGTTGTTCAGTTTGCATAGCTATTCCAAGAAAAAATCCCCAAACCCCCAAGTCAGCATTAATGGAAGAAGAGGTAAGTTTCTACAGGTTTATTCTTACTATCACAAAGAGGAATCTTTATGAATTTCCAACAAATGCAAGTACACAGAAGCAAACAGGTTTGTGCATGATTCTTATGCTGATACATTGTCCCATATCATTTTCTCATCTCAAAATTTGTCATAAATGACATTAGAACTATTCAAGAAAGATCATAAATATCAAGAATGTATTTCTGCATTAAGCATTAACTTGGATAGGGCTGGGATTTCAATCCTGTTACCCAGTGCAAGTTATTTCCTGCTGTTTTCTTGTTTGTTTCAAACATTCTGATTCACTATTGGGTTAATCATCTACTAAATACTGTCTCCAGGTGGTTTGGGTTTGCTGTTGTTATCTCCATGGCCCCAAGAGACTATACCTTCCAAAGAAGTGAGGGGAACCCAAGCACTGGTATTATGCAAGAAATAGAGACAGAAATACATCAGCAACTGTATCAGCATGCTTTCATTTGTACACATTCTGATCTGAACAAACGTGCTTTTTGAAGCACTTGGCATGCACCCTGAAGTCTCAAGTTGCTTGAGATTATGTAAGCAGGTAAAAATTATATTTGTTAAAGAGGCACCGAGTATCAGGAAAAAAAAACACATGCCTTGTACTGATGGGTGGAGTACAATTAAGAGGAACTGAGTAGGTTAGGGTTTATATTTCATATTTAGGGGACTACTGTTGTGCCCAGTGCATAATTTTGTCCCATATTCAGATTAAATTTGAATGAGAATTATCACATGTATCATGCTTTCAGGAATAGGGTTTGGATCTTACTCAGCCATAGATTCCGTAGGCAAAGAATTAATTTTACCTTGTTGTCTTTCTGTAAGCAGGGAAACTATTTTCTTCTTACAGAGAGGAAACAGAAATTTAAAAGGTAGCTTCACCTGTGGTTGTGAGATGCTTAACTACTACAATTAATAAAGGCTGCAATCAAAGCTTGGGATTTTAGAAAGGCAAATTTGGGATACATGGGGAAGTTGGTTAATAGATTGAGAAGTAGGATTCAGGTCTTGAGAACTTGAATCACTATCAGAAACAGAATTATTTAAATTCAAAGTGGGGATGATGTTGTTAGGTGGAAAAACTGTAAGGAAGAGTATAGAATTACTGGGATTAACCAAGAGTTTATGGTTTGTGAACTCTACTCTCTAAAATGTTTGTTCATTTTCAAACTAACAGTATCTATAGAAATCAAATTAAATTATTCTCAAGTCTTTCTGAATTAGCACAGAAAATAAATGTCTGAAGCTTTTTAATCATATAAATAACCATATGAGCATAATCATATAAACCACCTGACTGGAGCCAGTTCTTCTATATACTGATGGTGGAGTGCCAAGAAAGGAGCTGAGGCTTGGGACTCCAGACCAAGGACTGGATCAAGCATCAAATAAATATTTTCCATCAGTATTCAGTGAAAATGTTGACTAAAGAGGGTAATAATAGATTACTACTCTTCTCTGTGCCTATCCACCACAAGCATTCTTTCTTGGCAAATTCAGGCAGAGGTTCTGGGAAAGTTGTTCTTCCTAGACATTTGTCATTTGCTGATTCCTATGAGGCCTTGCAGATAAGGAGCCTTCTGTCATTGGTTTTTCTATCATAAGTCTCTACATTACAGTAGATCCGGTTCTAGAAGTTAAATTTTATTTTGTCTCCTTGAGCAATGGTTCTGAAGTTTTCAAATTTCCCAGTCTCTTTTGGCATGAGCAGCATGAAGTTTTTTCATTACTCTCTCTATATATAAAAACTCAATGATACATTTCATTTCAAAAGCCTTCTGAATCTGAAAATTTTCCAGAACTGCATAATTGTTTTGGACAATTTCAATCTAATAAACCAAAAGATATCCAAAGGAAATGAGAGTAGAGCAATAAAAATTATATCTTAGCAAAAACATAAATTAATGTTCTGTACTTCAGAATTGTAGAATTTGGACAACATCCAGTCTTTATACTGACAGTCTATAAGCCTTGGACCAAGAATTTTTTAATATGCATATTTACAAGTCCCATGCAAAGATTAGATTTCATAGACAATGACAATGGGCTGAACTTGATTGTTGATGGTAGTAATTGTTTTTTACAGGAGAACTATCAGAAGAATAATGAACTAACTATTACAAGTGTTTTCATGATTGGTCTTGGGAATGGTCCCATTTAACTTATTGGTTAGTGATATAGGAGATACAGGAATGAAAAGTCAATGTGTAATTGGGAGGTGTACAGAAAACATAAAATGGGAAAGGATCATCTTAACAGAGGATTGGACCATCAGGCAAGGAGAAATAGATTATTTTGTTCATGTGAGAGATGAGATGAAATTTACCAGCACAGATTGCAAAGCCAGGAACTTAAGGATCTTGGTCTTGAATAGAATATGTATATCGTATGTTTATGGGAATGGAGAATTAATCTCGTGAAGAGAGATTAAATTAAATGGGTTGTTAAGCCTAGACAAACAAAGCTTGGGAAGGGATAGGATGATTCTTCAGAATTGTGTTCAGGAGTAAGTGTTAAAGACAAAGAATGCTATTTAACTGAAAAGGCCTTAGTGGCATAAGAACTGTAGTTCTAAAATTGCTATGAATAAATATAGAGGGGATATTAGCAGAATATTTCTCACTACGCTTGGAGTTATTTTTCCAGATATAGTAGCAGTGTAAAGAACTGAAATTACTTGAATGTGATAAGTTTTAAAAGAGTGTATGCTTAAACAGGTGAATTTCTGGAACAAGGAAACTGTGATACAAGTTTTTGGATATCCAGTAAGGTGGTGTAACCAAGGGTGACTGACCTAAGACTGAAGTGTGCTTTATGTGCATCTTCCTCATATTGCAGACTGTATTTCAGACTACCTGTTGGTTTCTCAAAGGGACCAGGAAGAAAATTCTTTGCCTCCTCACTTCCTAGGAAGAGCTCATCCTCACTGCCTCCACTACCCACATAGTCAGGTTGGCAGGAATATGTTACCTGTCTCTGGATTTTGGGGGTGATTTTACCTGCTAAGATCACTGGGGTGATTTATTGAGTCTCAGCAATCTGCTATTGGAGAGAACCTCTCCTGTCCTCTTTTTGCAGGACTGCACATCTCTGTAAACTGGTGCTTGCTTACAAGTTTGTTAGAGCATGAAAGGCAGCTTTTCATGGCTTGTGGTGATGCCTTGTGAAGGCTGACCTAGAACAGAGACTAGACTGAGTTAAGGAATAAAGTAGGTGTTTATTAAAAGGCCTCAATGGATACACCTTGGGCAGCACAAGAGCCCAGCCAGGGCTACACTCCAGATGAACCCAAAAGGGTCACAAAATGGACAACTGGTCATGGGGTCTCACACTTTTATTAATTCTCGTCCATTAGCATATTAGGGTTAATTGTCCAATTACAGCTTTAGCCTATGAAGTCCCATCCTTGTTTTCCTCTCTTCAGTCCTCCGTTGTTTATGCTCTTAGGCCTGAGATTTGGATTGGTTGTCCTTGGATCCCCAGCTAGAGAAGGAATTGTTTTGTCTACCTACTCTGTGAAGAGAGCTTACTATCCATTAATGTGAAGCCCCGACCCACACACTAAAGCAGCACATAATCTGAAAAATATAAAAGCTAAAACCTGAGGCATCAGTGGAGCCTGGTGACATAGCACAGAGGTTATGTGAAATCTTCCAAATGAAGCCTTGACTGTGTCTGGCTGCACTGGATTTCTGCAGTCAGGAGGTGTTGTGGGTTTCATATGCCTGCAAGGGCAGTACAGCCCTTTCATATGCCTGCAGTACAGCAATGCTGCATTTTGGCTGGTACTGGTAATGCCTGTTGTGTGCTTTTCTCCAGAACACTTGTATCAACATATCAATAATGTATAGTTGCTTCTCCAGACAGATTCAAACCAGCTACAATAATAGAGAACATGTACTTCTGGAAGGAAAAAAAAAACCCCAAGGCTTCAGAAGTGTTTGTTAATTCAATATAACCTTTTTCCTTTAGCTTTAAAGGGAAATTGTATGATGTCATTAGCTCTTTTTCTTTTTTTTTCTTTTGGTAGTGAAAACCAAAACCAAAGTGATTGGGGTTTCACACATGCTGGAAAAACCACTAAAGGTGCAAAATTTTCATGGTATATTTCTTTTTTTGTCTCTGATTTGCAACATAATTTTTACCTGAAGACAGTTAGAACAACTCAGAACTGGCCATTTTCAGTGTGAATCATTTGTAAATTAGTGGTTTTACAATAGATTTGAGAAAAGTCTAAATTTCAAACTGAATTTTGACTTCTCGCAGACTCAAAAGGAGATTGTTGAACTATGAGAAACAAATCTGCTACACAGATTCATTTATTCACATGTAGATTGAAATCAGTCGATTTTATGTATCAGTGGTATAAACTCATCATGATCTGTCTGGTAATATTTAGCAGAAATTTTTGAAATAATTTATTCAAATTGTAAAAAGACATCTCACTAGCAGAAATGGTGGTTTTTAGATGGACTGAAGCTCTGTTCTCAAGGCATCAGTAGTAATGTGGAATGAATTGTTCATACCTACGTGATGATGTTAAAGAAGACACAATTCATTTCTGGTCCCTTGCCACTATCACCCTGCCCCATAAATTCTATATCCATGTCTTGTAAGTGTCTTGCCTAATGAAGCCCACTGGAAACTTGCAACTCTTATTTGCTTCAGTAGTTCTTTTTTAAGTATTCCAGTATAGCAGTCTTCAAGACTTGCACAATGTTTTACTAGTTGTGTTTTAATGGTTGGGGCATTATAATATATAAAGCACACTAGATGCAGGTAAATAATTTTCAAGCCCTTAGAAACTCCATTTAATGTCAAATTAACCTGTATCAAGGATAATAGCATGTTTTATGTGTGTATGTGTGTCCAGCTGTCTGATGAGGAACCAAAACATAAACCTTGTAAATAAGAAATCGGTAACAAGAAGTCAAATTACCATGCAAGAGGTTAATGAAAGTGGATGTGTTTGGAGGTAGAGTATCTTTTTCCAGAAAAAAACCTTCTAAGATTCATTTCACCACCTTAGATCAATAATCATATGCTCTCTTTAAAGTGTCTTAGCCTGAGGCTATGTCCTATAATATATTACTGAATTCTGTTTTTATTTTTAATGGTGAATACATGGTAGAAACTACTGTGGTAAAAATGAAAATTGAATTAGTTCTAAGATGATATGAAATATTTACCACTAGAAAAATCTTCCAAGAAATGGTTACACATCCAAGTGCTGTAAAAAGTTTGGTGAAAGAAACCACAAATGCACATTATCAATTATTAAAATGTATATATTATTATATATATATATTCTAAGTCCTAGTTTTGCTTGAATAATAAAGTAGTTGTTGGATTTAAGAAATTTACTCTTTTCTCTGGGCCTTGAATTAGGTCAGACTCTAGAAGCTTGTTTGTGGATGCAATTGTGAACAATTTCAAAAGGGGCATAGACTGAGTTTCTTAAAACTTACAGCACAGGTGCTTGTCAACTCTGAAAGTGTCTGGATTTACTGGGTATCTAACTTTGAACTACTGAGTTTATAATTGCACCTAATTTTTATGGCATGAGTAAGTGTGTAAATGCTCCTTGCTTAGGCCTGTATTTCCAGAAGGGTCAAGGAATTAGACCAGGTAGAATTCCATGGTGTTTTTAGCGGTGCAGCCCAAATCCTTTTCTGTCAGTATCTATTTCAGCAGTTCTGTGCTTAGCTTGTTGTCTTCTGTGAATTCTATTCAGAGGTGCCAAGTTTTCTCTATGCAAACAAGACAAGCCAGGCTGCCTAACTTTCTAACACAGTGCCTAAAAGTTAGGTATTGGAATATTTGCAACACTTAACATTTGTCAAATCAGTTTGCAGATCTAGCCCCAGTTCTGTATGAATTTGCATGGCAATGTCTCTTTTTATTGTGGTGGTTGGATGGACTAAAAATAATAGTGCACGCATTCCTCTGGACCAAATCACTACTAGGTATTGAAATCAATGGGTTTCATGAAGTCACAGATCAGCAGTTTTAGACTGGCTCTTTTTCAGGAGAGAAAATGAACCCTTTTTCAGTAATTGCAGGACATTACGCTGGCTTCAATGAAAGTGTTAATCAGCTGTGTGATGGATACTTAAAATTAGACCTAATTAATTATTTGGTAGCACAGGTAAGTAAAGTCGAATCAGAGGTGACATTTTGCTACTAAGGACTTTCTACTCCAAGGCATTCTCAGGAGAAGTAATGGAGTGGATACAGGAGCGCACAGCCAGGGAGCCACCACACAGGGCCTCACAGGTAACTCCCATTGTCTCACTGAGTGTTTATGTAGGAAAAACATATTTTTTCTTAACGTGTTCGTGTAGGTATTTTTTTAAATCTCAGGTTGCCTCCTGCTTTCATTTGCCCCACTTCACCTGCAAGTGCCTTTTTCTGTAGAATTCTTCTTTCCCAGAACAGAGACAGAGTAGGAGCAACCACAGTAATGCAAAAGCTGAGGCAGAATGAATAAGCAGCTGGGGGACTGCAAAAGGGCATTGAGGGAAGAAGAGTGTGCAGTTAGCTAAGTCTTGAGCTCTGTGGTAAAGTGGACAGACTTGCTGCTCACAGTTGAGAGTGCTTTAGAGAGAAGTGATCTTGAATGTGGTATAGTTCTAGTTCAACAGACAGGATTTAGGTCCTCACAGCCCTTCTGTTGCATTAATTTAGAGTAAAGCTCACAGTTAAGCTGAACTTTCCTGGCTGCTCACAGTTAGCATTTGGCTCTCCCTCTAGACTGCTTCTCCAGATGGAGAAGGTCAGTTGTGGTCCGGGACTGACTTTGTTTTGAACTCTGCCCATGAAGGAAGAATTTATTTGGCAGGTAGTAGGTCAGGCTTGAGTTTGCTCACCTGTGAATCATCTTAGCTGATATGTAAACTTGGGTACTTGAAATTTGTGATCAGAAAAGGGAGCATAGGTGTAGAGAGTCATGGGGTTGAAAAACTGAGTGTGTACAGCAGACTGGTGTCCCTCCAAGGCAGGGAGTTGGCTAGGTTTTGATTACTCAAGTGATAATGGCTGAATCACTCTATCAGACAACCCAGCACTTTTATAGGATGGTTTGGCAGAAGAGAAAATGTTACTGTTAATCCATAAGTAGGCTGTTGAAATTTTAGAGGCTGTTGTGGAAAGGCAGATAGAGAGTATGAGTCATGCAGTAAGAAAAATCAAAGAATAGATTTATGATCATGAAGAGAGCTGACAGTGGCTCTGCTTAGAAAATGAGAGCTTAAGGAAGGTTGATGTATTCTGTGGGACTCTCATTTGGTTTGAGATCCCCAATTACACCATGGAGTAACAAAGGGGATTTTATTGTCTCACCTGACTCAACAATAAGGCTGTTGTCCAAAGGGCAGGCTGCTCCACACACACACATTCCCCAGCTTCCCATACTTTCCTTAACTCAACTATAGCAATGCCACAGCTGAAGAGTGAGTCACATCAATAAATTAACTGTGTTTTTTTGTTAGTCTTCTGTCAGATCAGTGAGCTGAACTGAATCAGCACTGGATACAAGTGAAATATCAGTAAGGTATGCTTTGGCAAGGAAAAGGAGAGAGGCAGCAATGTGCAGTTAAATTGAATTTAAGTCCTGAAGTGGGGTTGCATCTTTAGATTGATGGAACCAATGGGACAAGATTAGCAGCTGGTTTAAAGTCATATAGCTTTACTGGTTTTGATAGCTTTACTCTAGTTTATATCTCTTGATCTAGATTGGTTTAGAGGTATAAATTCACAAGCTAGTAAGCAACTGGTTTCTCTTCCTGTTTTCTTCCTGTTTTTCAGCATAAAGTTCTGACTTATCTGCTCTTTCAGAAAAGCCCTTTAAAAAAGGAGAAAGGAATTTGTGCTATAAATCCATAAAAAGCTTGAACTCAAGCAAAATAATATCTTGGTAGCTAAATT
The DNA here is from genome assembly GCA_013396995.1 of Dicaeum eximium. Lineage (NCBI taxonomy): Eukaryota > Metazoa > Chordata > Aves > Passeriformes > Dicaeidae > Dicaeum > Dicaeum eximium. Next base: position 2,997,508 of record VWZP01003543.1, on the reverse strand, counting down.
TATGGATTATTTTGCAATTGTCTCCTCTTCATCCTGACATGGTTCTAAGACTTTGGACTTTTCATGCATGCATGTTTATGCATGCATGTCTGTGACCATGCACTCATGTTGCAAAAAATACCACAGAATCACTCAAGTGATTCTTTCACTAGTCTTACAGTAACATATCTCCCAGAAAAGAAGAAAAGAAGAAGTGAGAATTCCATGATAGGAAGCAAGAAACTTCTAATTGCAAAATGCTTAGAAACCTACAGGCAATAATTTTGACTTTTATTTGTTAATAATGAAAGCCACAGACATTATCTACTCTTTTGGTTGAGGACTCTCCTCTCTATGACAAGAGTTTATGGTTTGAGAGTACTGAAGTAAGATGCACACACAGGTAGAAAATCCTGTGGGGTTTCCTTTCTGGGTTAAAAGAAGGGGTATCTCCAACCTCAGCATGTTCATGGACTGTAGGGTTCAGAGATGTTAATCACTGCTACTTTTATCAGGCAGCTTTATTAAGATCAATGTTTTTTGTTACCAAATTAGAGCAAACTTCAGAGCAGTTATAAACACAAGTCCACATTTACTGAAAGAATTGGGCACCTTCACGTGCACTGCAATAGCTGGGAGTTACACAATATCTATATCATTTTTCACAGCTTTGTCATTAGCTGGTAATGATTTGATTATTTTGCAGATGAATCACAGTATAAATCTCTTTCACAAACACTACCTCCAAGTATTAATCAAAACCATTAAGGCAAAGCAGTCAGTGCAAATTAAAAAATTTGCATGTCTAAATTAAAAATTACAGTAATACATCATAAATAAATCTTTTAAATTCTCTATGGTCTGTATGAGCATCCCCTTTTTGTGCCTGTAATGAGCCNTAATCAAATTTTATAGGTAGAATTCAGGTCTTTCACTTTGAAGTCCATGCTGGATCTTATTTGAGAAAGAAATGATTTTTTCTCGTCATCTTTCTGGAACCCAGCAAGAGAGAGTGAAAGACACAGACTCAAAGACAAGTGTGAAAGACAGGAGTTCAAACCCATCACATATAATTTGCGGTGTCTTTGGCTATAGCAAAGTAAATATTTGCAAAGGGTGATATATCTTATGCAAATATCTTTGAACTATGAAGAAAATGACTGAGTTGTGGTTTAGGTACTATTTCATTTTAAAGCTATTAACACCTTATTTCCAGCATGGAAAAGATTACAGGAACTCTCATTAATATAAGCCACTACTGAGATATAGAACACACTCTGCTTCCCTATAAATAAATTCAGAAATGCTTAAGAACAGCTCAGCAACCTTGCATTTTTCAGCTAATTACTGTCCTTCACTTGAAAAGCAATATTCAGGGTACAGAAGTTTGCTGGCCTGTTGCTGCAATTTTATTTACAAGTTGATGAGGTTGGCTTAATACATCAATTTTGTTTGTCCCCTTACCTCTAGCAAAGGACATTTTGGGAAGAAATTTGTTGCAGAGCAGCAAGTAGAGATTTCAAAGTGTTTGCCAGCTGACACTTTTCAGATCCCATGACCTCCCCTGTGCAGAGTTTGCTGTGACCAGTTCCAGCATCAGCCACTGTTTTGTCTGTGATCTTTTGGCTTTGCTGCCTCACAGCAGTCTGATGGCTGAACAGCCCACTCGGAAAAGGGACATTTTTACTCACTCTGGAATGATCCCAAGAAGGAACTGGAGAATCCAAAAACTTTCCCCCTTCAAAGGTTTCCTTTCAAGGTCACTAGCTTTTCTGTTCCTTGAGGATACACAGTAAGAAGTTAAACATACAAATGTAATCCTAAGAAGGAATAAAAGGAAGTAGTTAAAAGCAGAGTATAACTAATTAAAAAATTGCTTCTGGATCTGACTAGATTTACACATAAACTACACAAAACATAAAAAAACCCAAAAAAACCAAACCTTGCATATCCTACCTTCCTCTGCTAATAAATCTCCATGGGAAGAGACATAGGCTTAGTTATTTATCAGTTGCTTGCTCTGCCATTTGAGTGGCTGAAGACAGAAAGACTTCTACAATAATTAGTAACTTACCTTTCAGAGGAACATACTGAAGAATGTGCTTCAAGACAAGTCTGAATATGTGCTCTAGTGCTTTCCTGCATTGTTGCTTTAAATGGTTCATTTCTGTTGCATTCCACTGTACATATATACGGAGTTCAACATTAGATTTTCAAATTAAGAGGGAGCCCTGAAGTCTTCAGAATTGCATTTCAGGATGTTTTGCTTCATGGATGATTTGATGTAGCTTTCCAGTCCACAGACAAATCTAGTTCCTGACTATGAACTTCTACTTAGATTTTAGAACTAAAAACCAAGATTCAATATTTTGGGCTAGTGCTTTTAGGTGTGGTGAAATTTTTGGTCTGGTGTCACTTTTCTATTCGATTACAATTAGTGGTTTGTAATTTGGCAGTTCTACAATAATTTTCATTTATACTTTCAAAATAATTTTCAAAGCATTACATTTCAGACAATAATTTCAAACTATAATAACAAGAGTCTACCTGTTTCAGGTAATATTTCAGACAATGTTTTCAAATTATAATAACAAGAGTTTACCTGTTTTACACAGGAAATTCAAATATGAAAACTGTTTGCAACTTGTGTCTCGGCATATGAGGTCCATTAAAAGATGTGAGCTTAGGATCTGGTGGTGCTCATTGGCCATTTAGACAAAATAAACAAAAAGCCCCCATAATGTCACATCTACTAGGTATGAGAGAAAGTAAATCACTTTCAAATTCACAACTCACTAACATTTCTGAAACAAGAATGAGAGAAACCTTTTTTAATTTAAAAAATCGCATTGAATCAATCACTTCAGTTAAGTTCAATAAGGACCATTCAAGCCTGTATAGGTGGAGGATCAGATCCTGCCTCTTTATATTTACCTGTAATTGGAATATCATTAGCAACTTATTTTTCTTTTATTTTGGATTTCCTTGGACAGATTGAGGATTGTATAAAAAGAGCCTTAGAACTTAGAAAACAATTCTAAGATTGTTGCTTTTTCAAGGCTCAAAAGAAAGCTTTCAACTCTTCTATTGTGAGATTGGCTAGGACTCGTACTGGGGAAGTATACAAAGCAAAATATATTTTGTCTCTACCAAACCTATAATATATAAATATATACTACTATATATATAGAATATATACTACCATAACAGCAGTGACCTCACATTCCCACACCAAGACTGCAAAGGAAGGAACTTGCTGAGCAGTTGACCTAATATTCAGAATTTTATTAACAGTGAGAATTACCTGACATTTTCTTCTTATGAGGTTATTTGGGGAGATAAAGGTCTCCAGGCCTCCACATAAAGGTCTCTCAACCATTATAAGAGATAATAGAATCTTACAGATGCACACATTCCCCTCAATATAGATTTACATAACTTTTTCCTGCCATAATCTTCTGCTTCTTATTTATCATTGTGGGGTTTTGTTTTTTGTTTTTGTGGGGTTTTTTGGTTTGTTTGTTTGTTTGTGGTGGGGTTTTTTTGTTTCTTTTTTTTTTTTTTTTTCTGTAGTGGAGACTTAATGTAAAGCCACTACATGAGAGAGCAATTGTTTTTCTATTTATAATGTCTCCTAGAAAGCAAGTTCTGCTTAAAGCATTTAATTAAAGGACATTATGAGTTTACTACATATTATTTCTGCTTATAAAATTCTGTGCTCCAAAGTTTTCTTTCTACTAATCAGTCTATGTATGTAGTAATCATAGAATGTTTTGGGCTGGAAGGGACCTCAGAGATCATCAAGTTATCCCCTTACTGTGGGCATAAGCACCTTCCATTAGACCTCATTGTTTAAAGCCACACCTAGCCTGGCCTTGAACGTTTCCAGGATTGGGGCATCCACAGCTTCTCCAGGCAACCAGTTCCAGTGCCTCATGTACAGAAGTTCATATACATCATGCTTAGCTTCAGGTTTACACTCACACATTCATTTATTTTGCAGATTTCTTATTTTGCAGATTTCTTATTTTGCAGATCTCTTAGGGTTAAAGAAAGAAGGAATTCATTTACTCAGGTATAAACTGGCAAAACACAGATTTCAAGATTTGTAGAAGTATTTAAGCATTATGTGCTGGAGCTAGATTGAAAAGCATTGAGCTTCCCGTTGTCTGGTCTGCTGTCCTGACTGGGAATCTGGTGAGATTGCCATGCTGTAGCTCACTCAGATCTCCTTCCAGTAGCATGGCCAGAGCTACTATTCAAAAAGTGCTGCTGAATCCACAGGCACAGTAAAAAGGCCAAATGATACCTAAATTCAGGAACATACCTACATACCTCTAAATCATTAGTCACTTTACCCAACAAAATTTTTTTGAATTATCATTTTAATGGTTGAGTGAGGAAATTCCTTTTATTTATCTCTTGAATAAATAGTATTTTACCCAATGCCTACACTAAAGAGCAGTGAGGTATTTTCTAAAAAAAAAAAAATCTGCTGAAATAGAAAGGCAGTGAGGAGTCTCAAGCCAACCTGATGATGCATGTTGATATTTTGTTTTAAACTATCCAATGAGATTGCTCAGATTAACAGGTCACTCAGACTTTTCCAGGCTCTCTTTGTACTGGTGGGACAGGCAAATGCACCAGATAGGCTTTTTAAGTAACTGCACAGATAAAGTCTGGACAGTTTTAGTATATATGACTTGCCAGCTCAAGCAGAGAGACTGACAGTGTGGAAACAGCTTGTCAGAGCTCAGGTCATGGTTAAAAACTGCTAATGTTAATGCTGACAGCCTGTAAAGTCCCTGCTATCCATGATACCTTTAGTCAAGTTATAAAACACTCTGGAGGATTCTATTTCTTTCTCCTTCACTATTTTATCCATTTCTGTCATTACTGAAAATATTTAATTCTGTGAATATCCCTTGCTTTATCTGCATTATTCAAGCTGAAGCCTGTCACTGGTACCCAGCACTGCAGCATCCAGCACCTTTGTAAAGAGGAAGATGTCCTTGCAGATAGCTGAGAATGGCTATTGCCCACATGACATCCTGCTCCATGAGCCTCCCTGGGCTGCACAAGAATGCTTTCTGATTTAGCTGAGATTTGCTGCAAATGAGGTCATGGAGAGGGGCAGGCAGGTGGTGACCTCAGTGGACACTAGGAAATAAGCATTATTGCCCAGTTCTGGTGAGAAATCATGAAACTGCAAGAGCTGTATTATCCTCCTGCTGAGCTTCTTTTCACATGGGTCCACAGAAGGAAGTGATACTCAGACGCCTGGGTACTGAGGGCACATCTGTTACATGGGGTTATTCTCCCTTGCTGTGAGACAAGCCTTATACCCTGCATAAAGTCCAGCTCTCTGTCTATGAAATAAAACTTCTTAAACCAAGTTGTCTTGTTATCCTGGGATCAAGCTTTTGCTTCCCCTGTGTATTGATCTAATGTGCTCTATTATTACTAAGTAGTCCCTTGCCACTAGAGAACCAATGTGCCTACTCCTGCCATATGCCAAATCTAAAATCTGTACATTAGAAAAAGCTGCAATAGAAAAGATCAGAGGAAAAGGTCCAGTCTGGTGTTAAATCTGTGCATAGCATATCTGGGCAATTAAGGAAGACTGAGAACCCTTTTTTTGCTCTTTTCTACTAGAATTTGAGAAGTTACCTGCAAATTTATCAAACATCCTCTTGCCCAAGGACAACGGAATACAGCATGGAAATAGTGTTAATTATTACAGAAGTCACAGAGACTGAAAATGGCAGGCTACAAATAAGAATGAAGGTAGAAATTTAATACAATAGAAATACAGTTTAGAACAACAGAAATAAAAGGATCAGAGCACTGATTTCAAAACCAAGAATCACCCCCAGTTATTCTGGGATTTTCCCCTGCCAAGTCAAATGCAGCAGTGCAAGTACTGCAGAAATAAAAAACTTTCAAGGTAACTCCATGTTGTCAAAGTCATCTCACTATCAAAAAAACAGTGCATGTAAGAGCAAAAGTGGAGTTTAGACCATTTAAATCTGAGCTGAACCTTTGCTTGAAACAGAACATACTAAAAAGAAGACAGCTGTTCCTTTGAAAAGATCACAGAATTACAGGATAGTTGAGGTTGAAAGAGACTTTCCACAGATCGTGTAGTCCAGCCTCTCCTGCTCAAAGCTGTCAAGTTTATCTGTTGATAGCTGTGAAAAGAACTGTATCACAAATATTGGTGAGTATAGAGAGAAGGTCTAAAATATTCTCAGTTCATGTCTCTGCTTTAAAAAGCTCTCTGAAAACATGTTACATGGCCAACTGATTCATTAGGGTGCTTAGATTTCAGGACAAAGGAGCTTGTTATATAACTTCTCCAAATTAGAATACTTTGTCATTAGTTGTCATCAATGAAAACAAACTAGAACTTACTTCACAGACCTGCTTGCAGCCTTATACCAATATCTCCTGCAGTAGTCAACTTCTGTTTGGCCTCATAGCATAATTAAAGACTCTTATGTTCATCATATCTTTTCCAATAACATTCAGTTAGGTAGAAATTATCTATTTTAGAAAATATCTATATTTTAAAACTTTTTTTACCCTTCTGTCCTTGTTTTCCATTATAGGTAAGCTACAGATAAGTATAAGAAAAAGATGTTACTGAAATAACTGCTTACACATGGCAAGTTAAATATTAATTATTATTGTCCCATGTTGACTTTCTCATCTAAGCAAATGTCATATAAATCACTGAAGCTTGTCAAGTAACTTCCTATTCTGGCAAACTTTTAAAACTCTTTTGCTTTTAGAATGCTTGGTAACACACAGATGTTTGAATTTGAAAAGTCTTTTTTTTTCCTTGTTGAGTTTGTCAGTGTGCCTTGCCTCTCTTTTTTACTAGTCTGACATGCTCTCTGTTATTCTAGATAGTGCATGTTTTTCACTCTGACTTCTAGTGCCTTTCTTCCTAATCCTTTTCTTAAAAAGTTCATAGTCCTCTTCTGACTTCTGAAACTTAAATAAGATTTCATAAGATGCAAGGTAGCTCCTAGTACAGTCACAGCAAAAGAAATTGCTAGGAATCTGACGTGTAATGTAAACAGGAATGAATCTTGTATGAGCCCTGTAAATTTTGGTCTTTGATGAAATATAGTTTATTATATGTTCTCTTATCATAACTAGATACAACATTTGGACTGAAGGTATCCTAACTAACAGTGTTAGTTTTTTTTAAGTTTCTTCTTTTGGTTTTTTTTTTTAATTGACAAGGTTGCCGTAGCATCAACTCTGTTTCCTGGCGTAACAAACATCTCTGCTATAGTATGAAAGTGTGGCACATGTTGCACCACTTCCTTGGCTGAAACATGCTAATTCTGCTCCCTTGCAGTGGAGCTACACTGATTTATATCTCCTGAAAACTGGGCCCACCTTGTATATTAAATCAGACAAGGGCTTTTAGCCTTATGTGAGTAACACATCTATTCTCTTTCCTATGATCTTTGAGCAATCCTGACTGCAGGATTTTGCCCTCAGGCAAAACCAATGGGATGAGCACAGCTCAGAGAGTTAAGAGCAACATGTTGCCCATGAGTTGAAATACTGTGGCACTAGGAGAAAATAATAGAAGGAAAATTTCCTGACATCATTTCCTTTGATAGCCATGAAGAAGATTCACATGAAAATAAATGTCTGGCATAGGTTAACATTCTCTACTGGGGCAAATATGTACACTTATGTGCACTACCAGGGAATTTATCAGAGCAAGTACAAATAAAGTTGTCAAAGTTTGTGGTATCTGACAAGATAAAAGGAACAGTCAAAGTAACAATATGTGTAGGGCCAAATGTTCATTCAATTTATGTATCTAATTTGATTCTATAAGACAGAATCTGGCACTGCAAGAAACTTACTTGCTAAGGAGAGATGGCATACTTCCTATGAAAGGTCTGCATGATATTATTACTATTTTACTCAATGCTTACTAGAATTTTTTTTTTTTAATCCTTTCAGTAGTTTCCACATAGTAAAGTCTGTTGCTCTGTAGTAAAGTCTGTTGCTCTCTATTTAGATTGCATTTGGATTGCAGCTATGCTTTTTCTTCTCTTTTATTCCCCTGGGTTTTTTTCTCTTTCTCCTTTCTTTTTCTTCTGTGGATTCTCAGCTGTAGGTGACATTATTGTGATGGCTGCATTTCAAAGACCTCACCTGCTCTGTCATCTCTGAATTTATGTTACACTTCATGGTATCAGCTCTAACGATCTTATTCTCTCGCTCTCTCTTTCCTTTGCACCTCTACTCACTTCCTGACACTTGACACAATAAAACTCTTTTTCATTTAGAAACTGTATTTAACCCCTTTTCACCATCAGCTTTTTACTCAAAAAAGAAAGAAAAGTATATTAACGGGGCACTACAGCTTTGGAGATTAATTTTTTTTAAAATTACAAATAAATATATTTATATACTCTTTTGTTTATACCTAACCAGTCTTTATAAGATTACCTGTGCATATCTCTCTTTAAAAATGCATAAATTAAATGTGGGGTCCTTTACCTTTTTTTTTCCATCAGTCTTTTATAATCAGACTTTATTTCCTGGCAGTTAAGACAATAAAAGAAAACAGCCACAGTGATGAAGACAAACTTAACTCTCTCATGAAGATCCTTTCAGCCAATGAAAAACTTCAATGTTTATGACCTGGCACATTTTATTAAATGCTATGGCTTCATTTACATATACACTAAAAGGTATGGTTGGAAAAAAATTTAGTTTAAAGAGTCCTTGCCTTTAACTATACCTTGCAAACAAAGAAACACAACTTGATAATCAGAAATTCTAATGAATGAGTAAACAGCTTACTTAAAAATATGGTAACTTTTCCAACATGTAACCAGTATCTGCAGGAAAAATATGTATGTAAAAGCATAGTAATAACCATCCAGAGAAGTTGCATAAAATCCTTAACTATTAATTTCATTTCCCTTTTGCTGAAGATGTCATTAGCAGACAAAGTTGTCATGCTTTTAAAGTAGTTAAAATTTCTAAGTACTTAGTGAGTATTTTGAATGATCAATATTTAGCCTGTTTGTTATTCATGTGCTATTCAATTTAGCTATGTGTAGTTCTTTATTGGTAGAAGAGCAACTCTGAATTGAATTCGCATAAATATGTGTTTTTGAAAAGGAAAAGATTATGCAGTAAAGATTTAAGCATGTTGGGTTTTGGTTTTTCGGGTTTTGGTTGGGTTTTTTTTCAAAGTGGGTGGTTTATGTTTTTGTTGTACCCAACCTATATTATTTTCTGTTTCTTGAATGCACTCATTTCTGTATTTCTGATGGAGAAAGGATCATAAATATATTTAAGTAAATTAAATACAGACTTTACAAATATGGGTACAAAGAGATATGTAAAATGCTATGTCTTCAGTGAACAGATGGACCAAGAAGTTGTTGTGAATCTGGCTAGGAACTATGGTGAATGATATTTCATTAGCCCATATCAGTTACAGATCTGTTGAACAAAATAAGACTCCAGACATTTTCTGAATTACGCTCTTATATAGGTCAAATCACAGTTGTAAGAGCAAATGTTCACAAATGGCCACTGATCTGGGTGGCCCAGATTTTAAAAGCCCAGCTGGAAGCATTTTGGGTCTGGTGGAATTGCAGAATACTTTTTTTCTGAGACCCAAACCCAAGGATATCTCAAAACTGAGCTTCAGAATAAAAACAATCATGTAGGAAATGCCTGTTATTAAAAGTCCTATTTCTCCATCATATACTTTCTTTAGTATCATATGGACATTATGTCCTCTGGAAAGGTGATTCTTTCTTATTGTGCCAAAGAAAGGGAATAAGTGGTTGTTTGGCCTGCCACAGACCTCTCTGCAACCTTAAGCATGCCTTTGTCACCCTTCCTCACATATACAATAATAACAGCTAGCTCTGTATTGTGCAAAATAACTGTGGCAGTATTTCCCATCAGTCAATTTCATTTTGAGAAAAAAAAAAAAAAAAAAAACCAGATACAAGAAGTATGCATATCTATAATCTAGGGCAATATGGCCTGAATCTTGAGTGCTACTGTGATACAAGTAATTAACATTTTCTTCCTGGAATGAAGGCTGTCAACACATTTTTTAATAGATTCCATGAATTAAGTCATGGTTTCAAACAATTTGGTCTGAAGTTGTGCATTAAAACTGTGGTGAGCCATTAAAAAGATGACTTACCAACTGTCAAAAGCAAAATAAGAATTAAGAAGGTGAAGAGGGAGAGTGTTGTGTGACAGCCACCATAGATTTTCCAGACTGAATGCTCAGATGCCTCTCTACATATGGGTCTGCTGGAAACCTTCAATGCAGGTAGAGAAGTCACACCTGTGTCTGTAGCAAGAAACCCTGATTTCCTCTACAGTCTTTTCTTACCACTTATGTAAAAGATTTGAGCAAAAAGATTCAGCCTGATGTCAATGCTAATTGCAATTTTGTTATAGTCATTGGAAAAAAACAGTAATGAAATAATCTATTTTTGAAAAAACCGAATGCAGTAAGCCTAAATCTTTTTGGTGAGCAAAACTATTTTGGTTTTAACTTTCTCTCAGGTAGACAAATTTCCTTTTCAACCATATTCTGAAATGTATCACCTTCTAATTTTTTTCATAGAATTAACTCCCACTGCCTGTTTCGTGATTCATAGACACCACGGCATGAAACTGTCAGACTACAGATACTGGAGGGTAAGGGAAAATAATATATTGCCCTTCATACAGAATGAGGGAATTTATCACTGCTTTTTTTTGGAGCTTGGTACAACCTCCTCTGAGCACTACAGAAGCTCCAACAAGCAAGTAGGCATTGCCTTGTGTGAAAATCAATAATGCCTCACATGGGTGTTAGAAATGCCTGTAAAGTAGGAGAGGTACTCAGCCATAACTACTAAATGCTACTGAAGGAAACCCTCACTTTTCAAAGCTACAGGAAATAATTCTTCTGAAGTGATCATTTTCTCTTACTTGTTTTGTGACTCCTGTTCATCTTTGCCCCCTGTGCTGCTGATCAGTAGGTGACAGGGCACCACAGTAGCCTTTTAACATGAGGTATGGAAGGCTGAAAGTAATTCAAAAGGCTATTTTTTTTGTTGCAGTAAATAGCCTGTCTGAACCAGATACAAGCTTCTGATGTAACACTGTTTGTCTTCAAGCACCTTCAACAGAGCAAATCTGCTTTTGTTTTGACATTTTGCTGTCAAATTTCCTGAATGCATAATTACAGATATATTATAGAAATACGAGTGCTACAGTCAGGTCTGCTTCCCAGTCATAGATAGATAATTCCATGAATAACAAATCCATTATCACCCTTGCTACTGACAGCAACAATAAAAAAATCATTGTATAAACAAAGGAAACAAATGATGCTAACATGTACAAAAGGAATATTGTATTGACCCAGTGTACAGGTAGCCATACAGATGAAGATGCCCTTCTATGAATATTGCTTTTGATTTTTAAATTTTTGGAGTAGAGCTGGGATAACTCTTTGGTAAGGATGAAAGCCATGGACCTACCTAATTGTTTTTACAAAACATCTATGTGTCAGGTTCTCCATTGGAACAAAACAAAATAATTAGATTTAAAAAAAAGAAAAAAAAAGTTTTAGTTTCCAAGAGCCACTGTACAATTTGGGTTTGTGGCAAGCACTGTGTACTTCATATTTGCGGCAACTTAGCTTCAGTCCTGACATATTCAAGCACTTTCTCTTCACATTGCATGCTTATTTGTTGCAAATTTTATTACAGTTTAATGCAAGATACTAAACTTTGCAAATAAATTTACTGAGATGTGGTCTAGACTGACCTGCTGCAAAGTGTGAAGGGATATATGTTCCTCATAGAACAACTAATAGGTGTCAAAACCCTTCCAGGATATTCCACACGACTTTGTTGGGTGCTGGGGTCAGCTCTTTGCTTAGTTGGGTGTCCAATATGGCCCTGACAATGTTCTAACCTTCGTAACAAGTCACCTTGCCTAAATGCTAGAGCTGAGATGGGATCTCCTTATGTCATCCCAGTGTACAATGGTCATGCCTGAAATGACCTGAAACGTGTCATATGTTGTTGCAGGCACACAGTTTGTGGTAACTGGGAGTGGGGCTGTGGTGGAGCCTCCTCCCCAATGGGCTACAGCTGTGTGGGACAGGTGCCTGGTATTGAAGGCAACGAGCCAAGCACTGACCAGTCACAAAAAGGCACAACAGGTGAAATGCATAGGAGATGGAATATATAAGGGGCTGCACTGAAGGGCACAGGAGATGCTTTCAGCCTTCTGAAGGAGCAGATGCTTGCAGCTTTCTTGGGTGCTGCTTGTGGCTCTACTGGTTCTCTGCTGTAAGTGCTGGTCCTCTGCTATAATATGTGCCATGTTTAAATCCTGTACTGGGTATTTCTCCAGCNGGGGTCAAACATTTATTTGTTGTTCCATCCTATGCATAAACAGTTTTCCTTTGTCCTATCACAGTAACCAAAAGAAAAGAAAATTCATATCACAGCAGAAAAATACTTATTTTCCACTTCTAGCTTTAGTATCTTCCTTCTATTCCTAAATCTTTCAAATACATAATTTTAATCCCACATCCACCTGGGGTGTAAAGACCTTTACTCCTGTGCAGATAACAGATTGAAATCAAACCAAGAGGGGATACTTTTTCAAATAATGTATGTTTAAATTGTGCAGCTCCTTGGCACAGGGCATTGTGGATATTAAAGTAGTTCATTCATTCAGAATACAACTGGACAAATGTATCAAATAAGTCTCCATTGACATTTCTCTAGCATTAATACATTTCTGAGCTGGGAGGGGAAGTAGTATGGCAGGTTTGTCTTGTTCATAAACACTTTCCAGAATATCTGAACACACACTTGTTAGAAATAGGGTGTTTGCTCTCATACAGGTGTTCTTATGTATCACTGTGCAAGTGTCCAGTAAAGGCTTCATGAACCAAGGTTACAAAAGATAATTGAGATCTTCAGGATGACTGGAGTAAAGAAGAATGCCTTGGTGTTAATGCCATCACAGCAGAAATTTTATTCCGTTCCTCACATTTTAAAAAAAAAGTGTATCTTACTTTTTTAGAGCATCCATATGAATAGTAAACTAGTACTGATTAATCAAGTCATGCAATACCATAAATCATCAACTCTATGTATCTGAATTACAAGGGATGGAAGTTAACAGGTCTGTGTTGGAGTAGTGGTTACAGCATAACTGTATAACCCTAACTATACAAACACTTTCGTAACTACATCTGTGCTGGATTTTATGATGTAGGAGAACAGTATTCAGAATTGTGCTCATGGCTGCTAAAAAAATGTGGTGATTTATCTGCCCTCAGCAAAAAAAAGCAGCAGACTACCTACTGTTAAATAGTAAAACATTTCTTGGGAGCTTTCCATGTGACTCTTCATGCAGAGGGGAACTCATACATAGGTTTCTGTTAGTAGCACTCCAGGAGAAACCCAGCACTGTTCTAGAAAATTTGCTTTTGACATCCTAAAGATCTGTGACTGATTACCTGCAGCGCTAGTCAGATTTTGCTGACTGGGTCTGAAAGCAATATACCAATACATATACTTGAAGGAAGAATGTAGGAGGAGGAATGTGTTTTCAGTGATCTTGTAAGCCTTCAGTGTCCTGAGGCACAGGCCATCACCACATGACTATATATTTGCTGGTGCCGATTTGTTTATATTTATTTAGGGAGAATGTGACATTCACTGGAGTTCTGTCCATGTTACTACTCAACTACTCTTTGAAAATGGTGCTGGCACAGCTGAAGTAAAAAGTACCATGGGAAACATCTGTCTTGATCCTAAGCCATGCAACTGCATTAATTTCTGAATGGAAATTGGAGCACTGTACACAGAAACTCCCAGAGCCCATGAAGCAGCAGGGAGCATGGTAGCAGAGCAGAACAACTTGGGGTGACCAGCTACAGTGCCTGGGACCTATCAAAACCACTCCTGTGCTCTAGATGAAGTTGTAACAGGAAAAATGCTATAAGTGAAACACTGCAGCGCAGTGAACCTACATAACCTACTGGGAGTGTCATGAGAACACATGACCAATCTCTAGTTTTTATACTAATGTAGTAAATCCTGTTATGTATTATCTGCATATCATTTGGCATGCACTGCTCATGGACAGGATCTCTTCTCAAAGAGATGTGAGAGAAGACTGACTCCCTTTGGTTGCTGGGAATAAGGACTGGATTTGTGATCTTGCGGAAACGTGTTCCTCAACCACATACAAGCAGCCATCCCTCCTGCATCCTAGCAATGACTGGATTCATTGCATGTACATATTTCCCAGTAAAATATGTGCTTCTTTCTTAAACCAGGGACAGTCCTACTCAAAAAATTGTACATTGTTGTACTTTAGTGAGATAGTATCACCTGTAAACTTCAGCGTGTGTATATATACAGCCCATGACAGATGTGTGTACATACGTACTATGTATGTGTGCCAGTTGTAAACATCTGTCTGAATGAGTGTGTTGACAATGAATTACTCAAGTAAACTTGACTTTTTTTTTAGTGTGAATTAACAGCTTCTTGACTTGTTACTACATCAACTCCTAATTAGTTCCTGAGTGTAGTTCAAGGTGTTGGCATTCATTACAAAGCTTTCTGCGGTTGTTTGGATCTTTATCTGCCTCAGAGGCAGAACCTTTAGGCAAAAATAGTTCTCCAGGATATACAGAGCAGGGAAAGGAAAGGTGGGCTGTAAGGTCAGAAATTGGTGTTAAAGACAGCACATCACGTAGATTTGGCTCCAATAAAGTAAGGGGTGCTTTAAGTTAGGTGATGACTTTAACCATCGGGACTAAGAGCAAGATTAATTGTTGGAATAAAGATGGGGAAATCAGAACTGGGAACTTCAGGAGATTACTGAACTCCAGTCAAGAGAGGCACATAGCATGTATCCCTTGATTCTGAAAAAAACTCCAAGTATATAATTCTAGGTGTCTAGATAGACAAAGATAAAGATAGGTGTCTAGATAAACAAAACTATGAGAACAAATACCCTTAACAAACAAGCAGTAATAATTTGAAGTGATGAAAAATACAATGCATCTACTTGGGAATAGTGAAAAAGCTGATTCAGGGAAATCTATAAATCTTTAAGCTTTTCCTTTATAGTATTCATGAATTCAGATTAGAACTTGAAAAGTAAGATAAATACATGGAATCTAAATGAAAAGGCAATATAAGGCAGTATCATCTTTTATGCCGGATAAGTAGATCTGTTTTATTTGAAAATGGACTTCTAACAAGAAGATGTAGCAAAAAGTATCTTTCCTGAAATTTTTGAACTTCCACATATTCCACATATGACCACTTAAAGTAATTCAGTTTTGTAAAGTCTTTAACCTTTTCTTCCAATGAGATTTTAAAACCTTGATTTTAGTTAAGTCAGTTAATAGTTTGCTTCAGAAACATATGATTAAGGAAACACTTTGGAGGCAAAACTCAGCTTACTTTTTCTAAACTACTTAATACTAATGCTCTTAATCCACCTATATACACGCTTGAAGGCTCACACCATTCACACATAAAATACTGGGCTGTGTTGTCCTTACAAAAAACATACCCAGCTGAGATAACAGCTAGGTAGAGGGAAAAGGTCTAGGGTTCATCTAGATATTTCAAGATAGCAACACCCTAACATGTCCTATAGTTTCAGAGCAAATGATGCTCTAAAAGCCTTGTCTGAACTGATTTAGTTTGTCTCCATATTTTTTCTTCCTCTTGACTTTCAGGAAAGAAAACATTTCTTTAAATACCCTGATCATAAGCCAAGAGAAACCAACACTTCTGCTCATTTCCTGTCTCTCTGTTTCCTTTTCTGGGCTTGCTCTGCCTATCATTCTAAAAGCCTTCCTTTTAGGGTTTCATTAGCAATTGCAATTGCATTTCTTTGATTTGCAGAAAAGTTCTACTACATTTTGTGAAGTAACCACCAGATTTCTTTGTTTATTTTTCGCAAGTTACTAATTTCCAGAAGTTCAACCTGAGCAAAAGAATTGATGGCTATGGTTAGAATGCTGCATTAAAGAAACTTCTCTACAGAAGGTTGGGAAAAAAAAAATCCAAAACAGTGGCATGGTGTCACAGCTAGGGTGGTTGACAACCTAGGAATATTTGCATGGAGGACCGTGGAGTTCTGTATGTGTACCCTTTTATTACTGTAGAAGTTCATAGATGATGGGTGCTTCTTTTCACTCTTAGTGGTAGACAAGTGTTGACATATATCTTCAAGTCTGGCATAATTTTTCATGGGACTGTTTCATGGAGCTACCTGTGAAAAGCTCCTCTTCGCTGCTCTTCATCATCTTTTTCTCTTCTGCTTCCAGTTCTATATTTTATACAGAGGAATCACAGTAGAAAGTCCAAGGTCTGAATTTGGGTGGTGGTGCCGGGTGCACTGCAGATGACAGTAGGATACTCATCAAAAAGCAGCAAAGGATAAATGAGACTAGTTAAGGGGAAGTTCTATCCCTTTCTTTTGAGGTAGTGAGATTTAGCCACAAAGTATTGAAATTTTAATCTATGTGTGAAACTAAGAGACTAATATAATTTCTGACCTATGCATTTCCCTTTAAACATAAAACACAAACAAGACTGCTTCATCTTGATATCAGAAATATTCTGATGTTAATTAATTCATTATTCTGTGAATGACTAATGATGTAAAGATATGTTTTGCAAACACAAACACCATATTATGTTACATATGTAAAGTTGTCAGTGGGTAAAAGAATAAGGAAACGTTGGATACGGTTCTATGGTACCTGCTATGTTGCTTTTTTACACATCATTGAAAGAGAAGATATTTTCTCACAATGTCTGTGCATACTCACAGAAAATGAACGCCTCCACACTTCTTGTTTAATACCTTCATTTCTGTGGTTACCTCTGTATTGTGTAGATTAACCCACAGTCAGCCCATTGATGCCAAGCTGCCCTGCTGCCCTTGGTCCCGGGTGTCCTTCCCCTCAGTCTTCTGTGGTCCTCAGGGACATTTTCAGAGCCGTGGGGCTGAGATGCTTTGGAGAAGCACTCTCCTCTCTTTCCCTGGGTCAACCCCTGCCTGAGGATGCTGCCACCTGCCCCACAGAGCGGCGTTGGTCACTTCACAGCCCAGAGAGCAGGAGATGCTCACAAAAATGCCTCATAAAATTGCTTACATTGGAAATTTATTCAGCTGTTGGTATTGCCACCCTATATGCAGGGCAGGATGGCCTGCACACCCACTCTCAGGAAACTCTCCTGATGGTTTATGGGGACAGTCTATGCATGTGACTGAACACAGCCAGAGGCAAGAAGGGGCGGCCATGCAGACAGGCCCTGTCCTCTGTTCTTGAGGGCTGGTGGGCTCTCCTCACCCTCCTCACCCTTGCCTGCCCCCTACCCTGTGTTGCTGCATGGCCCTGTTCCACCTGGAAACACCTTCTGTTGCCAGTGTCTGCACCAGCTGATGATGGATCACTGCAGCAGGCACAGCTGGGCTGGCAGACTTTTTCTCACTTGCTGGTGGCCAGCCACAAGCCCCTGGTGTGGTTGGTCAGCCAGGGCTTAGCATCCTGCTTTTCCCAAAACCCAGGGGAGTGTGCTCAGGTGTATTGCTTCTGAAGAGGTAAGAGGCCCACCTGCATCCAAAGCCAGGGTTGTGCTGAGAGAAAAGAGCAGTTAATTAATAGTTGAGATATAACCTTGTGTCCTATCATCCAATCCACTTTCCTAATCCTCCCTTTTTTAAATCTCTGTGTGACCACACTGGCACAATTTCACACAACCAGCAGCTTATCTTCTGACTTGGTACTTTGCAGGTACTTTGCCTAAAATTCACTTTTTTCCTCCAAAAAAGGGAGGGTTTTCTATTTCTCCCTTGAGGAGTCTGGTGGGCTTTGCCGTTCTAAGGCCAAGTTGCAAAGCTTTCTTCCAGAGAATGTTCAGGTATGGAGTGATGGAGGGGTGACTGTGGGATATGTTGGTTGTCCCCTCTCCAGTGGGAAAAGCCATTGTGTTTAATGAAGGATTCAGGCAGGCTAAGCCTGTGGGGCAGGTGCTTGTTCTGCTGTTTTATTGCATGCTGCCAGATACAGGTATAGACAGTTCTTTGGAAAGTGGTGAAGGCTAATAGCCTGGGGGTCTGGATTCATGTTCTCTCTTTCCTTCCCACATTTTCCTGATAAAGAGAAGAGCTGGTAGGTAATGGTGAGAGGCAGACAATTGCCTACAGCAAACAGCCTGAGGGCTTCACAAGTGGGGCACAACTCAAGGGCTACCTGAGGTTTCTCAGGGATGCTAGAGAGGCTTGCTGAATAATCAGCACGTCTGCAGCAACTCGTGCCTGGGTCAAGCAGCATAGATACAGAGAAGGTCCCTTCACCCTGGGGCACTTTCCCTTCGTTTATGTCTAAGGCTGATCTTGTCTCTCAAGAGAAAGTTGACAGAACAGTGTAGGCAGGTCCCATGGATATACTCAGTGGATGTGTTGCACTTCTGCTCTGTGCAGCTGGTGTGGAGTGTGTTGGGCTCATCCTTATAGGTTTACTTTCTTATTTACTTTCCCATTACTTCAGCTATCAAGGCAAAACTTACAAATGTGCTTGTGTGTAAATAATATCCAAACAGGCACGGGTAAATCTTTTAGAAGAGATAAATGGTATTTTCTAGGTGTTCTGTCAAACTTGTAGTATTTCACCAAGCAACAGTACTAGTAAATCATTATCAGTGTCCTCTCCTCTCATCTTATTGCTATCACGGAATGGCATGACAATACAAATAAGACTTAACAGTAGGTTAGGGTAGCCTTTTCTATTTCTATAGCCATTTTGATATTTTTTCTTTAATTCACTACAAATCATAATCAGTCTCAGAATATTTATGCGGCAATGAATAAAAAGGTATGTTCAGTAGTTCATACTGATTCATGCATGATAGGATCCATTTGTTTCATGCTCTAAAAATTTCATATTAATAACTAAAAACTGTTTCCATTTTTAGATTTTTTTAGTTACATAACAGACACTTTCAGTCTTTAAATATTTTTTGAAATCTACCTTCCTTTACAAATGCCAATCAAGCCCCCCCCCCCCTTTTTTTTTTTTTTGAAGAAGCGAAGTAAGAGCAGTTGGAAAATTGTTTCATCAAAGGTTGTTAAGGTACTATGTTGCTGTAAAGGCAAAAACACTCTAAATGTGAAGCTGAAGTGGTAACAGTATGGGTAAAAAATATGGCTATCCACCATTTTGTATAATGACCTTTCAAAAGCAAGGCTAACTTTAATTCAGTATAGATAATGAGGCTTTAGTGCCCAGTGAACCTAGAGTTTTCCAAGCTTGAATAGGAATAGGGAAGTTGGAGTAACTCAAAGCAAGAAGTAAAATTTGCTTCATGGATTTGGTTTCTGAGATTACTTTAACATCCTACCTTCATTTAGGCTGCAAATGAAAGAAAAGAAAATCTATTAGAACAGGCTAAACAATTAATTATAAGGAAAAAAAACAGGTTTCTAAAAGGAAACAGATTAACTTTACTGCATGTATCCTTCTATTCTATTTTATTACCACTGGAAGGAAATAAAACCCAGGCAATTTCTGATAAACTACCCCATATTGCCACACAAGTGTTCAGAATCACAAGTCAGGCTTTTAAGTAATGAGATCAGCTTAAAAAGGTGCATGATTTTTAAAAACAATATATCTGCTTTTGTGTAAGTGTGCATGTGTATTCTTTTAGACTAACCTTCCAGAATTTGAGATGTTATCATCCCCAAGCTTGCTCTTTTTATTTTTCCCCCTTTTGTTTTTTCTTTTTTTTTTTTTCATAAAATAAGAGGGCTAATTATGATGAAACTTACAATAAAAGCACAAATATTGTCAATGTCATATCTCCCCCAGGACTCAGTTAATAAATGCAAACTAGTAATAACATGAAATAAATTCCCAGGACAAGACCAAACCTTGTTTTTCTGCTGTGTTACCACATAGAGTAAATAGTGGGTGGGGATGTAGGATGGTGCACAATAAAATACAAAATAAACAGAAAGTCATTAAATTTGAAAGAGAAAAAAAAGGCCTAAACAGATCTGTATTTAGTGAGCCTTGAACAATGAGTATGGCCTAAGGACTGGAGCAGCACTGGTGGTAACTCCTGCCTGCTGCAAAACATACTGCAGGGCAAATGGAAAAATGGTTTAAAAGTCTTATTTCTCTATTGCCCATCAGCACAGGCAGGCAACTGATAAAGGGGCTTGTGGTAGTTCCATCACAGGTGGATAGGGTGAACTGATCAAGGTTTTCCTCTCCAAATCAAAACATTAATAAGTATGAGGTTTTTGTGTTTTCTCATATTAAATCAATGGCAAACTTTCAGCTGCACACACAAGAGAGTACTGGTTTTGCCCAGAAGTTACCTAAAACAGAAAGTCTATTCCCTTTCCCATTGAAATTATGTGGGTTTGCTGTAGTAGAATCACAAGAGTCAAACCTGAGCAGTTTTTTTGTTAGTGCAGAGGTTCTTCAGAGTTTCCCAAACCTGTATTGGCTTGTGCAGAATGACTTCACTGCTCAGCAACAGGCACATTAAAGGAAATCAGTCATTGCAGGTGCCTGTAGCCACACACTTGGCTATGCTGTAGTGCTTTTTAGCGTGATAGGAAATATCACGGAACTTTATAAGAAATGGTTACACCTGATTAAACCATTTAAAATCTCAGGAGCTACATCTATTTTTATGGCATTAAATTGACTTACCTGTTAACTTGGGGAGTATTCAAAATCCTACTAAAATTTTATTGTATTTAAACTATAGAGGCATTGAGAATGGCACAGTGAATTATGAAACAGCGCAGAGACATACCATTTCTCATTAAAAAGCCTTTACCACAATTAGATAGATCTCAGAAGCATTTTTCTATTTGTATTGCTGTTCAAGTGCCATTTTTACTATTCGAATGTTTTGAAAATTGATTTTAATTTCTATTACCTTTTCACTGTCATTTCTTCTGGGCTAAGGGACTACTAACTAAAAGAGAAAAAGCAGACAGCAATAGGACAAGACTATCTGGTATGAAAGGCTACTGAGTCCTCCAGAAGTAATATTTGCTATTTCCACAGTTCAAATTGCATTTTATAAAGGGAAAAGAGAGTAATCTTTTCCTTTTTTATCACAAATTTGATGGGACAACTTAGCTCCTTTTGGTGATGTTTTGGCTGGCAGTGAAAATCTTAAAGAAAGCAGAAAATGTCTTTTGAAAATACCTTACAACGAGGTTTTTGTTGGGCAGTGATTTACTTTGTATTACCAGGTGCTAGAATTAGTATAAGCAATTTTAGGAGAAAATGAAAGACTGATTCCATAGCCTTATGTGCACTTGTCCACTCGCCTGTCAGGTACAGGTGATTTTTCTATTCCCATTTCAAGGTATAGCTTTTCTCAGAATTTTCATGAAGAAAAAGTCTGAAAACACTAATATTTATGAAATATTTAACTCTGTTTTCTGAGTACCCTGACTGACCCTATGTATTATGGCTACATCTATTTCCTCAGGCTTTCCAGGTAATCATTCTAGTCAGAAAAGAATTTGATATAATTCACATATCAGAACAAGTCTGCTTTTATTTGCTGTTTGGTGCCACTGGTTTTTATACTGGTACCACAGATCTGAATTCTCTCTTGGACAAGTCAAGGTTCCCCTTTGCTCATGTAGTCTAGAGTCCCATCAACAAAGCCAGACTTAGGAACTTCCTGAAATAAATCCTCAGTCCTAGGTTAAAATCCACAAACCGACTTTTTAATGTTGGCCAGTAGACAGGTGATAACTATTCATTTCAGATGTAAGGATGTAGATATCTTTTAAATTTACTTGTTTTTCAGTGTTAGTCAGAGATATTTGCTTATTTGCACATATATAGAGAAATATCTACACCCTCAAGTAGGCAGATGTAAAGATCTGATTTGCATGCATATATCATACATTTGCAAGAATGTATGAGGCATTCATGTCTAAAATAGAAAATCTGGCTTAAGGTATTTTTCAAGTCTGAGAAAATTTTATTTATTTATTTCACAGATGATTAGCGAAGAAACCTACAATGACTTTTGACTTTGCTGTCACTGATTTAACTTGGTAAGTTTTTGGTTAGAAGTAATCAGGTAAGAAGGATACTTTACTCCCAAATTCTCCCTTGAAGATAAAATCCTTGGGTGGCTTATATGCAGGTGAATAACAGCAGTTTTTCTGCCCGTATAGCAAATTCTTTTCTGTGTGTGGTAGATCAATCAAGCCCAGCTAAACCTAAAAGGAATCATAAGGGAATTTGGTAATGGAAGCAAAAAGCTAAGTGGCAAAATATTGTGGAGGTGCTGGTAAATAATATGTGAGGTATGGGGCAGAAAGCTGCTGACATTCACATCAAGGTGACTTTCAAGTGGACAGTGTCCTTCTGCTATGCACTGAAAGCAATACAGGTGGGATGCTAAACCTCTCCTCATCAAAATTATTAGACATGAGCACTTTTAGAAAACATTTACTTGAAAAAATTTCCAATCACTTAAAAATAAATAACCCTATGGCATTTAAAAACCTATATGTTTATTGAAACCACTTAGTGGGGAGAATGTTGTATGTATTTGGGAAATACACTGGATTTGTTGGTGAGTATACAGAGATATAGAGAAGAAAAAAGACTGCTTGATTCTCAAACAACAGATTAAAATAATTCCTGAAGTTAGTTTACCTATTTTGTTGTTGTGCTGTTAAACTATGAGTTTAAGATATTTTCCTCTGAAGTTATTGAAGAACATCTTTGACCTCTTCTCAAAGCCAATGGATTTTTATCATGGAGTTGCAGGTGTCTAAATGTGTTCCCTTTGTCCTTGTTTAAATTTAGTTGTGGTGAAAAGTTGGCTATATTGATAGGCACATTGTTTCACTTTATATTTGGATTCGTCTGTTTTCTTTCCAAGTGCATAGTAACTTAAGTTACACAAAATATAAGTAGTAATCTCAGTTGCACAAATTTCAAAACATATATTTGTCACCCGTTATGGTATGTTTCGCTTCTGTTAACACAGGAAATCTCACACAAACAAGTGCACTGATAACTGTGATAAACAAGTTGGTGTAGTGCTTATTTTTTACTGCTTGCAGATTTGAGGACTGCAAGTACATCTCCATTAAAATGAAAAAGGAAAAAAAAGAAAATTAGGAATTGCATGTGTTTCTTAAATGACAACAAAGTACTGTGCACTTCATCCCTGCATGATCAGAACCAAAACCATAAAAAAGAGGTGTCTTTTTTTTCTATTCTTACTGGAACTTGAATTAACAAGAACAGGAGTCAACCTCAAGCCTCGGTTTTTGAATTCAGACTTCAGATACTCATTGAACAATGAGTGCAACACGCTGAGTTTGTAGCAGCTGACCATCAGCTGTCAAAGCTCAAATTTCCCACTCTCTCCCACAAGGTTTGTGGGTACATTTAACCACAAGTATTTTGAGAATAATTCCAAGAAGAAAATTATGGGAATTGCCTTCCCAGGTGCTATGAATGTATGAAGTGCACCTGCAAGCATACCACACCTATGGCACACTTCATTCCTTGCCTCTTTTAGTCTATCATCTTCCCCTGGGGACACTGTGAGAGACTTTCATTTTCTCATACTTTCTGGTGTTGGTTAATTAGTGAGTTCATATCAGGAGTTCTTTTCTTTAGCTGAGAGAACATTGATCTAAATCAACTTAAATCCTTGAGATGCTCCTTCGTTTTTGGCATTATTTTATATCCCCTACTATTTTAAAGTATTTAGGTGAGTAATAAAAACTCTAAGGCAAGACTAGCAGTGATTCTACAAGAAGCTTCTCCTCATCCTCCCTGTCCTCTAAGAGGAAGTGACAGAATTAGAGATAACATCAACTAGATTATAAATTTTAACAGTAACATTAAAGAGAAAATTTGGTGAAACACAGAATAAAAAGTATAGGTCAGAAGGTGCAGAAAGATAAGTGAAATGAGCTAAACAGTTCATTTTTTTTCCCCAACTCTGTTTTTACCAAAAGGTGACTAATCACAAACTACAGAATATTCTGCTTAGAAACTTTACTGATTAGAAATTTTCAAGGAATATTTACATTTTTAAACCACAAAGTTATTACAGAGGTAGAAATTACATTTTAGAGTAAAAAGGTACTTACATTGAGAGTAACTTCTANTTTCACAGTATCTTTACTAATATGAAATGTTTTTTGCGTCTTAGGTAAAGATGAAAGTGTTAATGAACAAACTTTTTTTGTCCTTATCTAGAATAGGAATACTTCTCAAAATTGGAAAAATTCAGCTATTTAGGTGTTCAGGTTTCTTTGCAAAACCAAATAAAAAATAACATTATACTCTCAAAAGACACAATTTTATAGCTGGGAAAAACTGTTAGGAAACTTTGTGAACATCTCTACAGATTTTAGAATTTTTGAGTAACGTTTATAAAAAACAACCCTTAGCTTTATGTATCAAAAGCACTTGAATATGTTCTCATCTCCTAATCACTGGAAAAACATTGTTTCACATGCATTTGAAGCACTGCTTTGGAAATTCTCTTGAGCCTCTGCACATTGCTCTACTGTCTCTCCTTTTTCAGTTGCAATAATTAGACGGCTGGTTTGGCCAGGACTGTCCAAAATTTTTGGTTTATGCCACACCTTAAAGATTTTCCTTGAATCACTATTATATACTAAATTTAGAGAGAGGACCTGACACTTTTCCCTGAGTTTAAAATTTCAGTAGAGTTATGAAAATAAACACACAGTGAAAGGCAGAACATTGCAATATCACCCAACATATATGGTTGCAGCAGAATTATGATGTAAGCTTGATCTCTGAGTCCCAACCTTTCCTTTTTTTTTCTTTTAAATGATCAATGTATATTATAAATACAATTTAAACATCTTTTTAAGCTATCCATGCATATGGGTTATCTTAGGCTTGTCTATTATCCCTTCCCATAGTCTAGTGAGGTCTGAGAATGGAGCAAAGCTAATGCTTACCTGCTATGTAAAACAGATTGCAAAACACAGACACATCCCAGAGCAGAGGTGAGCTGTGCTGACTGCAGAATCCTTCCAAGACTGTCCATTTACAAGATGAGTGTTAAGAGATAGCCTTGAACCTACTGAACTAAGAGTTTAAACCAACAGCAAAAAAGGAAGATAGGCAGTAAGATAAAGACTTTTTTTTCCATTTTACATCTTAGAAGCTGAGTCATAGAAAGATTAATTAACTTGCCCAAGGTTGTAAGGATGTTTAATGCCCTACCCTAAGCTGATCAAAACTCAGTTTATTGTTTTACTCTTCTCTAACGCGCTATTTTAACTTAGTATGAAAGAAGTATTCCCATATCAGAAAAAAATCTTTTGCTGTTTGTTTCTGGGCTAAACTGTTTATGAATGGATTTAGTTTCATTTGCTGAGAAATTCTAGAAACCTAGATGTTATCAAATGAACTGAGTCTGACAGAAGCAGTGTCTACTGATACAAAAGTCTTAGAACCTGTAAAAAGCAGAATATTGACCTTATTAAGAGCACCTTCATGACTCTTAATATGAAAGTTTCCTAAACAGAAAGACCTAGAAACATTACTGTTGTGAATCTGTATAACACACATGGATGTCCTAGACAAATTCAGCTGATGTGATATATTGTGACCTTTGGCTGCTGGTGGAGAGTAGCATGCTTAGCAAATGGAGCATGAAGCAAAGGGAGCTCTGGGAGAGAGCACCTGGTGGGTCTGTGGACATAACTGGGCCTGAGATGCAGAGAAAGCTGTCAGGGGACCATGTGAGAGAAGAAAGGGTTTATACATTATTTGATGGAAGAAACTATTTTTTGTGTGTTATATACATACAAAAATAAAAGAAAAATACATCATATATCTATATAAAATACGGGGAGCCAAGAAACTGGGCAAGAGAATTGGATGTAGGCAATATTAATTGTAATTTCTTTTACCTGTACAAATGCCATAGCGGTTTGTTTAACCTGTTTGTTCCAACAAAAGTGTGACCGGAAAATAATGAAATCACTGAAAAAAAATTTTGACTGTATGAAAAGATCATAATCCTATTCCATAATTTTGGCTCTCTATGCAATAACTAGCTAAGTAGGTTTTACACAGTATGGCAAGATGCATAAGGTTCAAATGTAATAGTTCATCTCAGTAGTGCAATTACAAAATGCTGATAGATATGTGAACTTTTCACCTAAAAGTAAAGCCTCTTTTCCAAGTTCTGAGTTCATTGTTTCCCTGTTCTTCCTGAGACACTCCTCCTAGTGCCCTAGTTAGCTTGCCAGAGCTTGCAAAGAACAAGGATGTGGGAATAATGAATTATTCTATTCATTTTTTATTCTTGGTGAATAGTAAATTATTCTAATAACATTTACTATTCTATTCATTTATTACTGGAGAATAATTAGCCGGGAATGGCTTCTAAGAAGTTTTTCCAAAATTAGACTTCAATGGTTTTACTGTGTTTATCTTTACCTGTATGAAAATATCTTTGTAGCTCTCCTCTCTTAACTGTTCCCACCTCCTCCCCCACTCAGACATGTATCTGTTTCCCAAAGCTACTGTATTGTTAAAAAATTTTAATCTCCGCTTCCAAAGACCCAGCCCCTTCCTTTGCAGAGCTGAACTCCGATTGCAGACAGAAACCTTTCTCCTTGTCAGATGCATCTTGTCTCTGCTAATGAGAAGTGTATGTGAGTGGGGGAAAGACCTGAATGAAGATCAAAGAATAGGTGTGTCTGGATGAGAATAGGAGGTCATAGGTAAATGAAAGGAGGTGATTATGGAAAGATATGAGTAAGGAAGAGATGCAGTGTCTGCACAGGTGTTATATCCAGCTGGGATCTTAAAGTTAGTGGGAGTACAGAAGTGTGCTCATTTTACCTCATGCTGCGGTCTTGGTATTGCTGTCTTGACTTTGACCAGTGCTTTTTTTGGGACTGCAGTGTTTGCCTTTAGTAGATTTCACACTGTCATTTGAATTCTATACTTCTTTTCCTGGTATTTCAAGTCCCTCATTTTGAGGAAAAGAATATTCCCATGGGAAACCTCCAGATGTCCTTTCTCCTTGTCAGGGCAGGACAAACTGGACTGTGTTTTGTTGTTTTGCTTTAGAGCTGATGTGGAGGAAGGCTGCTTTTCTGCATGCAGTTACCTAGCCTGACTGAATATTCGTCTATCTCTAAATAATTTCCATACATTACTAAATTCTATATTTATCCAGAATCAATGTTTCATCTTCTCTAAATTCCTTTCCTTCCTTTTATGGAAAGAAGGAACTTTCCATCCCTCTCTTCTTTATAGAACAAATACAGATTCTATGAAAAATTTAACATATACATTTCACTGAGAATATTATGCCAAATAATACAGCAAAACTTTATGCTATTTTACATCCAGTCTGTCTTCTTTTCCAAAGCCTCTTCACTTAACAGTTTAATTATTACTGATATAAGTAGCACAGATGAGGCTGACTGCCTAGTGCATGACCATGTGCATATTTAAATTGGACCTGTCATGGGATCCCATTCAACTTCCCAGCCAGTTTGGTACAAGAGCATCCATTAGTCTCCTGAGTCTCTAAAGTATGACTTCAGGGTATAGTCTTACAATGCTACAAATATCCTTCCTCGTGATGTTGTGCTTTGGAGTTCAAGTGGACCAAGCCCAGAATAGCTACCACAGTAGTTTATACCTGCTCCATCTCATCCCATATGCTCTCTCTGACAGGGACAGTAGAAACTACCCAAGGAGAGAGATGAAAAACCAGACAAGGCAAAGAATCTTTAATCTCCTGGTCGATCTTCCCATCTCACAGCAAACAATAGTTTAATTTAGCCATCAGATATGGAATGGTTATATTCACTGACCAAACATACCTGTAGGTGTAAGCTTTACTACCCATAAGCCTTAAAAAACTTTCCCCAGGCCTTGCTCTAAGCAGATCATAGAGTTTAATCTCCCTTTGCCAGGATCTCTGGGTTTTCTCAGGCTCCTCAAAAAGAATACCTTGCTTCTTGTGAGTCTGTGAAAGTACATTCCTGATTCAGTCTAGTGGGAAACATCTGAGGGAAAAACAGGCTCTTGCTGTTCAAGGCTCAACTCAGGATGGTGTTTCTCTTCACAAAAATCAACAGAAAAATAAAAGAAAAAAAATCACACAGAATGACAAATTTGAAGAATTGTATTTGCAGCCAGGGTCTGGCCCGTTTCTTTTTAACTGTGTTGAAAAAGCACTGAATAATCAAAAATAGATATCGTAAAATTAATATAGCTGTTTTTTCCTTGGCAAAAAGCTATTTTTCTAAGGGATCCAGGATTCCCCACTTGACAGCACTTTTTCTCATTCATTCATTTTTCGTAACTATAGAAGTAACAAAATAAAAATATTAAGAATAAAATAAAAATCTCCTAGAATGAGTACTTATTTTATTTTTACTGTAAAAATTGGTTTGGGTATATCTGCCAATCTTAGGTAGGCTATGTAACATGAAACACAGGGGGAGAACATTATCTTCATCATCAGATCCTGTCAGTGGGAGAATTTCTCTACTCCAGTACTTATATTGCAAAACTTACTTGTTTGCACGTACATCCTCTACATTTTAGGAGTTGCTTTAGGCTGTAAAGAGAGAAAAATAAGTTAACAAGTCAAAGGTTGTAATGCTTCCAACTGTTTGCCTGGGCAGGTTGATAAAGATGGTGAGAGATGTGTAGATTTGATTTGTTTGGCACGTAAAATGGTCTTCAGATGGTAAGTGAAAGGAATCCTTTATGCAGTCCTGTCACTGTCAAACAGAACCAGTTGGGGCAGGGTGACTGTCTCCTTTGACATTGCAAAAGACAAAAAAAAAAAGAGATTGAAAATAGTTTGCACTTATCTAATACACCTAATGAAACCACAATGATGTCAGTTCTGATCAAGCTGTATCGGAGTTGCTGATTGTGTGATAACAGACTTCCTTTTTACGTGTTTTCTGCATGTTTGCAGTGGAAAAGACCATAAATGATTAACTGTGGGTGAGTGGAAATAGTATAGAAAAAAATAACTTTGCCACAACAACAACAAATGAGAGAAAGAGAGGACTTCTGAGTGAATGCAGAGAGGAAGAGGAGGAGAAGAGAATTCCGAGTATTATTAAATCTGTGAAAGAAGACTCATTTACTTTATAAGAAGTAGATCACTCACACAGACACATTCACAACTTTGTGGTCATTGAAATTTGCGTAAGTGCTGTTAATCAGCTCACCACAGATTATCATAGCTGTTTCTCTGGAAATGACACTTGATTTCAAATCCAATATTAAAAGGGAAAGCAGTAAAAACATGACTCAAATAATAAGAAAACCCAAAAGTGTGCTTAAATCCTTTTGGATCAGATTCTGCCACCTATACTCAGTGAGTAAAACCTTACACAATAAAAAGTCCTTGCTGAAGCCAGTGGGGTCAGGAAAGCAAGCATTTGACGATAATAAAACCAGCAAAAGATCATCCTTAAATCTACCTCACACTCCCAGGATTCTTTCAAAAGTTATTGCATAGGAACCTGTCTGCTGGGCATAAAAAAAAGGGTTACCCAGAGGTAGACTTTTTTGGGGTGGATAAGCCAGTCAGTGTCCCTCCAATTAGCACTGCTGATTTGTGTCACCTGACTTGGTTGCAGCTGCATTTCTTGTCACTGATCCCTTTCACAATATGGCTGGATCTGTCCCTGACATTGTGATCAAGGTGGTAGATGGGTGACAAACAATAAACCTGCAACCAAACCACAGTTTTAAAAAAATATTCTCAAATAGAACAGAAGAAGGTGTAAGCAGTGACTGTAGCTGGTGAATATTGTCAGTCCAGCAATAATTGGTTCTGTCACCCTTTTTCTAGCTGGACTCTGCTGCTGCTTGGAGAGGAAATCACTTCAGCAGATTAGTTAATAAACATGCTTAGCTGGATAACCACTGATCTCAGACCCCTTAAAAGAAAACACAGTAATGACTTTCAGTATAAAAGAATAATAACCACTGCCTCTTCCAGTACCAGGAAGTTTTATCAGTCAACAAGTATTCTGAAATAAGAAGGTTAGAAGTTGTTTCTAGTCATCTATTATATCTTTCTGTTTTCTGTTTTGTTCTTTCTTCTCCTCTTCACAGGCTTAGAGGTCAACACATGTATAGAACAGACAGAATATTATCAATATTATTTTTTAATGGAGATAGCTTTTTTATGGTTAGGATGGAAGTCTTCACAGGTAAATTCCACAGGTATATCTTGGGCAGCTGAAAACCGGTTTTATTTCTAACAGTAGGTGAAAGAGTAGTTTTTGACCTCTTATTGTTGTTGTGTGTTATTTGGTTAATATTTTTCTGCAACATTTCTTGGGTAGCATTCCTTTAAATAGTGAAGACCTTTTGGCTCCAAGGCTGACTGAAAATGATGCTATCTACCAAAATCTGCTGAAACAACTGAAGTATGTGTGACCTGTATCATGTGTGGGCATGGATGGATGGAGCTGAGACAACACTTGTTACCACCAAGGGGTGGATCTGTACCCTGTTTCCCCAGTGCTCTCTGTAGTTTAATTCAGTCATATTTATTGTATCTTTTATATCCTCTAAAAACCATCAGTGAGACAAGTTATCTACAGAGATGTGGCTTCTTTTCAATGGGAGCAAATTTGTTCTTGTTGCTCCCCACAGCTAAATTTGCAGAGAAATGGTGGGCACTGAAATGACCACACACTTTCTCTGCAGCTGTTGAGGCAGCTCAGGTGCCTGTATTTCAGTGAAATGAGACAGTCAGAATGAAAACATTTTCATGATAAATCATAATTAAGGAGAAGATGTGATCTGTAAGCTTCAGTCTTCAACAGGACTACATATGCATGTGTGTGTATGTGCAACTATATATGTACGTATGCACATGTAAACATTTTTATGTTTGTACATTTTTAATGTTCTTTCATGAGCATTGTTTTTAAATGGTACATTATCCCAAAATAGTTTTTTTTAAAATATTCTTCCCTACATTCTGCACCAGAACAGTGGGATAACTGAATTTTCTAAAGTAGATAATTTTTGAAATATGAACTGGTGCCTCAGGGCAAGTATGAGACATATCTGTGAAATCCTTTTGGACGTTATCTTTCAGAATTGAAGGCTAAAAAATGAGAAGTCCTTTCTGTTGGCCAGTGTTTTGTAACTTTGTCATTTTAAAAACTGTGATGGATATTATAATAATAGCTTAGCATCCAAGAATAACTTATTCCCAAAACAACTGAAACAAACAAGAAAGCAGAACTTCACTGATAGATTTTTCATTTAACTAACATCCAAGAATATTTTAGAGAACTTGTACAATTAAATAAAAATAATCCTGATCTCACTTTTTTTCCTCTAAAGAAAAGGACAGTAATATTTTAAACAGAATAAGAATTGAGTAGCAGTAAAGCCTTCATTGAACATTTGAGGGTAATAATAGAACTCTGAAATAATAAAAAAAGCTAGTGTAATATGGCAGTCATTTTTGCCTCTTCATAGACTTTCTTGTATATTTAATATATATGCAAGAAGTAAATTAGCACTGTTTTTTTCTGATTTTAATTATAGGAACTTTTTGACCTAGCCCATGTGGTATCTTGCTTACTTTAATTACTATCAGCAATTACTATTGTTCAACAAACCCATTATGATGAGTGGGTGCTGTGCTGTGCTGTGCTGTGCCATGAGTGGAATAGACAGCTCTTGTCTCACTCATGGAATCCTTCCTCTAAGGTCACCTCATCTCTGTTTCCTCTCTTTATAGGGGATTTTGAGGTATTATTAAGGAAAGGGCACTTCTGTGAAGAAAACTATGTTGATTTCTGCTGTCATGTGAATGAGAGTATTTTAAGTCCTGCTGTATCCAATTTCCAGGTGATAAAAGAAGCTGTGGAGATGCAGTTATGATGAGGGAAAAGTGGCAAACAACTGGCAGATAAAAACTGGTCTATAGACTAAATGGATACATAATCTGGCCCCAGGCTAGGCTAGGAAGCAAAAAATTATTTAAATAAGAAATTTGGGACTAGTAAAAAATGGAAACTCAAAACTTTCTCATGCTTCATAGAATATGGAGAAGAAAATGTTTGCTGCTCTTAAGTTTCCCAGTGAAGGGAAAGGGTGTTGGGGAGCTGGAGATCCTTGGAGATTTTGCTGCTACTGAGAGCAAGAATATATTGAAGCTCTTGTTTCAAGGTGTTTTCTGACAGACATATCTCATTTGTCCTGGTCATAACAAGGTCTCCAATTTGATAAGGCACAATATTTTAAGGCTCAGGCATAACAGGTCACTCAGTAGAGAAAGCTGAAACTTGTGGGAAATCTGTTTTGATTTGGGGTTCTTTTAGAAAGCTTTACTAATGAGATTTTGATTTTGCTATTATTATTGAGGAATAGCTAAGAATTTGTTACCAAAAAATTGATTTTGATTTGTTTTACATTACTACTACTACTACAGCATAATAAATACAAATAGAAATATTCCTATATTAAAAAAAATACTCTTTACTTTTAAAGATTTCATATTTTTTTTTAAATAGCATTTACTCCATCTTTATCTGGTTGATTACTCATGAACATACTGCTTACATCTTGCATTTTTTTCAGTATGTTGTGTTAGAAACTAAACTTGTAAACTTAAGAAAGGCTTTCAGCTATAGCTTTTAAGCAGACTTTTTGTATTTTGAAAAATCACTTTTTTCTTGCTTTTCTGCCCATTAATCTTGCTAGCTTTTGGATTGGGTTTTTTAGTGTTATCTTAGCCCATACTTAGCCCTCATTTAAAAAGAAAAATAACTCTTCCTTTATTTTTTATGGAACATTAGTATCTCAGAATGGTTTGGGCTGAAAGGGATCTTAAAGCTCAACTAGTTCCAACCACCACCCTGCCATGGGCATGGACACTGACCACATTTTCCAATGCCCCATCCAACCTGGTCTTGAGCCCCTCCAGGGACAAGGCATCCACAGCTTCTCTGAGCAACGTCTTCCAGTGCTTCCCCACCCTCACAGTGAAGAATTTCTTCCAATATCTGATCTAAAGCTGCCCTAATTGTTAAAGCCATTCCCCCTTCTCCTGTCACTACATGCTCTTGTAAAAAGTCACTCTCCAGCTCTGCTGTGGGGCTGCCAACAGGCCCCAGAAGGCTGCTCAAAGTTCTTCCATGGACCCTTCTCTTCTGCAGACTGAACAACCACAACTCAGCCTGTTTTCACAGGAGAACTGCTCCAGCCCTCTGATCTTCTGTGTGGCCCTCCTCTAGACTTGCTCCAGCAGGACCAAGTATTGCCTGTGCTGGGACCCCAGAGCCGGATGCTCCAGGTGGGCTCTCACCAGAGGGGAGCAGAGGGGCAGCATCCCCTCCCTCGCCCTGCTGCCCACGCTGCTTTGGATGCAGCCCAGGGTAGGAGTTGCTTTTTGGACTGTGAGCACACACTGCTGGCTCATGTCCAGCTTATTGTCAGCCATCAGCCACAAGTCCTTCTCCTCAGGACCTCTCTCAATCCCTTCTCTAGCTAGCATACATTTGTGCTTACTTTAGGTATTATGATCCTTATTAAAAATATATTCGGGCAAATTAATATAAGTACTGTCTGAGGCATTGATTGGGTGAGGTCTTTCAAGAGTGAAAACAATATTCCATTATAAAAATCATAAATATTTTCAGAAAAAAAAAGTTATATTAATAATTTTTTTGTTTACAACGATTTTCTGTTTCTGTATGCTCTGTAAGCAAGAGAATTCTCTCTTCATTTAGATACCTCTTTGTAATCCTAATGGAGATTTGTTCTTGGAATATATGCTTCATATTTTATTTATAGCAAGTCCTAATAACAGCAGAACAATTCCCTCTGGGTTTCCATATTTCTACCATTATGACTGAGCCAGATATGTTAATCTATACACAATCAAGTGGTTTGCCTGGGTTTTACAGAGACTTTCCCCTATTATTAGGTATTTAGAACACAGAGAATTGCATTTTTCATGCTAGATGGGACAGTTTTTAATTAAGTGATGGGTCAAGAAAACAAGTTTGTTTGGTGAAGTAATAATCTGCAGGAATTTGTATTTTTAGATTTCTTATCAAGATGAAGAGAGCATATTCTCCCTAGCTCTAAAGCTCATCCCTTCCAAAGATTTTTTGCTCTATTCTCAGTGGAAAGCACATTGGTTTACAAGCGTCTTGAATTTGTCAAATTGTCTGTGTTTGTAAAATATTTGTGTGTTTGTAATTTGTCGTCATATCCACAGGGTTAAAATATACATTGGACTTTTAATGGGATGAATATTCTGATTTTTTAAACTACTTCTACTTTTAAAACAAGCTAATAAAATTATACCTCATAAGACATCTATGGTGGAGGCATATATTAATATGCTACTTTTGCCTTAGTCATATGGCAGCTGGAAAGCATGGCAAAGATCATTCACTAAAATTGGTAGAGTCAGACTAATGTTGTCAAAACAATATTCCTAGCAGTAATAGTGGGATCAATTACAAACTAGTGTTTTAGCTCCTACTCTCAAGAGAAAAATTATTGTAATAAACCAACAGATTTTAACAGATTTTGAAGTAAACTAATCAGTAGAAGTGATTACTAAAAATGTTGAAAAACACTGACTGTCATTCTAAACTAATTCTGTTAAAAGGCTTTTATATATCTCACACGTTTTTGGGAGCTGATAAAGGGGTTGTTTACTGTAGGTAAAACCCACAAAGAGAAGCAATTAAGAAGCAGGAATGATGCTAAGCTTTCCTCAATTTCCTTAAAGTTTATTAATTCTTTGTGAATACCAAGGTATCAGAAAGCTATTTCTGATTATATTGATGCCAGCTATCTATCTACCCATTATAGTGGGCAAAATACATTAAGGTCTGTCTTCTGCCCTGTTCTTATTTCTTGCTTCTGCTGTTCTTATAGGAGAAATCAGAACAGCAGCAGGTATGGACAGTAGGGCATGGAGGTAGGAATTCTACTCTTCTGCCTCTCACACACAGAAAAATAAGTCTGATCAACATTAGGCTGGAAGGTTTTTTCAGAAAATAAGCTAATGGAATTACCTAAATGCCTGATGTTCTTTTAAAAATGGTTAAAGACATAAAATTGAATATTAGTCCTAAAATTACATTTAAACCTGTGTTAGCAAATACTAATAACCTTTTCTCCTTGTAACATCCCATGAGATCTGTTTGCTACAGTAGGGATTGGCCTCTGTGCCACCTCAGGATGTGACCTGATACACTGGAGCACTCAGTTGGAAGGATGCTCCATGTCCAACGCAGGAAGTGCGATACTCTGCATGGACAGCCCACTGCAGGTGTTCTGTGTGGTAACTTATACAAGTGCAGGGCAGCCTGCAGTGTATGTCCAGTGGGCTCGACCTGCACACGAGCAGAAACTCTACCTAGATGTGTAGATAATGTAAAATGTTGGTCATCACTACTCAGATCCACCAGCTTTCCCAGTCAGAGGCACTACAAGGACAATCGGTAACATCACATTTTGATTCAGTTTTATTCCACCAGTATTAGCAAGGATTCCATGTGAAGCAGGTTTTACCTCTCTTACTGTCCAAACTGCCTCAGTCTCAGCATTTGCCACTCCATGACTGCTCCTGCTCTTAAGAAATTGTTACTGCAATCACAGCTGAGCAGCAAGTGTTGCTCACTAGGTACCTGCTGCAGTCTTGGTGAGCAGCATTTTGATGTGAAGAGTAAGAGCCACACCTTCCAACAGGCAAAGCAACTCAAGCTGAGATCCTGATTCTTCAATTTTACAGGTCTTGACTGGGTATTTGAAATATGCCATTGACCTAACATAAGGAACAAGTGTTTGCACCAAAACCCCACATTTAAGTGCATGTGCAGAAAGGCATTTCTTTCTCAAAATAATGCTTCGTTACTCCTGTCATTTTATACTGATGACTGTTAAATAGCTCTTCTTTCTGTCATCTCTGTCTAGAATTTAATGTTCTGCTTTTATTTCTACTTCAGTAATGTTTGTCCACCATATCTGGTAACTCAGATTCTTCTGCTAGTACCTTGAACTTGAATTTTTGTTCATTTTTGATCTCTTCATTGCTCCACATTACTTTAAATGTTGCATATATTTTGGCAGTTTTAATTCTTGTTTAGTGCTGAGAAGAGGGGGAAAAAAAGCAACTTAATTTCGCAAGAAAAAATATTTATCAAGAATGTACATTTTCTTAAATTTAGAACACTGGAAAAAGAAAAAGTAGGGAAAGAAAAGCAAAGAGATATTCTTATTTTTAAGTAGGAAAATTAAAATTGAAGGCAATTTGAGTTAAAGGACTCTATAGACAGTGAAGTTCTCTGGCTGGTGATCAACATATGGCTTGGAACATGGCACTTCCAATTTCAAACAACTGGTGGTTTTGCATGCAGGTTCATCAGTATTTTGCCGGAGTTTATTTTTACCTTTAATGCTCCTGACAATCAGTACTTTAAAGTCATTGGAACTGACTGTGTTATCCATGACTCTTCTGAAAAAAATTCGTGATCTTATTCTGGATAAGATGGTTTCTTTGCTTTGCTCTTTCTGTGACCTAAACCCAGTGCTGCACATATATTGTTGATCTACTTTCAGATATGTAGTCTGGGCATCCTTTCTGCAGGGTTAGAATCCAGTTTTTGAAATATGTCTCTTAACAGTTGCATGAAAGATCACTCCCAGTTATGCCACTTAGCTTAAAACTAAGCTAAGTTTATACAAACAAACCAACCCCAAAAGAATGAGCGAGAGTATTCCAAATCAGCCAGGTGTATTTTTAAATTGCATCTTAAAAGATGTTCAGCGATTACTCATTTCAACAAATGGTTTCTGAGTGTCACAGAAACCCACTAATTTAACTGGAAAGAATACCTGTTCATTTTTTGTTAAACTTTTAATCCAATAATCAGTGTAATATCTATCTTTAAAATCATGGTTTATAATGATCGACATAGTGTAGTTGCTCTTATTTTAATATCGTTCAGCAGTATTTACAACTCACCTGCATGTTTTATTGTCCAAACCTTTCTTTGTGAAACATTGCCTATGGAATATCTTGTCACAGAAAAATCTAAGCATGGTGTGGCTTACTATTTCCATAACATCTGTTTTTTCTACTATAGATAAGATTAACGGCTGTCTTTAAAATAAAAAATAAATAAATAAACGAACAAAAAAACCCCCAAATCATTCAGCTTAGACAGCAGTAGCCAGCTGTGATATGTCAGATGAAGAAGTCTCTCCTAGAGTACAGCTGGTAGGGTGCACACTTTCCCTTCTTATTGTATAAGAATGCTGTATTATTTCTATTATAAAATGATTATTGGGGGTGTGGGAAGGAAAGAGATAGGAGACTCTCCCACCCTCCTCTTTCCATACATGCAAGGCTTTTCAATTGTGTTAAGCAGTATAGCAGAAGGATTTTTTTTTTTAGATTAGTGTTTTGTTTTAGCAATGGTTGCTGATGTGTACATGTAATACAGTTTTAATCAAATCCCAAATGCTGAAGACCTTTCAGCAGTATCTTAGGCAGCACTGTGCAATGCTTATTCCACTTGAAGTGGCCACTAGGGAGGTACAATTAGCTGTTCCCATGGAGAAGTTTGTTATACTAATAAATAATAAGTAGTGTAGGTAGAGATGGAATCAATTAAAGATATTTTTGACCATCTAATGGTTTATGGGAATACTAAATAATTGACAACAAGTTTTGACTATGTGTTCCATAAGCATGTTTTATTGTAACTGAAGTGTTACCACAGAGCAAGAAATGCCTCTGTGTTGATAGTTGTAAAGGTTAACTTATACCAATTTCTTAAACATCACTGCTTATAATATTCCCAGTTAACCCTTCCTAGAGAGCTAAAATGTAGACAAAAGTATGCATGTACTCCACATACTGCTGCAGAAAAGCTTCTTTTCCTTATATTTTTAAAAAACCAAAAGATACTTGAAATGTTAGGAAAAGGAGAAGTTATTGCTATTTCTATTTTCATGTGTTTTCTTGAATAACTCAGAATTAATTTTGTTATTTAAGACTGATTTGGCAAACTTGTTCAAACCATAGCTTAATCACTTTTATTTGCCTGAATTAAAAATATTGACAGAGATTCAAACCAAAACCAGGTCTAGCCATCCCTTTGGGGGGAAAAAGGATTTATTCAGTAGTATTTGCTGACGGCAAAATGCAGCAAATAAAAAATCAGATTCACCAGCCCTTTAAGTCTGATTCGTTCCACTTCAACAACAGCTAGTTTTTGAGGTTTCCCTCATTAGAGAATTAATGGATGACCTGAACACTGTCATAGCTCTTATACCTCTTTTTTCTCTTCATGTGTGTAGAGACTTTAATGGACTTTAATTGTTGGCATAGATACTTGAAGTCAGAAGGCAGATGAAGTTTTAGGACTGAAGCTAAAATGAAAAATCATTTTTGCAGGACGCAGAAAACATAGCTCCTATTACACTTTATACTCCTCAGTATCTGCTGAAGATCCAAAATACAATGTAATTTGGCAATGGTCCTAATTTTTTTCAGTTAGGAGGATGATATTACTACTGCTAATAATGTCTCAGATAATGATGGTACTAAAAATGGAATGCCTGTTGTTATGATCTATCAGAAAATAAACTGAGGTCACTCAATAACTGATGAGGACTTGAATGAAACAAAAATTCAATTTTATTAGAAAAAATTTCACCTCTTAATTTTGTGAACAAATGTATCCACTAATGAACATGATTTTTGCACTTAATAAGGACTTCTAGAAAGCTGGTAGAAACATGTAGCTTGTGCTTTTCCCCTTTATATCCCTGATAACGATCCCTACTCTCTCTCCCTTGTTACTTCCTACCAATATGATCTATTTAGTGATGGGTGGTTTGAGTTCTGGTGCCCTAAAGCTGAATCAAGCCTTTGTAAATACGGAACTCTGGGATTTCAGTCCTTGAAAAACCCTTCTTGTTATTGATCCTGCAGGTTTCTAGCTGTCTTTTGACTTCCATCAAACCTCCTGGCTTCCAAACCTCCATTTTGCTTCAAACATAAGAGGAACAGTCATTGGTAGATTTGTTGTGTAACCATAAACTGTGCTTCTATTTCTCTTCTCTTCAGTCTTGGTTATTCACTCTGGCTTATTATCATGCTTGAGAAAACAGTCTTGCTTGAGAAAATATTCTTGCTATTCTCCAGAATTTAGCATATAAGTTAACTCAGAATTTTGGTATGGCAACTCTTAAAAAAGAAGGGCAAAATATTCTAGTGTTCTAGACATTAGACACACAAGTGACTAGAATAATTGATGCACCACTTACAATTTTTCTTAGAATAAATATGGCAGTCTTTGCTTTGCTCTTCTGTTTTGAGAGAATGAGTAGCCTGTGTGTTTCTCTGGAGTTAAAGTAAAAATCAGAGAGAATTCCAGTGCTATTTCACACAACTGATAAAACTCTGGGTTTGAGTGTCTGAAGGTACAGGATTCAGAGCTGTTGATCAATCATTTCAAGATTCTTCATGGTTGCAACCCATGGAAAATCTATTTTTTTTCACTACTCATTTTAAAAAATGGTTTCAATTAATTTGTAAACTCGTATTTTCAATTATCAAGAAAACTATTGAGTTTATGGATGGGAGTATTTGAGGGAAAACATTTTAACGTTAAAGAGTATTGAGAGAAGTAGAATTTTGACCTGGAATGTGTGGGCTTTCTCAAGCCGAATGTAGTTCCAAATATTCTTTTGGGATCTATAAATAAAACTATTTGGTTGCATTCAGCTGATTTAAAACAAAAAAAACCTAACAAACAAGTATTTGAATTTATGAAATTTAAAGTCGGAAGCATGTACAAGTGAGAGCCTAGGAAATGTGACTCCATTAATATGGCACGCAACATCCAAGAGGAATACTGTGTCTCCATCTGCTGGTCAGCAGTATAACCCTCTGCCTCCCTGGAGCTGGGGCGGAGTAACCAAAGCCCAGAAGGCTTTTGTTCTCTCTTTTGTCTTCAGTGGGTAATTAGTTTGAAAAATCTCATTTCCGATACTGAAAGGACTTTGAAAATGGCAGTTACCAAAGGGACACACTCCACAGTTTACAGCATATAAATAAATGTTTTTATTCCGCTGCTTTAAAGTCTGGTTCGTTATCATCCCCATTTTCCTTTCAAAATGGATTAGATTTATACCACAGGGAAAAAAACCCCTAAAACAATGAAAGTCGCTGATTCAATTCAAATTTGGAGAAAATTGCAACATTTCATTTCAGTAGAATCATTGAGAAAGGAAAGTGTTCAAAAAGTAAGAGGGATCATCAACAATTAAAAAAGATTAAGCAAAGCCAATGTTTATTCAAAATGTTATAATTTCAGTAGAGTGATTTCTTCAGATTAAGGGATTAAATTGAGCTATTAATAAGAAAAGACATGTAAACATATCTTGACTATAGCATAAGCTCATTGTGAGTCTTTCACCTTTAAGAGTTCTCTTTGTGTTTGGATTGGTTTGGATCACCGAAGGGAAAATGTATTATATTTAGCTATGTTTAAATAGATTTCCTCTGTCAGTGGCAGAATTTATGGTGTCTGAAAGAACCCGTTCATCTTAAATTGAAGTTAAGACACTTTTCAGAGAAGAAGATACAGGTTGAAAATCCTATTCCATGTCTCTGATTTTAAGTGGGAATTCAGATCTAGGTCTTCTGTGGACAATTTTCAGACCTGCTTTACAACCATTATAAAATTAATCAGGTTTAAGGGATACTTGTTTCTGAAAATGAACAGAAGAATTCTTAGTGGAGATTTTGTCCCTGTAATTAGTCATCTAGGCTGCTTGGGGATAAAGGAGACCAGTCCACTTGTCTGCTTAAGATAAAACATAATAAACTTACATTCAGGCTCCTTTAATCAAAGCTGTCAGTCACAACTAGTCTGTTTTCTGGTCACTCTTGTTTGCATAAAGGAGTTTCAGAGGAATTCCCTTTCACCCCTTTCTTGCTTGCTCTGGAATACAAAATCCAAACTGACAGAATTTTTCATGAAGTGAAATTCTGGTTGCCTCTGCTATGTATCACTCAGAATATTTCACACATGCATAAGTTTCCTCTTGAACAGTAGTTAAAAAAACAGAGGAAGGTTGGAGTATAATTACTGTTTTTTCAGTGAATGAAAAAAAAGTCAATTAGAAGTTAATATTGAAGATTACAGGCATTGTAATCCTTGCAGTCCAGTGAAAGGAATTACTTAGTACACCACTAAGATTAAAACCTTTGGCAGATATCATTATTGTAATTTTTCATTTAGATTTATGATATGCCCTTGTGCCAGGGCCTTGATGTCAGAATCAGCTTTTGGATCAAATCTTGAGCTGGCATAAGCAATGTAGCTCCATATCATTTTACATTTATTGCAAGAAAGCAACTTATGGCAGTAAAAGAGTGTTGTAAGATATAGCAAAAATCAAAAGCTGTCATGAAAGTTTACTGAATAATTTTCAGTGCAAAGCTTGGCTGAAGCAGTAATGAACTGAAATGCCCCACTTACAGCTGCTTCAGTTTTAAACAATGAAAGCTGCTGCAGTTTTTCATAGCAATGAAATTATTATATGAAACAGATGCATCTGTAGTGACACTGCTAACACCGATTTCAACTCTGTCACAGTTGTGTAGAAACAGCAAAAATCCAATTTTATTTATTGCAAAATTCCGATACCGAAAGTGAAGTTCTCAGTGGTTTGACTAAATTTTATGTTACAACTTCATATTTTACATTAAATATGTAATTGAAGTGCTTTATGTACTGTTTATCATTGCAATGAAAAGGTAGTCAGGATGAACTT
Organism: Dicaeum eximium; assembly: GCA_013396995.1. Lineage (NCBI taxonomy): Eukaryota > Metazoa > Chordata > Aves > Passeriformes > Dicaeidae > Dicaeum > Dicaeum eximium. Next base: position 2,955,546 of record VWZP01003543.1, on the reverse strand, counting down.
CTCTAGGCTGTTAAACTGCCTTTTATTAGCATTGAAACTATATTTGCAGCGCATTATCTTAGACTAATTTTTTTTTTGTATAAGGAAATTGCCATCAAAGCATAGTTAATCTGAGCTAAATTAGATTATAATTGGAGTCCTTATGAATGGGGATTTAAAATTATTTTGTATTGTCACTGAGTAACAATACATTATTAGGATATTAAAAGTAGTTGGCAGCAGTATCATAAGAATACATTTAATATTAACACTTTGTGCGGAATTAACTCAGTCCATTTCTTTGTTTGCACATTTTTCTTGTATCTTCTGTTATAATAAACTGCAGAAACGTCAGTGCATTAAAGGTTTTACAGCTTTAAAAATGCATCACATATTAAGATATAGCTTAAGAAAGGAGTCTATCCAAAGCCTTTTGAAGTCAATTGAAAGACTGCGACTTCAATGAGCTTTGGATGGGGCCCACAATGTGCTTGTTGCAAAGTAACAGCTGTGCAGGCCTTTGTTTTGAGGAGAATCTGAAGTCTTATATTTGATGGTTGGGATACAGTGAAAAGCAAAAAAGAAGAAAGATGGAGGAAAAATAATACATAGCATTTAAAAATGGAAATGAATGCTGTTTGTCTTAATTAGGAGATGCATCATAAGCCTTTGGCTTTCATTATTCAACTGAAAATATTTGAACAAAAAGCATCTGAAGAGGTCAGGATGTTTCTGTGAAGTTTTTGCAGGAGGGCATATGAACACTCTCTTGCAACCAAAAGGGAGTAACATCTTCACAGTTCTTTCATATACAAATGAAGAAGAATGGCATGTCTACTTGACTTTTTTATTTCTCTAACATGTACATTGGGGGTAGTGTGGGGGGTGGTTTACTTACAGCTCACAGCAGAAGAAAGTACCAGTGACTCAGAACTCAGTTTGCTGGGGAGTGAAATCCAACTACTTTTTCATGTCATATATGATTACGTAGTTGGTAACCTTTAGAAATAGTTAACATGGCAAACATTGGCATAATGCAGTCAATTCTATGCCCAGTGAGTAGAAATAAATGTGAGAAATCAACATTGTCAGATAAAATATATTTGAATAGCTAAATAGATGCACCAGCTGATGCTTACTAAAATCTTGTATGCATATACATATATATATATATATGTATCTTACTTTTAAGAAATATAATTACATAAAGGTCAAATACCTCTTGATTGTCATTTGCCATAGTTTTTTCTCAGCAAGGTTTGTTAATAGCAGAACAATACTACAATTTTTTAACTTTTGTTTTGTAATAACTGTCTCCATTATTTGTTTTGCTCAATATACAAGACACTGATGAAGAAGCAGTGGCAAACGCAGCTGTACATTTCAGCTGAATGAAATTAAGATGGAAACATAGAGGCAGACATGAAGAAAGGTTGAGGCATTGGAACCACTCCCCTGCTATCAGTGGGTACGCATCATATAATGCCTTAATAAAAGGATCAAGATCTATCAAATATATTTTTACAATCATTGCTCTACTTGAAGGATGGTTCCAGATGCTCCTTGCTGTAATGCTGTGAAGCGTCTTTTAATTACCAAAAGAATTTTACTCTTGAAAAAAGCATACCAGTTTTTTCTTCTGACAATATCAATTTTAATGTTCATTCTTTATTGCTTACCACTGCTGTACTTCCTGGTGGCAGCATATACCTATCTTGGCTTTTGTTTGGTTAGAATAAGCAAAGAAACCCTTTTCAGCATTCTCACATATTGCTTATTACATAGCTGTTATCTGTGTCTTTCTGTAGTTTGAGTTTCCTCTGTTTTTGTAGCCAGAATTCTATATTTTTGGTATTCCAGATAAGATCTTAGCAATATCTAGTCACTTTCCTGTCTATTCTGGAAATACCATGACTGTAGAGCATTTACCCTGACTGCTCACATATACCTTTTCTTTACTGCATCACAGTGTCTGTATATAAACTCCAGGACACTTGTGCCTTGTGGCACACCACATGGCGGTCCTGGCCTTCTTGAAATTCTGAGTGACTACCCATACAGAGTACAGTTTAGCTGTGACCAGTGGAATTAATTCTATTAGCACATCTGATGACTGAAAACAACTGCTGCTACCCTAACAACCTCTACAGAAACTTTTTTCAGAGAAGTGCACCCAGCCCTTAAAGCTGTATAGAAAATCTTCCAAATAGTAGCCGAATCTAGACCCATGTAAGGCCAAACATGCTTGCACAGAACATGACCACAGAACAACTGTGTATGTTCCTGTCCTCTTTTAGTTTTTATTAACAGTGAAAGCAAAGAATAAGTTTCTGCATGGCCTCATGAAATACACTGACAATTGCATAATCAAACATAAAAGAAACAAGACTAGGAAATACTTGGCTTTTACATAGTCCTAGGAGTTTTGGTCTCATTTGACATTTTACAAAAACAAAAGAAAATGTTACCACTGCACCTGGTTTTACTGAACAAATGTTTTATTGTTTTGGTGTTTTCTGGGGGAGAGGGGACCTTGTACAAGCCTTTATATTATGATATTTAAGTGTTCTTAAAAACTTATGCATAGAACTGAATTATGGAATATTCTTTCTTCTTTTCTGTATACTTTTAACACCTTGTTGAGTATTATGATTCAATCAAAGCCCCGAAAGTATATATTAGAAGATGTATATACTGATCAGAAGCACAGAAGTAGCTTATCTGGATACAATAGCAACACATTTATGAAAGATTGCACCATGCAGAGCATGAGATCATTAAACGCTTTGACACTGAGGATTTTGGCTAATGTCTCTGTTAAAGGACAGCACCATTTCTTCAGTCATTGCCTGGGCTGGAGAGGGACTATTAACCTTCTCTATATCTGGTATGATGCTTCCTTAGATTTGGGAAATAAATCATATTCTGTATGCGTTTCCCCACTTCAGAGCTGACTGCTTCTACTCCTTTGCGACTGCAGCAGCAAAGGGAAAGATCATGCAAAGTCTTTTCTTCGTGAGACATTTTAAAATATTACTTCTTGACAAGATTTTCTGTTTTCCTTTTCCTCTCAGCTTTGGATGGCTAAAGATGTCAAAGGCAGGAATACTTTAACAGTTTTATTTGTTTCATGTTACAAATATCTCTACCATAAGCAGGTGCTGTAGAATGTGCTTCTAAGCTTTTTAATGTATTATCAATGTCAGCCTAACTCTCAGATAACTTCTCTGCAGCTAGCTAGGACTTGAAATAATGAGCTTCTTAGAGCATTGAATCAGGGCAAAAAAGTATTGGAAATTCCACTGCGAATATTGTGCTTGCAAAACAGTCTTGGCTGCCTGTAATTTAGTAAGAGTACCAGGCAGTTTCTTTGATCTTAGTGTTTAAATGTCTCTAAAGAAAACTTTGTTTAGTTTTATATATTTTTTCATTTACACCTGAAGTCATTTTCTTTGTTTTCCTGTTAAATGTTCAATAGAAAATTAATGTGTTTTGGATCAGGCACATGTGCATTTATTTGGCCTTGCATTATTCATTAATAGAATTTATTTATTTATTTATTTGTGTGTTTATTTATTTTCTAAACAAGGAAACATGCTTTTTCCCATGAGATATTTTAATTTTGTATTAATATTGCTTATTGCTTATGTTCAGTGGCGAGACAGGTGTACATTTAAGCATCAAGTCACCTAAATGCAGTGTGACTTTTGGACATTCATTAATATAAAGGCCCAATTCACAAAGAAGCTTAGAAAATGGAATAAAGTTGAGATATCCAGGAGCAGAATTCAAGGCAATTTTTGCAGCAAACAGAGTTTTAGTTGACCTAGAAGTAGCATTACAATACCCTGCACACCAAAGTGCAGCCAGCCAAGCCCACATGGAAGGAATGTTCAGGGAACAAGTATGCCTGAAAAAACACCACACTTGGAGAAACCTTCCCCTTCTTAGCTGCATCTGTCACAATGTGAATTCAGGGTTTACAGCACTCTCTCTGGGACTTAAATGTCCATGAGGTGCTCTGTGATTTCACCATGGCTCTGTGTCTTTTCAAGCAATAGCAGTGCTAGTTACTCACATTTTTGTACAACAGTCTCAAGACTAGAACCGTTGACAGCCAGGAGACAGGTTTTATCTGCAGCTGAAGAAAAAACAGATTACTTTTCTGGATTACTGCTAAATTAACCTCTAAGACATACAAGAATTTTATTTGACTTCACATGGACCACCTATCACTGGGTTCCAGCTGCCATGTAAATCTCAGTTCAAAATCTTGTGAGTGTCAGGTTTTTTTGGAACCTGGAAGAGGAGACATATACAAAACACTTTAAAGGCACAATTTTCTATAAGTAACCAAGTATTTTCACTGTTGAACATGATTACACTGGCAATTTGTTTAGTATGTGAGACTCACACTTTTCTGTGAGTTTAAAACAAGGAGTAGCCCTTTTTTTTTTTTTTTTTTTTTAATACATATTTGATAGGTTTTTCTTCTCATTTTCAGGAACTAAAACTTTTGATTCCTGCTCATCACCTCATTGTAGGTACTGGCTTGATTTTTTTGGGCAAGTGCAGAGCTTGCAGAGCTTTGAAAAGTGACCACTGCAATTCTCCTATCAGAAGACAGTGCTGAATGCCAGAGAATCAGTGGGAATGCTACTCAGTGGGGGTAGAGTTTTAGGGTTAATCACATTTGTACCTCAATCTAATGTTCACAGTTGAGAAAACCAAACAAATTATGGGTTCCAACAGAGATGTCAACCCATTGTTTTGGAAACATCCTGTTTCAAAATATCTCATTAGACTAAAAGGCTGTTTCTCAAGAAGTTTCTGATTTGCCTTCCTGAATACTAGAAAGCATATATGAATCCTGCAGGCACATCAGAAACTCAGACAAAGTTTTATTAAAATAACTGAGGCATGTAAACTGAAAGCTGAAGTGTATTGCTATGATAAATTTCATAGAAAACAGGAATACACAGAAAATTTTTCTATGTCATTCAGTGAAAAGTAAATACAAGAATAAATGTGACAACAATAGAGAGAATTATATGCATTAATAGGGCTGATGATTTTTCAAATGATCTTTAAACAAAGAAACAGGCTGTGTGTTCATCCCTGATGAGATCAGACTGCTGGAACATTTGCTAATATATACTAATTCTCACTCAAGTGTCCTACCTGGTGACAGCTACCTTCTTGAACTGGTGACACCACTCTTTTTTTCTTTCATTGCAACTCACTTTTCTGTATTTGAGGATGTATAAGTTAAAATGAAAATGGAGGGATAAATTTCTTTTTCCCTTATTGCCTACCATGTAAGAAAGAGTATTTCAGAGCAATGATAATTTAAGAAATGTGTTATAGAATGCTTAAAATCATGATGTTTGCCAACAGCAAATAAAAACTGCTTTCATAGAGTTACTAGTTTTATCAGAAAAGTTCCATAGAGCAAAAGAGGGATGCCAGAATGTACAGATATTTGTGTTCAATATATTGAAATTTAAGAGAAAACTATGTTTGTCTGAGGATTTCTGTAGGTTTTGTGGAATTTCAACTCATCAATATGCCCTGTGGACCCCATTTACCATGTTCAGTGTCTAAGAGCTGTGCTACAAGATACAGCACAGAAACAAAGCAATGGCTTTTTAGCCTTTTTTAGCCTTTTCAGACTCAATTTATAACAAGAAGTCTTGGCAGCAAGCTAAGATTCCTTTTGTCACGTTGTACATTCTTTTCTCAAACTTTGACTCCATTTTCAATCTATGCAATCATCCCCAGGTTCAAGATAGAATTGCACTATATCAACACTAGATAAACAGTGTTAATGAAGATTCAGGGGTAGGATTTGTTTTAGTAGTTTCTGCTAAGGTTTAGGACTGTTCCATAATTTTAGCTACAAATCCTTGTAAATTTATATTTCATCAATTTCCTTAGTTACAATCATGTTATTCGAGCTTCTGCTTTGGAATTTGTTCATGATCAGACACACAAACCCATGTCAAAAATAAGAGCTATTTAACACAATTTTCAGCAAATATTATTTTAAAAATAATTTTCTAAGTTCCCTGAGAAGCCATATAATTTTGAGGCATAACACAGGTACCCTAATGATCAAAATTTTGTTTCTAATAAGGGAATTACTTTGATGTAAATACTCCACCAAGATTCTCAAATAAGCTGCTCTTTCTAAACAAATAGCTGAATGCGCAGGTACTAAGATTTTTACCAGGTACCAGGTTTTTTCTGCACATATTGGACTCCTGAATTGAAAAAGTATCTCAAACTTTGATTTAAATGGCGTATTTCACTGAGTTTTGGAATTACTAATGCTGTTCAGTTAGCACCATTATATGAATATTGGAGATTGCCTTTCTTTACAGAATGCATATTCTTAATATTTTAATGTGTTTTTAAAATGGTTCAATTTACCCTGAGATGTAGAACTAGTTTTAAGCCTTTAGATTATTTGAAAATTGAAGGTGTATAAAGGTCATGGGTTGGACAATACAAATACATACCACCAAATGAAGACAGATGGTGACCCCATACATCACTGAAGACAGACTAAATAATGGCTCTTTGGCAGCAAACCTCAACTTTAACCAATGACAGACCACTCATTCTTTAACCAAAAAAATTGCGACACAGAACTGCTACTATGCCATATTTAAATTTTTGTTCACTGTCTTCAGCCATTTTGTAAAATTCAGTTCAGTCTTAAAATATCCTCTTGTTTTCACAGAAAAGGCAAAACATCTAAATAGAGAATCTCAACTAGAGAGGTTATTAGGATTTTCTTTCTCATATTGAAAATATCCATGGTGAAATCTGTGTTCTTTACTTCTGGAAGTCATTCCTATGACTTTTAGCTGCAGTGAGTTCTAGCTTCCTTTAGGACATAGCTGAACATTTCTGCAGCTAAATCATAAGCGAAGGATTTGCACATATTAACATGTTTTATTCTGAGCACAAAATACATAAATTATTTAAATAAATAAAAGTTTAAGATTTTGTTAGTTTTCTGTCCAGTCTGATGACCATTTTTCACCATCATAAATATCTGTCTAAACATCAGGACACTGTACATTTTTGTAGTAGGATAATAAGGCTAGCTCAATTGCCCTGTTCTAAGAAGGGAGAACCCTTGCAGGAAATAAACAAAATTCTGCAAAACTTAGTTTTCCCTCATTTATTTTCTGTATTTGTTTTATTTTTCTGCATGATCTGTGTAAGTTTTCTAACTGATGGGACAGAATGAAAGGAGGAACATTGCTGAATATAGGAAATAATGTTAGGGATGCAAAACTTTGGCTGTTTCCTCAATTCTGGAAAGAATTGAAATTAATTATAAAGGGCAAAAAATTGACTCTTTTTTCCATACACTTGGTGGAACACTTTTTTTTGGTGTGTGTTATTTGTAGTACTAGCTATTTGGATCAATGGATTGCTAATTAGAAACTGACTTTGGAAGGCTGCAGCATGCTTCTCAATGATTCATGTGTTTGCATTGATTTTTGCATAAAAGCAAAATCTAGCTGTAATATTTAGCACTTAGAAATTGGTCCTCAATGAACTATTTGTAGCTTAATAAGCTTGATAATACTTGGAAGCTCATTATTGTGTTTTTATAATTATTTCTTGGATTGAACTATGTACATACACACATATGTATATACACACAACGCTCACGCTCACATACGGAGTTGTGTGGAGCCAAAAGACAAGGTAGGCAGCAGCTTATGGCAGCAGACTGCGTGCCTGGTCTGTGCCAAGGATGGGGCCTGCCTTTCCAGGATGAACAGCAGGGCTTTGTTTCCTGCTTCATGCAGCCATCTTCCTCTCCTGCTGCTGCTAGTGAGCAAACAGGATGTAACCTAGGGATGTGCAGCTTCTTAGGGGAAGGATTGTCACTTTTCTGTCTGTCTTTCCTCCCAGGAAGGAGTGTGGCTGAAGTCCTCTGTGACAGCCATCCCTTTCAACCTTCTGCTTTTCCTTATCCCAGGAGGAGCAGGCCTTCCTATCAGGAAAAGGGTAGTAGGTGAGGATGGGTCCATGTGTGATGAGTAAAGGGTGGATGGTGAAAGTTGTGTGCTCCAGGAAAGTGAGGAAGAGGGAGATTACCCATGAAAATAGCCAAGATCTCAGAAGCGCAGAAGGATAGAAGAGCTGTCACTACCCTGATAACACAACCCCACTAAAGCCTCACTTAGCTTCTCCAGCCTTTTTAGTCTTCTCAATCACTTTGTACCCAGAATATCATGGACCTTCATTGACCTCTGAGTTACAAGCTCCAGTCTTACTCCAGAAACCCCATTCTCTCCCCCCACAACCCATCTGTTCTGTCCGCTGAAGCCTCCACTGAATCTTTTTAGCCTCTTTCTCCCATCTGCTGTGACCCATATTGCTGCTTCCATAAAACCGATTCTGCCTACACTGCTGAGAAGTCTTCAGCTGAGTTAGCATATACAATATGGATTGTTGGTGTCATGTGGCCTATATATGTATGTGTCTATAAATAGATTTATTGTCTGGATATGCAGCCAATGGTTCAGCCAAGGTTCCTATGAATATTCTTAACTTTTTGTCTATGAATACTTAAAATACTTAGGCACCTGCTAAAGTTACTAGCAAAACTAAGGAACTAATATCCAGATGGTTAGTTACAGGATCTGTATCTAAGATTCAACTTCATTCTCAATCTCTGGACATATTTAAGGCTATTGATGATAGATCTTTGCCTCCAAAACCATGAACTTTCAGAGAACAATTTTTTGCACTAAACTGCCGAGGTCACCCTGAGTATTTTATCATATCTTTATTTATCACAGCCAAGAGAATACTGAATTTTTTTTCACTCCATTTTCCAGTTCAGATTTAAATTTTGCAGTGTGTAAGTCTGTATTTCCTACTGAGAAGAGTTTTCAATTTAGAACTTGCAACACATTTGAAGTCTTTGAAAAGAATAGCATCCAGACTGACCATTTAGCAAATCTCTTAAGCAAAATACTGATATTGTAGTGATTCCAGATTTAGTTTTCAACTTTAAAAAAATATCTCTGCCTGTCCCCATAACTAGCACAGAAGCTGCACTATACCAGAACAGTATCAATTAACCACAGACATCCAACTGTAAGAGCTACTTTAGCAGACGGGTGGAATTGGACAAATTATCATACAAGGTTTCACAGAAGGAAAAAAGACCTGCAGTCTCTCTAGGAGAATTACAAGCCAGAGATGGCCCCCTCCCTTTGCTGCAATTATCTCCAAATCACACCTGCCAAGCTGTAGGGGAGCATTCCTGTGGTTTGTAGCTAAGAACACAGTCAGGTAAACTGTTATTTTAGTTGGATTAGAAATCCTCCATACTGCCACTTTTTTCAAAGAACGCTGTACTGTAACTGTTTCTGCAGTAAAAGAGACACTATCAGTACAAAAATCACACTAGAAATTAGCCTTTTAAAAAACTATTATTATTATTATTAATGAACTTTAGGTTGAGACACCATTGAAAGATTTTAGTCTCAGAATGATTCTTATCATCATGGCTAAATTGAGATGCTTTTCCACATAGATATGGGAATTCCTCTGTTGAAGCAGACCAGGATCTAGAGAGCATTTGAGCTAAATAAAAAATCTTGCTCTCTTTGTAAAAAAGTGGTGTTAATACAAGCCAGAAATTTCAAAGCCTGAATCTTTGGAGAGATAGATGAGATGACTGAGAAGCAGAATATCACCTCTTGGGATTCTCAGTGGTAAATCTTAAGCCTAGATTGTAAATCATCTTTTTCGTAGAGGTCATGAGAGAGCAGAGTTTATTTCAGCTCACAAGTTTGTCATTCTAACCTGGACCTTGGATAAGACAAGTAGTAGTGGAACCTACGAGAAAGAGCTCCACCATCCTTGTTAAGTCCCCTTATCACTGTTTTGTAAAGAGACTCTTGCTCACAATTGTTATATCTCTTTAAATATTATCAAAGTGATGAGGTCAGAAGTATATGAAATCAATCCTCCAAATTTCTGTGGCAGATGATTTCTATGTTAAGAATCCAATTCTCTCTGACTGCAATGAATTGCCAGCAAGTCTCCCTGATGGTCTTTTAGAAGATGGAAAAATCACGTGTGTACAAATTATTTAAAAATGATGTTTTAGAGAAAGTAGTTCATACTAGTCATAACAGAAAATGTTTATGTTCTTGAAAGAAAATTCTGTTAAATCCAATTGCTCTCATTCATTGTGTCTGCCTCAGTACATGGAAAGACAGTGAGAGGGCAGTACTCTATGCAAGCAGTCAAACTCAATATATAGGAGAAACAAAATGACAGCAGCTATTTGTATAATTGACTTTCACATGATTGTGTCATGTCCAGTGTTTGAATCTTAGCTGCAGAGTCCAGATGGTATCCTATGGAGAGTCAACACTTCGATCTTGAGCACTGGCTCACTTTTTCTACAGGCCTAGAGCTAAACCACTGGATAAAAGATCTGAGATTTATGCTCGTGGTCACAAGATGGTCTAAGGCACATCTGGAATCTGAGAACTGACATGCAGACATCTGTTATTCCAAAGAACAATTGTCTGAGGGAGAGTGAAAGACAGGGGAGATTAAAATAAAGAACATTGGGTTTCAAATTTACTCTTGACAAAAATAGATTTCCCCTAGTTATTTTTTGCAAATTATCAAAACACATTTTCATTGCAACTTAATTATCTTCAATACATTAATTTATTTTACATTATAAAAGTATTATACATACTGCAATGTTCATAAAGCATTAACTTAAATATAAACATTTGCATTAATTCATGCAATAGTGATCCATGATGCCAGCAAATTTTAAAACCAGTCTTACATTACACATGATTTAATTGCCTCTATTATATTGACAGATATATAGAAATTAATTTGATTCTACCATTAAGCTATTTCAGAGATTCATATCAGAAATGCTTAATAGAACCCTAGTGATGTTATTGGAAAAAAATTCCTTTCTTCAGTTTTTGTGTTACCATGTTAGTAAAAGAACATATCAGTCAGAGTATGGGCTGGTCCTATAATTTTATAATCCTACATTGTTGTCAGGCCTTATGCCTTTTTGGTGGTTTTGGGTTTTTTGGAGGCAAATTGGCTGGAAAAAGTACACATGGGAAAGTGGCTTATAATGTCAGGTAGAGAAAAGCATGCTTGGTAATGTTATCATACTCCTTTTGGGATCTGTCGTGAGAATAAACTGTGTCCAGGATGGTACCTGAGGTTAGGTCAAAGGTGAGAGAGAGGTTAAGCACTATGAACAATCAAGACTCTAGTTTTCAGTCACTCATCCTATTTTTTTTTGCAGTGTAGGTGTATCTAGAGAGCTTATGTCTGAGTTTCCTTGTCTTTTATATGGGAATTAAAGATGAAAAATGTATGATAAAGGTAACGATGGTCTATATGGGATCAGCTACTGACACAGCTTTCCTGTCCTGTCATGCTGTTTTTTCAAGAACATATGGAAATTAAGAGCATTTTCATAGTCCTGCCCTTTAAATGTAAGGCTTACAGCTATGTTAAAGTACAAATTGCAGTGTAGTAGAAAGAAAACTGATATTGTGTTAAATGCATTACTTCAGGTTTTCACAGCCCTGCCACCAGAGATGATCAACCTCTGCTAAATATTCTACTAGAAAAGAGCACAACTGGCAATGAGTTCCTGCAAACTTTTGTTTACTGGCTTGCTCTGGACTTTTAGACGGGGTTTGGGCCTGTTCTTTATTTACATTTTCCTACATAATTTTTCTTTCAACTAATCACAGCCAGTCACAGACAGAATTTTACCAAGATATCGAAGGATTCTCTTTCCAGATTGTGGGATCATAGCTGCTTTTTCAGGCAAAGTGCTAAATTAACTCTTGTCATTATTTCACTTTAAGGGCAAGAATGTTAGGAAAGACTTAAGCAGGCATAGACTTGTAATTCAAATACAGGTTCTCCCCTCCGTCTCGCTCTGCATGCACACAAAAACCCATATTGTCCTCTTGAATCCATTCTTCATGCCTATGTCCTTCATCTCTGGTCCTCCAGGTTCTCAAAATCTTCCCACCTGCTTCTCATACCACGGCGTTTCCACTTATTCCTTCCGATGTGTGAAATCTTCATGGTGAAGCACGTCAGAATAAGCCATCACTTTATTGCTTCTTTGTGTGGACACAATCTACTTGATAGATATCCTCTGAAATGTATGTCTGTAGACTTATGGGAAAATTAATAAAACAGAAATTAAAACTGACAGCTTTGAAATTATATGCTACCCTTAGCATATGGACTACCTCACATGAACACTTTACAGGATTTGTATCAGGATTATGGACAGTAACTCAATAGGGGATAACTTCCAAACTATATTCCTAAATCTCATTTGACAGGTTTTGGATGCTGTATAATTCTTACAGTATTATAATGTCATGCCAGTGATGCTACAGTCATCATTAAGATAGTCCTTTCATTCTTAGTGCTAATTTTGTCTTATAATTGCTTTTGCAGTGAAATTTCATATGCTTTTTCTAAGCAGACAAATGAGCTTCCTTAAAAAAATTAAATGCTTCATTCTCCAGTAAGACATGCTTTGAAGATCCAGTTTCCTCAGAAACAGGAGGCTATATCTAGAGAGGAACAACAACAACAACAACAATCCTTTATGCTCTGAGCTTTTAAATATATACTAATGATTTGCATTATCAACTTTGGCACCATTAAAAAATATGCTAGGAAGTAAAAATAGTTAAACATTATTTGTATTAGGATCCTATGCTCATTTACTTGCAGTATTGGAATACACCAAGGATCTTATATCTTTTGGGAAGTGAGTGAAAGATTAGGACAGGTTTAATTACCTAAAACAGAGAACAGAGTCCTCTATCACCTCCAAATCCCAGACCAATGGTTAAGTCATTTTCTTGGAATATAGAAAAAATAGCAATTTAACCAGGAATACATGTCTTCTGGCTACCTGGTTGGTATTTTGTGAAGTCAATTTGCAAACGTTACAATTTACTCTTCTCCTCTTGAAACATAAGTATGAGGAAAGGAATGGGGTGACTATCAAAGTTCTTCAGTCGAAGCAGCCACGCCCTGAGGCGAGAATAACAGGGAACTTGAAGTGAAAGAGAGATTGCTTACTGTGGGTTGTTCCTCTCTGCACAGCTCTTACTAGCTGTGCTGGTTTAACCTCTCTGAATAATTTTATGCAATCTTCCTGAAAAAAATCAAGTATTGCCACTGGTTTGGCATAAGGACAATGGAAGTCTTCGAGCTTTGCTAGCCATGTCTATCTTATAGGAGCCTTTGTTTTTATTTGCTTCTGCTAATTCTGTAAAATATACCATGGATGTTTGACAGTTACTTGTGCTCCATGCTTGTGCTCTACATAGATTAGAACTAGCTTTGCAGGAT
>VWZP01003543.1:2705263-2941933 GCA_013396995.1 Dicaeum eximium | reverse complement strand
GTACTGTTTGGAGTACCTTTGCTCCAGAGTATGCATCTCCTCTATGATTATTAAAATATACTAGAAGCAGGTTTTTGCTTTCTTTGGAGACAGATTGTTACTTTCATAGACTATTAATAACTACTTTCAAGCTATATGCTTTTGTAAGCATAAAATGGAATTGGTTCTTCACTCTGGATGCAATAATTTTATTGTTAGTAAATACAATTTTTTGTTGATTTCAGTAAACTTTTTTTTTGTGTTAGTGACATTCCAGCCATTGTGCTGCATCACAATCCAAACAGCTTTTGAGGCTCTAGCAGAAGGACTTGGTTAGAGTGAGGGAGAAGGAAAACCAAACTGCAGGTCACATGCAGTAGCTGAAGAGCCAGTTAATGGAAACTACATCAAAACTGTGCAAGTGTCTCTGCCAAGAAGGGACTAGGAGGTTCTGTACAGCATTGAATATTCTAGCTTTTTGCATTTTCTTACTTTCTGTTCACAGGCAACAGCATAAAGAGTTTCAGTTAATTTGGCTGCCTGCCGTGGCGACAATGTAGTCTCCACTAGTCCTGTAGGAATTCCTGTTGCACATGTGCACAATATGCACAGGCATACAGTACATTTTATCTTCTAGCCTTATTTTATTTTGTTATGGAAGTATAGTTGAACATATATGAAAAAAAAGTGGATTTTCAAACATATGGCTGATCACAAAACAGTGGAAGTGGCATATAAGGGGTTAATGGAATGATGAGGCAAAAAACTGCAGTGCCAGCAGAATTCCCCAAAGGGTAAACAAAACTCTTAACTGTTGCAAACAATAAATTGTCAATACCTTGTAGAAACAGTGGATAATGAAAAGTTATAATGCCTATAGTTAGTACCCTCTTTAAAAGAATTTACACAGGATATGAAATTAAATTCTGTGCACAGTTCTCTTAATTTGCCCTTAATTAAACAATACTCCATAAATGGTGCATTCAGTGACCAAATGTTCAGAGACAGCAAAATGGTGGGTCCCAAGCCATTAGGAATGAAATAAAGTCAGTCCCCTGAGAGCCTGCTAGAATCTGGTCTATCTAAGTGACAACTGATGGTTTAGGAAAGATAATTAACTTTGCAATTACAAACTGCAGCTTTCACCAATTCTGTTTCTTTCAGTATTCTCTTCTAAATGTTCAACTATTTTTACAGTGAGATAAAATGCTTTTTAAAAATCCTGAGTTCATAGGGGCCCATTTTTCCTACACAAATATAATTTGAATATTTTATTTTATATATTTCAGATCACTAATTATATGTACAGTTATTTTATAAATTACAGAGGATAAATGTTATATTTTCCATGACTGTCAAGAGTTCTTTCTTTATTTGAAAGATAAAAGGGGCATGCTGCATCACACAGATTTCATTTTTTTCCTTTGGTAGCAAATCCTGGACCTAGCAAATCTAAATCAGGCTTGTTCTTTAGCTATGTAGATTGAAATATTTTTCAGTATAGGGAACATAATTTCTAATCTGGTAATGTGCCTTCATATTGGTAACAATGCTTGTATTGAAGAGGCTTTGCTAGTTGAATCCATATGTCTGTACCCTGGATTATCCTTACCATAATGTCTCCTAGCATGTAAATGAGTGTATTTTCATGCTGGCATACGTGTCCTGAAATTTTCAAATTAGCCATACGCACATACTTACATGTACAAGAATTGGTATTTTGATATGATGTATTAGGGGATTATGAAGAAACTCAGTTTAGAGTGTAAAATACTATGTTAAACAGTAGGCTTTTGTTCTGACTGTAGATGTCTGTATACTGAACAGGGTTCCAGGTAGTTAGAGACAGTTAGGTAAGGATGAAGATGGAATCAGCACCTAAAGTTAGTGAAAAATTTATTGTGACTATATTTGCTGTGATCCCACATCCTGTAATACACTGAATAGCTTTAGAACTGGCTTCAGAAAAATCCCAGTTTTAAAAAAACTGGCCACGCTAATTTATCCTGCTACAAAGGACCAGCTCTATGCACTGACTAAGTAGTTGAAAGCAAAATGCAGACCTTGCCAGAAGTGTAGCTGCCTCCTTATAGTCACCTGCAGACTGATGCTGATGCCCTGTGCCAGACTGCTGTAAGCAGCAGATGTCCTGACACTGTTTGCTGGGATGTCCCGTGGAAGTCTGCTCCTGGAATCAGCTCATCATTTTGCCTGTGCTTAGGGGAAGCTGATTTATCTCTCTGTGCCACCATGATAAGTGATAAGGACATTTTTCTCACTCCATTTGTGTTTCAGTTGGAACCTCATTGGAAACTTTCTAGCTGTGCTCATGTACAATCAAGGATGCAATGCTCTCAGATGTCAGTCACTGACTCTGGATGCTCTGTAAGAACAAATTCATTTAAATTATGTATAACTTTTTAGTAAAGGTGCGTTTCTGTGAATTGTTCTGTATAACTCCAATTGCACTGGTCACATTTGTCACTTATATGTAGTTAACCTCAGAAAAGTAGGGAAAATACTGTGATCTTTAAATTGCACTTGTTCCAAGTGGCTGTTTTAAAGACTTTAATGACTGGCACTGTATAGTGACATGTAAATTTGTAGATTGTCAGGAAAAGGGATGTTATTACTGATAATGTGTATATATATTCTGTTTCCCTAACCAGTCTTCCTTCATGAATATGCTTTAACATATTCAGCTGTCTTGTATGTCATTTTGTCCAGCTTTGCCACTTGTGAAGTGTTACACACATATGCTTCATCACAGTTAATAGTTCAATCTTACCACAGGACTTAGGATTTTAAGGTAGTCTGAAAACTTGTATGAAAGGAATCGTTGCCTACAAAATGCCTGTTATTGCACCCACTGATTCTTATATGGGCCTCTGAATGTTGTGTTGATATTTTTGTTTAACATCTCTTTCCACTGGAATGTGATGCGATTCTCTATATCACCCTTTGTGAGGCGTTTAAAATTCTTGTTGCTGATCATCACACAAGCTGCAGTGTTATTTTCCTGTCCTTCTGTGTTGATACCTCTGAAGATAATACACACAAAAAGAGAAGGATTATTGTGGTACACAAATCAGTAAAGACTTGACTTGAAAATACCAGAATGTTTACTCTTTTAAAAATTATTTATTCATATAAAATGCACGTACTTATTGTCAAGCACTGGCTGTCATTTGATATTTAGCAGCAATTTAAGAAATTGCATTATTTAAATTCATCACAGATTAATAGAAAACGGAAAAATTGTGAGATCTGTGGGAAAATAGCATTGATATATCTGAATTCATATAAATACAAAGAAGGAAAATTATACCATTTTTAAAAAAGAATTAACTATAGTTCTTGTTCTTTCTTTCTGTGCAAAGATTTTCCAGTATGTTTTAGTAGTTTTAATTCTAGATCTGAGTTTGGACTGCTGCTCCATATGGATTAAAAAACAGATAGTAAGAGATGGATTCAGGTTTTCAAAATCATCAAGTAATTTGAAAGAAAAGTGCTTCACAGTGTTAAGTTCCAACAATTTGATTTGGCTGTTATTGTGGAACCCTGGTATCCAACACTGAATTTCTTCAGAGAGGAAAACTTTATCTCCACCCTCTTTCATGATGTGTGATCCAAAATGCCAATCACTGGGAATGGAATACAATTATATTCACTAATATGTCTAAAATAGAAACTCTTGCTGTCAATATATACTCATTAGTACTGAGTTGCAAATGAATTCTGGAATTGTACTCTTATTAATTAGGTGGCAGACTAGAAAACTTCTTCTTCTGTTTAGCCAGATGGAGGGACAGTGGGTGTAATGACCTATGTTGGGCCTTTCCCAGGGGATTTCTTTGGTGTTTCTTGGTGTCAGTATGGGTCCATCCTCCATTTGCCATTTGAAATAAACAGCCCAAATCTTGCACAAGTGTACATTTAAATTACATTCAGAAAAAGAGATGGTAATTTTGTTTAGTTTTAAAATTAGTTATGCATTACGTTCTTAAAATTCCAGAGGGACTTGGGCACACAGATGCAAGGTGAAAAATATGTTTTAGGAAAAAGTAAGTCAGTCTGCTTTTTTTCCCCTGTAACACTGTCCTACATAGTCTGCCTCATAATCCAGCAACATAGTGCAGTTTGGTTTTACAACTGTTTCTTGTTTTTTACTTTTTTTTCTGTATGAGTTGTTCAGAATTGTAAGAGGCTTCAGTGATTCAAAAATGGACTTCTGGGGGAGGGGGGGTAGGGGAGCAGGGGAAGTTGGTAATCAGCCCACATGAAAAATCCCTAATTCTCTAACTGACCCTGTATATTCTAAAAAGTTGTCAAGATACTTAAATGTGTATCTTCATTAAAGGCTATGACTAATACCATGAATTGAATGGAATTACTCATGGGTTTTAAGTTTTATATGAATCAACTATCATCCTGCATAGTAGCCTACATAAGAAAATATTTGTTAAGATTTGCATTAGATACTTCAGCTTTGTCAGCATTTAAAAAAAAAAGATTCTTTGAAAGCTGGTAATTTGTTTCAAATGAATAAGAAATAGAAAAAAAAGCACCTTCAGAATAATACACAGCATCAAGTTGTGGTTTTTCATGGCTACAGTTCTGTTCTCAAAGTTTTAAAATCTATGGCACTTGAGTTAATTGAAAAAAAGAAATTTTCTCTTGACCTTATGGAGGACTAATTTTCCACAAATAACTTTATTCTTTGTGAGCTCCCAACTGGTGCTGGTTCTGCCAAGTAAAAGCTAATACCAAACGAACCAGGTGAGCACCCTCATTTCCCACTGTGCGTCTCTCCATCTCCAACTGTGTCACTTACTGTGCAGACAAACACTGACAAGCGTTATGTGGATCTGAAAATTTCCTCTTTAAATGCACAAGAATGTGCAATTTTTGCTCTCTAAAAAGGGAAAATTGTTTGCAAAGAAATCTGGTTAACGGTTTCAGAGAAAAAAAAGGCTTAGGTTTTTATTGAACAAACAAATAGAGAAATATATTTAACAACTTATTTCTAGTACATTATTCACTTGATTTTACATTTATAGAACTTCACTTGGCTTTACATTTATAGAACTTTATTACAGAAATTGTGAAAACATTTTTTGATTTTGTGAGTGTAAAATCACACATATAAATCATGTGGTAGCTATAATTTGATACAAGAATTAAAAGCTTGCTATTGTATAAAAACATATTTTCTCATTCTGATATCTGGCATCCTTAGATTCCAAGTAAGATGGGTAATTATTTTTTATTTTCTTGTGTGTGCTTCTTCTCTCTGTCTTATCCCTTCCAGGAGATGCAAAGAGGTTGGCCCAATGAGTCAGTGATTTCCTTCCCCTCCTTTTGAAATACAGGGTGGATGGCAATATGATTAAAATCCTTGCAGGCCTAGGAACTACATACCTGAAAGCAGCTAGATTCTGAGTATTTAAATTTGGAAGAGAGGCAGAACTTATGATTGGAACAATTATGAAGGTCATGTCATTTACAACAGTGTACCTGATCTCTGCATCACAATGGGAATGGAATGAATTGCCCTCATGCAACTGTCTGACAGAGGACTGCAGTGGTCCAGTATAATCCCAATTTTTTACCTTGTATGAAATGACAAAACAACTAAGAACAGAAAAGAAACCACCTTTCAGAAGGATACAATGTGGCTTTAACTGCAAATGATAGCAGATGAGGAGTAACCAAGAGGGTATTTTTACATAATTCATTTTCAGAACACAGTTGTAAAACTCCAACCAGTTTTACAGGCACAACTCAATGAGTACCTGCCTGAGGCCAGCCACATCAGCTTTGAAGCCCTCTGAAAGCTGAGGGCAGACAGACTGGGTACTGGTTGCTGGAGCCTTTCAGAATAATGTAGAAGGGCATGACACCCATGAGATCCATTTTTCAGATCCCTACATAATAGGTCACCTTTTGAGACTGACCCTGTATCAGACAGAAATAGTGAATGTACAAGAGCTGTCATCTATCATGTCTGCACATCATATTCAAAGCAAGATTAAATAAATTTCATTCTTCTTTTTTCTTTTAAGCTCTTTATTTCCTTTCTATTCTTTTACTTCTTTTTTTTTGTTTTAAATGAAAAATATGCCCTGATGAACTCTTAAGTGCCAGAGAGTATTAGACCCTTAGTGTTCTCTTTGTAAATTTTGCATGTAATTTTTAATCAAAAAATGCTAATGAAGCAATGAAAATATATGCAAGTCCTTATTTAACATTTAATGATTTTTCAGTATTTTTAAATCCTTGTCTGTTCAAGATTTTTATGAAGGCTTTAAGTCCTTAAGTGTCTGAAGGACCACTTTATCACAATCTAAATAAATACATTAATATATTCTGCACTGTGAAGTAGGTTCAAAATAATATGTACACAGTAGATAATGGAAACATGTTGATATTCTTAAGGTTATAAACACATTGGAAGTTATCCTAATTGTAAAATTGAAGATTGTGAAGTGCAATGTCCCTGAAAATCCTAGAACGGCATCTTTCTCATTTTTTAATTGCTCCAACACTTGAGATCTCAGTATGCTGTTTTTTCCTGTGCACAATAGAACAAGTGGAGGCCATAGAACTTCTTTAAAAAGGCAGTTGCATTAAATAATCAATCTATAAAAAATTAGTGGCAGGACTAGAATACAGCTATTATGACTTATTGAGGTCAGGTTTTGGTGGGCTGAACTAGGTGTGAAACTTTTTTTTCACCAAAAGACGCAAAAATTTTTTTCCAAAATCCTCATTTCTTCTTGGCACAATATATCCCAGTGCTGGTACCCATATATCTGTGCCCTATGCTTGATGGTGTGAAATGTCTTTGGTAGTTAAGGCTGTGTGCTCATTCTGTGCTTTTCTGTGTCTTTATGCAAGGACGAGCTTCAGTTCTCTTCAGAAATTCTAAGCAAAACATTTTAAACTTTTCTGGTAAAGAATGTTTCCCTTCCCTATTCTTACTCAAGCATTTTCTTTGCTTTTTCTAATTTTTTTTTTCAAAGAAAAGGAACAAGATACAACCTGCAACTTCTGCAAGAAAGAAAGGAGTTGTTATCAATCACTGCCTGATAATCACAGAATATCAGGTATTAATTTTGTCTCGTCCAGCAAGAAATCAATAAATAGGAAGAGGCGTAATATAAAAATTTGTTATAGCAATTAGGAGTACTGTGTGCTCCTTTTTGTTAGAAATTGGAAGTGTGGGGTTCTTCAGGTCAAACTGTAGCTACTGGATGCTCTGAATACATACATCTGGCCCTTATAGCAGTGATTGTAACAGAAATGAATTCAGATAAAGTAATCAGAATATTTTTGGAGAAAGCAGTCCAGGTGGCAAAGCATCTGAAGCGATCATTCCTGAACACCCTGGTGTTGTTGAAAGCCCTCTGCCCATTGACAGCCACTTCTTCAGGAAGAATAATCTCCTTTTCATCCCCAGTGGTGGTTTCTCTGCTCCATATTTTGAAACCACGTATGGAAAAACTGGTAAGGACTTTGTATACTCATATCAATTTTTACAGAGCAGTGATATGCTTGAGGCTGAAGATTAAAGAAAAGTCAATAGAAATCACGGCCTTAAATAAAAATTTTCTTAATTGAGCAGAATGATTTTTTTATAACTGATTCCCATGGGGATAAGCAAAAACCAAAGACTCCATGTCATCTGAAGAGATATTTGGTTAGTACGAAAATCTGGATTGTTACTGTCTCCATGTGACTTCTCAGTGATCTTTTCTAGCACTGATTTCCTTCTCCTGTCAAACAATGACCACAAAGTATCCTGGAATCCTATTTAAACTTCAATCATACCTTGTAGCATGGCTTTCTTAGTACCTATTATCTGTTTAGAGAAAATATAGGAAAAACCTTTTTAAATGGCTAAAGACAAGAGAATACTTTTAATGCAAAATCCCCCAAAAACTTACTGTTTTCAGATTTGCAGTAAGATTTTTAAAAATTGGGATGGAAAATCTGTATTTTTCTTGCAAACTGTTTTATTATGTATCATGTGAATGGTTAAAAATCCATCTAAAGATGGTGATGATTCAGCCTGTGGTGATTGAAATAGATAAATGGTTGGAAAGCTTTGTTCACAGCTGCCAGAGGACTACCCGAAAAAGTGATGATGTATGATTATAAAGATTGGAGACACCACTTTTTGAACAAAGATTTCTTAAAATTGCACTTCAGTCTTGTATTCAACATTATGTTAGGCTCATTGACGTAACTTTTTATTCCAGTAGTAGACACGAGAAAAAATTTCAGTTTAGATATCACTAGCAGGATTGCAAGGTTTATAATATATGGGTAACATGGAGGGAATACACTGAGGGAGTTAAGCATTTTGAATATTTTTTTTTTAAAGATTGATCTAATTGATTAACATAGTATTACATGCCTGAGAAAACAACTCTTTTTAAACTTCTGTGAAATTTGAGAGTATTTCTAAAGTTTTTTTCTTTGAAAGAGGTTATTTTTCTAGCAGAGTAATCTGTAGAATATGGAGAAAAAGTAGAAATTGCAGTAGGGAAGTTCTATTTCTAAGTGAGGAGGAACCTGACTGGATTGTGTCAATTGTGGCTTCTGTAAACAATCATTGTACCACTGTACTAAAAATCTAATGGAATCTTTAAAATGTACTAGAATTTTTAAAGTGTTTAATTGAGAACTGAATGTTTCTGCTCAGGAGTTCGTGGATGTGAATTCTAAAATTTAGATTGCGTCTCCACTTTTTCTGTTTAACTGCATTTTTACCTTGTGCAGTGTGCTTGTATCTGTTTATCCACTGTTCACCATTTTAGACTGCAGATGTTTAAGATATCTGGGCAAGCTATTACAATGTCTAAATAAAATGCCACACATAATGGAGCTGTGATGCAACAAGAAAATGAATTTCCTGCAATATCCATGACATTCAAAGGTCTGTGTACAAGTGAAGCTCCAAATGCACGTTGGCTGACTTGGCAAACAATCTGAGTAAAGAAAGATAGGAGATAATGACAGAAAGATTTTTCATAGTATCTCAGAAGTAGTATAGGGAGTAGACTGTTGTAAGGCAGTTGACCACATAGCTTAGAAAGCAACTGATGGAACACAGCAGGGGAACCCAGTGAGGAAAGTGATAAGGTTAGCAGCATAGATGTTTTCTACTGGTGAGGGGAAAAGAGAGACAAATGGCAGAAATATTTGGAGGTAGGGTGTGTGCAAGCTGGAGACATAACCTGGAAACTAGGTGGTGTTCTTGCTTTGATCCATTCCCACCCCACTTGCAGTTTGGAAGAGATGAATGAGTAGAGCTGGGTGGAAACATTAACCTGTCTCTGTTCTTAAAATTCTTATGTGTAACAGCTAAGGCCTGCATTAAACACTCCAGCTGAACACCAGAGCCATACAGAGATCCTGTGCTCTCTTCTAGGATGTATCTGCTCCTCAGCATATTTTTAACATACAGAGTCACTTAAAGCCCATAGAGACATTGCTGCAGTCAGCCTTGCCACGCTTTCAGCACACAGCCAGATTATTGCCTGGCATTAGCAGATTGACAGACTCCAGGATCCTGGGAATGTTGCCCTTTGTGAATACATCAAAATCTTCATTATTTTTCCAGCAAAATACAAGGCACTGTGAACAGAATGTAATCCAAATTCTGAATGCCATCTCTGTGACAGTAGCATGCACATCTCAGCATCTGGTCTGTGAGAGATGTGCCAGATTCTAGGGCTCAGTTTGGGATGAGAATGTCTGCTCCAAATCTAACCAGAGTCCTGTGGTTCTCTGTAGGTAACTCCTGGTAGCTGGCTGCTCACTTAACAAGAATGTTCAGTAAAGATACCTTTTGCCAGAGAAACTTTTTTCATACCTGTCCCTTGGCATTAGGGACAAGTGCTGCTTGGCCTGCTCTCTCCTAATTCTCTGTACTTAATGAAGGAAACTGAGGAATGAATTTAAGGAAACTAAATTAATGAACTAAGGAAAAAAACTCCTATTCTTGATTTTCTGTCTTTCATCTATCTTTCTTTTCTTCATGGAATCTTGTCTCTTCTTGCATGCTTTCTCTTTTACCTCTGGTAAGAAACTTATGGTTAAAACCCATGCTCTTCTTGCTTCATTGCAGAGCAGATGTGTGGTGTCTCAAAACAGAAGTGGTTTTTTTTCACCATTTCTGTTTGACACTGCTATTATGAGTGTGATGAGATAAGGAGGGCAACTATAATTGAGGAAGAAAGGCCTGAAGGAGGGGTCTGAAGATGAGGTGCACATCTGGATGCCAAACTGGTTCCACATCTGTTGGACAAGTTAGCAGTGGACAGCTTGTTGTCCAGAGTAGAAAATAAACCACAGAACTCCCTCAAACAGATGGGATCCTGTGAGCCAGAATGTGGGTAAAGGGCTATGACAAGCAGGAAATTAGGCTTACTGAGAATAACTGTTGCAAGCAAAGCACTCTATTGGGTATTTATAAAAAGAATATTTTGCAGGCAGAATTAAGTCTACCTCCTTCCAACCTCTCAGAGGTGTTATGACTGTCTCCAGTGTCCAGGAGCAGTGCAGCATGGGAAGCACAGTAATCACAGGGGCAAAGATTGGCACTTTAGTTAAGACTCGAGCAGTAGCCTTGACAATATGGATCACACTATGTCTCATAAGAATAATGTATTGAATGCCAAAGCATGATCAGTGTTTATCAGCCTCTGAAACTGTGATAAGAATTGGAGAAGGATGTTGGGATGAGCTACATCACTAGCAACGGGGGCTTAGATATTTAGGGTGTGTTTATTGATTATCTGGGGTAGATAGTCATGTCTCTTGGGTAGTTAAATCCTGATTATGAGTGGATGCCTAGGAAATATTTACCAAACATTTAATTAGGGTAATTCTTCTATCTTTTTTCCAGACTTTTTTCCTATAGGCTATGACTGCATAATAATGACTTCAGTGCACCAGTGACTGTTATTAGGCACTGAGGTTGACTGGTATGGAAGGGCTTCAGTCACTCTATTCAATGCTCTTATCCTTCAAAACAAAGTGAGTGCATGAAGACTTCTACCTGGGAATGGTACCTGGGTTTTGCTAACTTTCCGAATGCACCTGGATATATATAAAAGTACCAGTTTATTCAACACTTTTATTTTCTTTAAACTGGGACCCCCTTACTGTAGCTTGACTAATCATCAGATTTTTACTGATTCACAGGATATGTTCCTATATATGTTCGTTAAATATAGAAGTACATGATCTTTTACATAAGCAATGAGACATTAAAATGTTTTGTTTGATACTTCAGGCAAAATATTATAGCACTTAGACTAAAACATAATAAGAAGTTGCGTAACTTCCAGAAAGCCACATAGCAAGACATTGGCATAGCTAATTATTGGTATATTTTTTTATCTCTACTTTCAGCTATTTCCATTATCTTTTACCTGTACAAACTTATCACCATAGTGCATTCAAGTTTGTAGGCATATTATGTTCATTTGCTAGCATACTTGCCCGCTGTAACCAGTCTGCTAAATCTGATTTTACTTCTCTTCCATCAAATACTCATTGCATTTCTTGTTACAGAGTCTGACACTGGGGATATCTGGCAATCAGCTTACACATTCATTGGTTTGCATAAGGGGAGGAGACAGGACTGCACAGTGGCAGCAACTATGCAAACAACTCATTTCATGCTAGCTCCCCCAGGTAAGAGATTCTTCCAAAGGAGATCATTGAATTTGTGTGTTTCATATTTCAGTCACCATTGTCTGATACCCAATTGCACATAAAGCATCTGGTGTAAGCAAAACTAATTTGGATCTTCTTTTGTAAAATGTTAGCTGGATTAAGGGATCAGGTAGCCTCTTTCCTTCTAAGAATCACTAGAGGGAACCATACTGTGAAAAAGAAAAAAATAATTAGGACAGCAGAAAACAGGCAGCAAGGATCTCAACTGCAAATGTATCTGTGTAAACTCAGCCTATATAATTATATTAGATTGCTTATCAAGCAAGCTAGCTTCTTTTGAAATTTAATAGCTATCTGTATTACACTTACTGTACCAACACCTGTGACTATTATATTCTCTATAGAAGTTTTCCAGCTGTTCTGGGCTTGAGTTATCACATAGGCAAAAACATTAATATTCCAGAGCCAGTTCAGTGTTTGAAGTAATTCTGAGGGGAAAAGGCAACATAAAGTAGTACAAGACTTTGTCAAATGCAAGATGTAATGTTCATATTTATAGTAGAATAAACACTACAGAAGTTACTAAAAGTAAAGCGGCTGGCCAAAGTCTGAAACATATTGCAAGGATTCCTAGGAGCTACCATAATCCAAATAATTAATAGTAAGTCACAAGAACATACCACAGTGTTAGATATTTTTAAATGCATATTTTTATTCCTATATGTGATCACAAAACTCTACAGAAATCTACTGTGAATTTTTTTAAAAAGAGATTAATTCTTTTGCATGTTGGTAGTGATTATTTGAAATGATACATCACACACAGTTACTTGTTTTAGTTCGTATGATCTTCAGTAGATTTAGGGGGGTTTTGCCTTGCTCAGTCCCAATGTACTCAACAAGGTTTTCAGTCTCATGTCAGTACTAGGGCTGAAAAAATCAAACATATAAAGAAAATAAAATTGTTGTCCTGGAATAGCTAGTCCTTATTACTGTGTAATTAAGGTTTGTGCTAAGAAAACCATAAAATATTTTCATCACAATCAAGGAACTCAGCACACTATTAGTAAATTAGTTGGAAATTTTTGAAAAATTTTGGCCTAGTATGTTTTTGTACCCTATAGTGCTTTACACATTTGTTAAATATGGTCTAACTTCCCATATTTCTTAGTCTATTACACAACTTTCCAAATCTGGGAAAAGAATAAGCAAATATTAAGGAATCTCTTATCCATCTAAATGACACTCATTACAGAAGTGCTCAGGCTTTTCTTTCTATATGATATACTACTTATTTCCTTTATATTTCTGAATTATTATAGTTAAAACTTTCTGTCTTTCTGTTATAAACCTTTACACTCAGGAGCTTGAAATTTACTCCACATAGAGAGAAACAATGTAATGCTTTAAAATATATTTACTATTCTTTATGAACATGAATCAAAATTACTACTTTCAGAGACAAATGATAACACAGTATTACAATGGACCATTAATCTTCCTGTTCAGTCTTCAGAATTCCCTGTAGGCTCAGCTCCCACCACTGCTCTGAACTTGGGAACAGCAAAACCCCAACTGACTGCTCTGTTTCCTTTCCCTTTCAGGGAGGAGCAATACCCTAAATTTAAATGTTCTTCTGAACACTTGATTTTTGAATAAAAATGTTGCAGACTTATGTGCCAACTTAGAATGTTTCTGATATAGAAATATTCTATACAGCTTGGGATAAATACATAAGCAAAAACAGTGGAAAAGACACTTCTGCATTTTTACTTTGATTCTTGAAGAGAATAAGACAAAAATCTACTGAGGGGAGCCCATGGGATTACCCTGGCCATAAAAATATAAAAAATATATTTCAGAATTGATATGATACTGGTCCCTGTATATTAAATGTTCAGACTCCCTCTGAGGAGGAAGAACTGCGTTTTTTGCATGGGTAAGCTTACCAGAGCTTTCAAGGGATTTGCCAGTGTTACATTTGTGAATGTCACCAGATGCAAGGGATAGTGTGAAGATGGAAACTGTGGAAAAATATGAAATCAGTTTGAGATTTTCCTTCAACTAGCTGAAGTGTCAAGGACCTCTACTGAGGCTAAGCAGCATCAAAACATGGATAGTCAGAAGAATTTAAAGAAAATGTACTCTTGAATATTGCAATAACTTTTGTTTACCACAAGGTGGTACAAAACTGTAGCTGTCTAAAGTACCAGTAAATGATGCACATTCCTAGTCTGGATATCATACTCATTGTGCTTTGTTCTGGTGTATCTCCTTAGTATCAGTGTGGCTGGCTTTATCAGTGGGGCTGGAAAACCAGGGAGCTACTGGAAGTACCCTACTACCAGGTGGCAGAGAACCAATTGCTCTCTGTAAGGGGTAGGTTTCCAGAAGAGTCTTTGGGCAGTGTAGCTTTTCCCAGTTTCCCCTTTTCCCAGTTTCCCCGTGAGAACGTTCCCCCTTGCAGACCACTTAAAAAAAAATAGGTAGAAATTTGTGTCTGGATGAGTTAACCTAATGTAAGAAACTACCATTTCTGAATAATGTCAATATCCTAAATGGGACCTAAAATGTGAGTCTTAATAATTGTGTTGAGCTTACTACAATAGAAGATTCAGAATGCCTTTTATGTAGCTAAGGTCCTTGCAAGAGAGACCTGAAAGTAAAATTGGTATAAAGGTAATACATACTCTCTAAATCACCAAAAAATTTCCTCCTCTGAATTGGGGTATCTTGAGTTTGGATTTTTTTTTTTTTTTTAAATGTCATAATATGGTCCCACATCCTCTGCAGCTGCAAAAGAATTCAAACAGGTGTTTGGGTTTTCTCAGTTTGTTTTTTGGTGTTTTTTTTTTTTTTTTAATTTATTTTGATTTAATTTTATTTATGTCTTCTGTCATCTACAACAGCTGTAGATAGTTGATTAACACACCTGTTTTGGACCAGAAAAACTAAGTGCGCTTTTGATTTTTTTTTGTCATGTGAGACACTTTGTAAGTTTTCATGTGAGAACTACAGTTGCAATGAAGTTACAAGAGTAAAACCAGAGATCAAAAGTCTGAAGATTTCGTTTACAGCACAGTATTTGACTGAAATGAAGTTGTATGTGGACTTCTGTATTTCTGCTACTGGACTATTTTTGTTCAATGAAATCTCATCCTAAATAAAAATCCCAGATGCTTGGTCATAGTTCTCATGGGTTGGTAAACATTTAAAATTAATGATTTTCTGCTCTGGGTTATATGGGTATTAGCTGTTAGGGTGGGAAAGGTTGTTTTGAAGAGTGCTAGGGTTAAATTGTAAATTGCTGACTTAAATTATAAAGTCAGCCACATTTGTGTGTACTGTAGTGTACAAAATGGCTTTGCCCTAGTAGGGGCAAAGACAGAAATGTCTAATCTCAGCAAAATATGGGTCTAACAGAAAATATGTCAGGAACTTTAGGAAATGTGAAACAATGGCTGGCAAACTGTAGTTAAATAAAATCTTTAATCTAACTTCATATACATTGCCAAAGATATAAACCAGAAGCTGTCATTGGATTATCATAGTCCTTAGAAACCCAGGATAAAGAGGGGGACGAGAAGAATGTTGTTTGGCAATAAGTGCACTGCCCCAGGGTTGCTGATGTATCTGGCCACAACTGAGCTAACAGTGTTCTTTGTCGTAATTTCTCTTTCCTCAGTCATGTAGCAAGCCAGGACAGACAACAGGTAGTTTCTCTCTAAATAAATCTGCAGCTGTAAGCACTCTGTCTTGTTTTGTAGTCTTTCCTACCTGGTGTTGTATCTGATTTTTTTCTTTAAAATAAGGAAATAAAATTTTTCGTTTCACTTAAGCTACTTTCAAATTACTTCTTGTGCTCTTTTCTTCCATGCATTCCTATTGATCTCTCTGACTGAGCTCCTGATTGCCTTTCTTTCTTTTACCAAACAGAGGCAAACAGATTAAAGCATGGGATGTGAGAAAGAAGGCAGAAAAAATGCAATCATTTGGTTCAGGTTCCTGTCAAGACTCTTAGAACCAAGCAGTTTATTACATTTTACTAGTCTTCTTCAACAACTGTGGCTATTTCCCTAATTTCTCTGTTACAGTGTCAGTAATTATGCTTCTTTTATAGCTCAAGGATACTGTGAAGATAAATGTACTGAAAATTGTGAAATATCCTGATACTATCTACTATAAGAGAAGCTGAATTAATTTCTGAGAAAGAGAAAAAATTGAATTGACTCAAAAGTAAGGATACTTTTAGAGGTTGCTCTTTTGTAGCTTTATCTCAAATACAGATGGAATATATTTGTAGGACTTCAGCAGTGAAGATTTTTACAGCCTATCTTAGCTCTTTCCTCATTCACTCTGTTGGTTGCTGTAGATTTCATTCTTAGGCCCACACATCTACTCGGCTAAAGATGATGTAATGTGGAACTTATCAGTCTTTACTGATAAGACCAACCCCCAGGAATCTCTGACCCAGAAGTCCAGGGTATATGAATGTTGAGAGAAAGGCCTTCCCTTGGTCAAGGACAATTTGGTCAGAGAATACCAGAATGAACTTGACATTTACAACTCCATGGGCCCTGATGTTATGCATCCACCAGGGTTGAGAGAATTGGTGGACATCATAGTGAGGTCACTCATGGTCATCTCTGAAAGGTCATGACCATCAGGAGAGCTGCCTGAAGGCTGAAAGAAGGCAAATGTCATCCTGGTCTTCAAAAAGGTCAAGAAGGAGGACCCAGGGAACTACTGGCCAGTCAGCCTCACCTCAATCCCTGGAAAGATGATGGAGGACCTCATTTTGGAGGCTGTCTCTATCAACATGAATAACAAGAAGCTGATCAGGAGTAGTCAGTATGGATTCACTGAAGGTAAATCATGCTTGACCAACCTGACTGCCTTCTATGCTGAAACAAATACCTGGGTGGATGAGGGGAGAGCAGGGGGTATTGTCTACTTCGACTTCAGGAAGGTTTTTGACACTGTTTCTCACAATATCCTCGTAGGCAAACTAAGAAGTGTGGACTGGATGAGTCAACAGTGAGGTGGATTGAGAACTGGCTGAACCAGAGGGCTGTAATCAGTGGCACAGAGTTCAGCTGGAGGCCTGTGACTACTGGTGTTCACCAGAGTTCTGTACTGGCCCCAGTACTGTTTACCTCATTCATCAGTGACTTGGGTGAAAGGGCAGATGCCTCCCAGCAAGATCACTGATGGTACAAAAATGGGAGAAGTGGCTGATATCAGAGAGTTCTTTGGCCCTTAGGAGGGACCTCAAGAAGGAATGTTGAAGAGGAGGGCAGAGAAGGAACCTCTGAAATTCAAAACCAGCAAATGAAGGTTCTTCACGAGGGGAAGAATAGCCTCAGGTGCCAGCACTGTCTGCAAGTCAAGGCAGGTGATCCTGCCCCTCTACTCAACTCTATGTGGCCTTCTAGTGAGGCCACATCTGGAGTGCTGTGTCTGGTTCTGGGCTACTCAGTGCAAGAAAGACCTGTAGCTCCTGGGGGAAGGGGCTGTGATGTTTAGGGGACTGGAGCACCTCTCCTGGGAAAGTCTGAGCTCGGCCTCTTTAGCCTGGAGAAGACTGAGGGTGGAATCTGTCATTGCATATAAGTATCTGAAAGGTGGGTGTCAAGTGGATGGAGCCAGACTCTTCTTGGTGATGCCAGCCACTAGGACAACAGGCCATGGGCAGATGCACAAGAAATTCCACCTAAACATGAAAAATAACTTTTCTCCTGTGACAGTGACTGGGCACTGGAACAGATTGCCCGGAGAGATTGTGGAGCCTCCCTCACTGCAGATTTTCAGGAACCTTGTGGACATGATCCTGTGCCATGTGCTGTCAGATGACTCTTCTTGAGCAGGAAGGTTGGATCAGATGATCCACTGTGGTGCCTTCCAAGCTTACCCATTCTGTGAATTTACTTTATTTTTAAAATGTGTTTTACTTTACTTTCACTATTTGCTTCAATTTTACTTTAAAATATTTAATTTTTTAAAATATTTTATTTTTTCAGCCTCTTTTTAATTTTTTTTTTACTTTTTACTTTTTAATTCTTTTTTATTGTATTGTGTTTTGCTTTAGTTTTTTGTATTAATTAAGTTTGATTTTTTTGTTTCTTGGGGTTCATTTTAATTTTATGTCTCTGTTTTAACACTAGGGCTTCTTGTTTAGAGCACTTTGTTTACTTTTTTCTTTGGTTACCTTACATTTTCTTACTGGGTTTTAGATTTTATTTGTATTTTGTTGTTTACTTTGGAATACTTTGTTGGTTTTGTGGCTTTC
The DNA here is from genome assembly GCA_013396995.1 of Dicaeum eximium. NCBI lineage: Eukaryota > Metazoa > Chordata > Aves > Passeriformes > Dicaeidae > Dicaeum > Dicaeum eximium. The sequence continues at coordinate 2,923,971 of VWZP01003543.1, read as the reverse complement.
TAAAATGTTCTATTTAGTTTTATATTATATTTTGTTTTGTGCTGGGTTTTGTGCTGGGGTTTTACATTGGGGTGTATGTTGAGATCTTATATTGGGGATTTTGTGTTTTTAACTTGGACTTAAAATTTTTGTTTGGGATTTTGTTGTTCATTTCGGTTTACTTTGTTGGGTTTTCTTTATTTTACATTGTTTTACTTCTGGGATTTTTATTGCTCTGTTTTATCTTTTACATTGGGTTTTGCATTTTCTTTCAGTTTATTTTTGTTTATTTTGGTATGTTTTTCTTTTTTGTTCTACTTTGTTGTAGGGTTTATGATATTTCATGTTGGGATTCTACTTTTCCTGAGTTTTTGTTAATTTATTTTGAGTTTACTTTGTTTAAATTTCATGGGCTGTTTTAGATTGTTTACTTTCTAATTTTTTACTTTTACATTGATTTTTCCTTTAAGGGTTTACTTTGGGGCTTTACATTGAGGTTTTAAGTTAGTTCTTTTCTTTTACTTTGGTTTATGTTTTGGGTTTTTTATTTTAAGTTATTTTATTTTTATTCAATTATATTAGGGGTCTTTTTTGTTGATTTTATTTGGTTACTTTGGTGTTTTATTTACAATAGTATATTTAAAGTTTTTTTGTTTACCTTTCATTTTCCGATGGGGTTTAATAGAGTTTTCTGTTGGGATTTTACTTTTTGTTGATTTTGTTTTGTTTTACATGTCTGGATTTTTAATTTTTATTTAACTTTCAGTTAGGGTTTCTTTTTGTATTGTTGTTTTGTATGTTGGGGTTTTGTAGGTATTTCCTTTTTTCTGTCTACTTTTGTTTTGTACTTTTTTTTTCCTTGGTTTTACTTTGGTATTTTTATTTTTGTTTTATGTTTTTTATTTTTCTTAACATTGGGGATAAATTTCGTGGTTTTTTGTTGAGATTTTCCTTGGTGTTCTATGTTAGAGTTCTACTTTTTGCTTGCTTTATTTAATTTACTGTTGTTTACCTTCATTTATTTTAGTTTAGTTTGCTTTTTTTATTTTTGGGTAAAAAGCTGTAGTGCCCACAGCCATTGCTGATTCTTCACCTTCCAGTAGCAATTACATGGCAAAAGACAGACTTGCATATCTGCAGCCATAACTCTTTTAGGATTGCCTTCTCTTCATATATGAGAAGATCTTCCTGTCTGAAGGATTGCCAGAAACATTTTTGGAAAATGTAAAAACTTCATGAAAATAAGACTGTCAGTAAAAATTGGTACTGCAGAAGTAACAAGGCTATTTTGTGGCATTCTTCTACCTTGTGCTTGTACTTTCTGGAAGTTTTGCTCCTCATGAGTCTATGGCTGAATTTTAAGCTTATACTTTGCTTTTGGTTCTAAATTAAAATTTGGATTCCTTTTTTATTTTGTAATTTCCTGAAATTGCGATCCATTTTCAGTACAGACTATTACATATTTTAATATTCTTCAAAATAGCACTCCAGGGTCTTCTTTTGTATCACAAACACACAACAAGAGTACCACAAATGAGGCATCATTGACCAGGTTTTATGCTTTTCTTTGCCATTTTGCAAAAATGCTAAATTACTCAATGTTGTCTTGGCCTTTTCCATAAATGCTGACAGCCCACAATTTCCTCTTCCACTTTTTAAGTATCACATTTTTTTACAGTAGTCTATAAACTACGTCGTTAATCAGATAGTGTAAAATCCAATTAGAGACATTAGAATCCAGAAATACAAGTGTTAAGGAATTTATTTCTTGATTGACAAGAAAGCCAAATAGACTCATCTATTTAGAATCTTAGCAACAATTAGCTGCCTTAGTTTCATTTATTGTGACATAAAAAATCTGGTTTATTGAGAGCTCTATTGAATAAGATTTCTATGATATGCACCATGAGAAAATATCTTCAAACTAAAATGATTGTTTTGCTGTAATAAATTGAACCATATGTACACTATGTTATTCAATCCTTTTTCTTCAAGGCATAAATTGATATTAAAGAACATTTAAGTCATAACACATGGTTATCCAGGCATGAACGAGGCAATAACCCATATAAGTTGTCAAGGTGAAGCCAAAGCATTTATTAGAGGTTTGTGTTGTTTTTGAAAAGTGCACGGTTGGATAAACATGGATTAGTGCTATTATGCTGCTACGATGACTCAAGTGTGTTTTTACAGTGTCAGTAATTTTTATGTTTAAAAATCACTGGTGCAGTATATTAGCTATAATTTATGTTTATCATCTTGTGTACTCTAATAGGTTTCAACAAACCATTTAACACTTCAGCTTGTGCATATACATTACTTAATAGGTATTTATCTTAAAAAAGAGATACTTAAACGGGACTTTCAAAGCTTGCAACTGCATGCTAAGAGCAAATACTGCAGTCAGGCACATTAACTTTTTTTCCTCTGGTCTGCATTTAACTTTGAACAGTGTGACCACACAATTTCTTTCTACATTTTGTTCCTAACCAGAGCAAGAAAGATATATCATCTCTAAACCCCATCAGCCTGAATGACATGGAAGTCCCTGACATGAAGTGTCCGTCACACTTACTAAGTAGAGTAGATGTGATAAAGCCTACGCAGCTGAAAATGCCAATAAGTTCCTGTCATCAGAGATTGTCCTTTCAGGATAGCATAGGACTTTATGCTTTCCTAGTTAAAGGATATTGCTAATAGCAGGCTCTATTAATTATATTTCTTTTGCTGTTCTTTTTTGGTACTTTGGCTTGCTTATTTTTGAAAATCAGTTACCCTTTCTCATAGCTCGCAACACTTGGTTTGGGGAGCAATCTCATCTCAGTATAAATGAGTTGTGGCTGGCAAAAGAGAGAACTGAAGTAAAAGCTTCACTTGGCGAGGGCTTTTGGGTGGCAGTGGATGAGTTGAACATAATTTATGATACTGTTGAGTGCTTCTGACAACATGTTGCTTATTACATGGGTTGTGCTGGTGGTGACTTTCTGTTCTAGACAGTCTAGGTTTGAATGACTGGTGTTTAGTGCTTTCATAAAAGAGATTGATGGCAATTTAAAAATCATCATGCTGGTCTTTTCTTGGGGCAAGAGTCCCCTGCAGTTTCCTGAAGTTAGGTATTAGCCAGTAATTTGCAGAAAAAAACAGCCAAACAAATATTGCTGTAAATTCTGTTTACCAAGCTCATAAAATTCCTGATTCCTTCACTAGTGAGGTCATTTCAGAGGAGGAAAAGGAGTTGATGCAGAACCCTGAGATTATGGACATGCTGATCTGATTCATAATAGATCTTTAACAGAGAAGTTATCAATTCTCCTGACTCAGTCAAGCATATCTGTTGTCTGAGTTAGCAAATAGGGAGGATTTATATCTCATATGGGAATAATTGACCAAGATGGACTACTTGTTATTGAAGACTACATTTTTGGAGTACCCTCTTTCTTAATCATAATTTAAAAATATTTATATCATTCAGAGAACATTCCCAAGTGCCTAGAAACCGATAACTTACTCATCCAAATTTAATTTTTATGGAAGGATATTCAAAAGATTTAGATATCAATTGATACCTGTAATAATTGCATATGCACATAAATTACTTTTTCTTTAATATTCACCTATTTAATAATGGACTACTAAAAAGCCATGCCTTACTTTTTATTACACCTAAACAACACATGCCATTTTCACTGCTTTGGAGTACACACTTAGAACACTCTTCTTGTGTTGCAAAATGTACTGTTTGTTTGCATGTTAGGCATCGTGCAAGTTTATTCTGTTGACATTTTTAACAGTTTTAATGTTCTGTGCAGTAGGTGGTGCACTGCAGTCCATGTTTGATGTGTTTCCTGGAAGCATTACTTATTTATTTTGTTACAGAACTCCCTGCAGACCACATGGGAGTATGCTCCCATTTTGCAAGGTACTGTACAAAAGTGTCATGAAAGAGTGTTTCTGCCCCAGAGAACTTAGTTTTACCATTACATATTTAGAAAGAATTGAAAGCATGATGTTTTACCTGGTAAACGAGAACAAGGGAGTCAGAACTACAGTTTTGTGGAGGTCTGCATTGTGTCTTTAATTTTTCATTTTTTGTCTAGTTTAAGAGTGATTTCATACATCACAGCAGTAGTAAGGAGGAGACTTAGGAGCAAAACCGTCCTTATGCTAACATGACTTTACACTTCTCACAGCAAAATTCTTACAACTTTCCTCTGGGGGAGAGAGTGCAGATCCTTGCTAGTACTGCTGTCTCATCTGGAAGGCTTTTCAGAGCTGCTTTTAATCCTGTGCAAAAATTTGGAGGCTTTCCTGTGAGTGAGGATGCTGCAAAGACCAGCTGCTGTCCATGGCAAGGAAAGCCCTTAGCTGAGGGCTGAGCTGCCACAAGGACATGAAGGCAGGTTCATCACTGGCTACAGTGGGTCAGAGCTTGGCATGATGGCCAAAGAGATCACTCATCAACCCAAATATCGGGCAAGCTGATAATCAAATGCATTTATCAAGTTCACTGCTATCGCAAATCTTAAAATTATGAAAGATATTAGCGAATCTCTTTTCTTCTCTCATGATGGTAATGACTATTACAAGTGGCTGTATTGTCAGTGTGATTTTCTACTCACTCTCTGGTGGAAGCTCTTCTATTTTTCTGGCTATGTTGGTAGCCATGGAAGTAATGGAGAAAGACTCCATCATATCTTCTGTTCTGCACCAAAGGCCTCTGATGATACTAACTCTTCACATAACTATCTCTGGAAACATTGTCCTCTTTCTGTCCCAGTGACTGTTTAAAGTAGCCCCTTATCTATAGAGCAGATAAACAAAACAGGTAAAGTTGAAAGTCAGGGAGAAATGTAGGGATAAGGCAACAAGGTTGCCTTATTTTTTATTACTCACTGGAAGTGCCTTTCTCATTGCCAAGGTACCCCAAATGGATTTATTTTTCAAACAAATAGTTAAACCCCCTACACTTAAAGGTTCTGTCTAGTCATAAATCCACAGTTCAGGAAGGAGGTTGAGAAATTGCAGAGGAGTCAGAAGAAGCTTCTTAATATGGCTCAGGTTCTCATGTTCATGACCTGTTGGGATGGGCTGAGGGATTTTGTTTTATTTGTTCTGGTGGAGTGGTTGTGGAATGGAGATCCAGCTGAAGCCTACAGCTGCTTGAATAAAATGATAAACATGGAGCTGTTCTTGGTACTGACAAATAATATGGCAAGGAGAAAGAGTCATACATTGCAGTTTGGAAAGGTCCATCTGAACATTAAGAAAATGTCTCAATGAGTGCTATGGATATGTAATGTTTTCCCAAAGACCATGGGATCTTCATCCTTGGAGGTTTTCAAGGCAGGGAGGTGAAGACGTGGCTGACCTGACCATGTGTTGGCAACAATCCTGTTCTGAAGAGGACATTGTACTAGGTGACATCCAGGTTCTTTCAGACAGCATGTGGGTGATTAGTGAAATATAATCCTCCAGTTTTCAGCTGGATTTTTTTTTGTTGTGTTTTTTTCCCTAGAAATTAATTATTTTCTCATTTTAAAATTGTTTACTGTGACAAAGTGACAGTTGTATTTCTAGTTTTCCTCTTGTCCAAGGCTGAATTAAATCCACATGAGTGTTCCTAACCTTTAAGGCCTACCACATAGGTTAGACTCTATTTGTTTTATAAAAATTCTTTGGCACTTTCCCCCTTCCTCATGGGAAAAGATTGTTTCCAATTGCTGATGAAAGCCTACTTTGAGCAAGAAAGAGGTAGAAGGAAAATCTTCTCCCTAGAGGGTTCTCAGAGTAGAAAGCTCACTAGAAGGATTTTGGAGGAGGCTTTTTGCTGACAAGTTTTTGTAGTGCTGTGCCTGTAAAACTGGAGACATGGTGTATTTCCACAGTAAAATACAATACAATTTCCACAGGTTCAGTTAGGCCTAAATATATAGCAGAAGTAATTTGGAAAGGCTGGTAGAACTGTTTGTGTAAAACCAGCCTGAAAGGCCTAGCAAGCATGGTTTTTATGAGTATCTGGAACTTATTTTTCTGTATGCCATCTCCTTTTTTTTTTTTTTTTTTAAGATCCTTACTAATTGAGAGGAGGGGCTGTAGGTGGAAGCAGGATAGGCAAGACCTTGATGTCAGTCCTATTCTTGGTCAATCAAGATTAGCTTTTATGGCTTTTCATATGACTGCTGATATTGTTATAATTAAAGGAGCTAAAAATAGGGGAAAGAAGGTAAATATTACAAGCAAATTTTGAAATTATATTGTTTAATTGAAAAATCAAATCACAAAATAGTTTGGTCATAATTTGGTGTATTTACTTAGATGTATATATTTACACCTTTTCCTGTGAGACAGATAGTTTGCATTTACATTACTGTTATGTGAGAAGTTTGCCAATATTAATCAAAAGGTTTTGATTGTTTATTCACTACTCTCAGTGATGACAATGTACTGATATTCTTACAAACAAAAGAAAGGATACTTATTTCTTCAGTAAGACCTTTCTCACTATTATGCAAGAAATAGACATGCAGAATTTCTCTTTGGATATTGCCCATTTTAAACTCATTCTTGCATTATAAAAGAAGAGGCAGAACAGGTTTTTTAGGAGCTAACAGTTCAAAAAAAGAAACATGCCTCCATCTCTTCAAATATATACATATATGGATAATAAACACATGAATATATACACATATATAAATAATGTGTATAGAAAGTAAGTGAAAATCTTCTAATCTCATTAATTTCTTACATTTTTTGTTAGATAACTACTTAAGAATACATCTTTAGTTATGCATAGAGTGTGAATCTAATTCTGATATTGACAATCTTGTACCAAATGAAGATGATATTAATATTGAAGGGAACAAAACACTCTATACCTTACCCATCCCATCTTCCCCAATAAAGCTGTATCTGCTACTGGCATATTATTTAATTTTTATTTGTCTGTGGCTTAGGACTCCTGCTTAATAGATCAAAACTGTCCCAGAAAATTTTAACTTCTAACTTGAAAAAAAGAAATTCAAAGGTTAAGAGTAGGAAGAAGGAAAAACATTAAGGACAGTAAAAGTCATAGCAAGTGTATGAATAATTTTTCATTGTTTCTAAAGGATCTTAGAGGGTTTTTAAAATCTGTTACTTCTACACACGTGACATTATCTTAAATTACTGCAGCTCTGCTCAGGTACATCTTTATACTAATACAAAATTATTTAGCTCTGAGAAATATAATTTTCCTAAGATATTTCTTCTTTCGATAAAATATTTGCACTTAACATATCTGATTAGCTTGATATTAAATAAAGCAAAACTGTCATAGACTGATTAAGCAGAAATCTGAGTTGTTTTTCTCAGTCAGTAATCTAAAAGCTGCATTACATGAACTGGCACAATCCTCAAGCTTCTGCTTCCTGATACTTGTGTAAGTGTAACAAGTAATTCGACATACAAAGGAAGCTGTGACAAACCCCACCAAGAACCAGTCTAAAGGGTTTTGCTTTCTTTGCTAGTAATTTCTCACAAATCAAGAATGTTTTCCTCTTTCCATTTTGCAAAGCAGTTTACTTGCACAGCTTGTGCAAATCTCAGACAGAACATTGAAATAAAAGCATAGTTTGGCCTTTATGCAGAAGATGTGTAACAAGATACCAGGCAAGGCATTTTGTCTGAATTCCAAGGTGGTAAATTTTGTACACTTGTTCACTTATGAAGATTTTGGCTTGTATGTAGTCATTTTATGCTCAGAGTTTAGATTATTTTCTAAGCAAATACTTAGAGAAAGCTACACAAGCTAAGGAACTATCAGTCTTAACAGAAGCAGTTCTGACAAACAATTATTTTCATTTTAGCACTGACAATTATGTAAATGTGTCTGGAACAGCAATGGGCACCCTAATTATGACACCTAATTATACCAATTTATTTATACACCTTCTTGAACAACAACATTTTATTTATAACTCTCCCACTCATTCAAAGACAAGAAAAGATAAAGTGGAATTTCATAATCTATGAATTGAAATTCATAGATTTCAATCCTATTCTATCAATAGATATGAATTCATATCTATTCAGAGATAAATGTTGCTTTATCATTGAAACATAAACATAATTTGAGCTATTTGAACTTGAACCTTCACATGTATAGCTGCCCACATTGTGTTACATTCTTTTTGTTTTCCATCCTTCAAAGAAAGATAGCTTTTTGAATCTCAGTATCTAAGAGAAACACTCTTTCATTCCTGGTAGAAATCTTTCCATATTTGGAAAATGCAAAATTACCTACATTACCTTGTTTTTAAAAATTTTCACAATCTTCTTGCTGAAAGTTACAGAATCATGAAGACTTTAGGGTGGAAAAGTCTAACCATAAAGATAACGCTGCTGAGTCCACCACTAAATCATGTCCCTAAGTGCTAATTTACATATCTTTTAAATACCTCTGGGGATTGAAACACCACTGCTTCCCTGGAAAGCCTCTTCACATGCTGGACAACCCTTTCAATGAAGAAATTTTTCCTAATATCAAATCTAAACTTCCCCTCGTGCAACTTCAGGCCTTTTCTTCTTACTTGGAAAAAGAGTCCAGCCTCCACTACACCCTCCCTTCAGGTAGTTGTAGAGAGTGGTAAGGTCTCCCCTGAGCCTCCTTTTCTTCAGTCTGACCAAGCCCAGCTTTCCTCAGCTGCTCCTCATAGGACTTGTAAAACTAGGTAACTAACTAAAAAACTAGCTAACTTGTAGGAGTTATAAAGTATTTTATGAAGTGTATGATCCCAATTCTCTGCTTGAAAAAATGTTGCAATCTTCTTTGTGGATGATTATAATTTGTCCTTTGCAAGAAAGTAATGTTTTTCTGTAGACAAGCAGGACAATTCTATGTAAATTAGCATGGCCAGAGTCCTTGCTTAGAACTGGGTTACTGGAGTTAATAAATAATAGAAATAATCAATCAATGAGTGCATCTCAGCTTTCCAGTTAGGCTGTACCATCTATCCACTGAAATATTACAGAAAGTATCTGTGTGTCTCTGAGTCTTTCCATCACTGAATTATCTGAATGGCCTTGGGTCGAGCACAGAGAGCTACTTGAACAGAGATGTTGCTGGGGAGGAACACTTATAAGTGGATATGCTCTATTGTGTGGTGGTTTTAATTTTTTTTTTCCCTGCTGCAGTCGGAGAAACAGGATTTTATAACTGTTTTTTAGAAATCATAGAATCATAGAATATCCTGAGCTAGAAGGCACTCACAAGTGTGGAGTTCAACTCCCTGTTTCAAATAAGAAAGGCTGCTCTGATGGATACACCTGAAGCCAGTTTCTTTCCCAGAGTGCAGAGCCCCAGGCACTGGCTAACAAGGCAGCCCTATTACATAATTCACACAACATTTTCTGAAGAGATTTTCAGCCTTCTCTGTTATCTTATTACTCCCATTTAATTTTTTGGAATTATTTCTTGTCCAAGATCAGTAACTGTGTCCTGGGTTGACTGCCATTGAATCCTTACGTTCATTTCCTCACTGTTTTCTATCCAAGGAAACAGTGGATTGTTTAGGTTTGGGGTTTTGGAGGAGAGGGGCTTGTTTGTTCTTTAAAACTGGTTCAACATGTGGTATGATAATATGATTTATACATTCATAATATGATAATATGGTTTTTGAATTCATAATGGATAATATGATTTTTAAATTCATTTATTTGTTAAAAAACCCCTAATTTCTGTGTCCCAGAAAAAATTCTGAAATATAGATCTTCCATTTGCAGGCATTTATTGTGCCGTAATCTCACTTGTTTTTACTCCCTGACAATGCACTCAGTGTATCTTTATAACCCTTTTTCAAGTTATTCCGTAAGATGTCCCAGCCATGTTGTAATTTAAAAATTATAGTTCAGGGTGCTGTCATTATCCCTAAGATTCCTGGTATAGAATGAATCACACAGCCAAAGATTTATATTTTAGTAATCATGACTGGCACAACTCTAAAATTTCAGCTGTACATTTAATATGTCTAATAGCTTCTGGTCCCCAAACTTGATATATTTCTTCTTTTACATGCAATTAAAGTTATATTTTCAGGCACAAGAGTTCAAAATTACTTCACCATCAAGTGAGATCACTAAAGCTGGATAAAATAGAGATGACAAAATTGTGCCAGGAGGAATCAGAGGGAATTAAACAGATTAGGGAAGTGGAACAAGACTGAGAACAAATTTGACAAAGTCTGAAAATTACAGAAACCTGCTTTTTCCATCTTTCTACTCATCCTCTCTCATTTCTCTCATCCTTTTTTGCTAGTGCTTCGTTTTTCAGTAAAACAAACCACGCACTTTCTATAGCTGTTGGTTGAGAAGCTCAGGACAGAATTTTACTTCAGACTAGTGATTTTAACATTTATAGGAGAGTAGGATCCAGGAAAAAACCTACTATGTCCTAGCTTTATCTCTGAGTTCAGATCAGAGCCTGAAACTTAGAAACCAAACACAATTTGAATGGGAACATCACAGTCAAGAGACCTTGAAGTCAGGAAAGTTGTTGAACTAAACCTTTAATATGAGGAATGCAGGAATGGACATTAAATGAGTACTTTACTTAAAAACTACAGGAAGCAGAAGACTAGTAGCTGGATCATGGTTCATTTTCATAAGAAATACACTCAGAAGTATATTCATGAGTGTCCTCAGTGGGGCTGATTCTAAGACAGAAGCACATGGTTGATACCTTCCCTTTTGGCAGATTTGTTTTCAAATTGGTATCAGTAATTTGGTTCCATGGAAAGAATAATGTCTAGGTAAATAATGGAGCTGAGACTGAGAGTGCTGAGTTTGGAGCCCTAGAACAACAGAATATTTCTGATGACTCTCAGCTGGATGGTGGTATTTTCCCACATAAGTGCTGTAAAGATACGTAAAAGAATTGCAGAGCCTTTCAAAGCTCTAAACAACTTGCTTTCTGCATGTCATTAAGGGTGCTGGGGATATCTACCATGCATCTGTTCACAGGTATGCACAGGCTTCCCTGAGAAAGCTTTATATCCTATAGCCTGTGACTCTGTAGCCTGGAAGTCATAGCAGTGTGAACTTCAGCTCCCAAGGACCTGTCAGTCTTCTGCTGGGCCTGTGCTGCTTGCTATAACGCCTGAACTGTTTTGGTACACGGGCTAGTGGAAGGATGCCCACATAAGATGCAATTTTATGCACCTGGATGGCAGTGAGCGTCCTTCACTTTGTAGCTGCAGTGCAGATAAAACCCCCCATATGGGTACAGGGTAGCATTCATCAGTAGAACTGTACCATCTGCCTACAAGTTTGCACTGTTTCTTTCCAGTGAGCAGAAGCACAATCACATCTGCCTTGTGAAACTGCTTGTAGCTGCTCAATGGCTGCTCAGCTCATAAATCCATAAAATGGCTTACCCCAGTCCTTGCACAGCAGGGTTGTAGAAACAGGGAGGAGTGCTGGTGACATGGTAGTCTAGACATCTTGACTTTTACTTGCTCAGAACCACTGCAATTTCCTACATTCTACAGGAACAGCAGGTTTTGAGTTTTGCAACAGAGCAGGTATATTTGGTTTCTGTTTACACCATCAAGAAGTTGTTATGTCAAGCATTGCTTATAATTTAAATATGGCCTGCTTGGAGGGAGTCATATAAAAGAGTCAAGCAACTTCCTATCATTAGTGGAACTAGAAGAAAATATTTTAAATGTCCTGTTCGCTCAGAATCTCCCACTGATGTCTAACAACAGCATTCATTAAAATCATGACGACTATACCCTGTAATTTTTGGTACAGCACTCAGATTATCAGAACTGTCATTAAGTGGGGGTAAGAGTGGACATAGTTCCAAGAGAAACTGAATGTCCAAGTCCCTTTAAGTAGCTTTAGAATTTCAGTCATGCGGTCAAGCCTTATACCTTTTGAGTCACTGACATATGTATTACTCACTTCACTGATCTAATGAGGAAAAGACAACTAAAAACAAAAACAGCACCTCCAGTTAAGGAATTTCTTCAATAAGGAATTTTTAAATGTGCACTCATTTGGCAGCAGCCTTATTGTAAGATGATTATACAGTGTTTGAATGTTTATTGCCTGACTTTAAGATGCACAGTGTAAGATTAACAATTATAGGGTGGGTTTTTTCTGCAAATGCTGTATTTCTGCTATTGTGTTTGCAGAATACAGCTAGATAATAATTGATTCTGTGACAGGGATTGGCTAATTTGCCAACAGTATAGTATAAAACACATTTATACAGTCAATTACACCCAAGTGCATGGCCTATTTGCTTTATAATTTCATAAACTTGCCAGCAATTTAAATAAAAAAGTTCCATTAAATTATCATATCATGTGATAGAATGATATTGCCAAGTATATTAAACCATGTGTGTTCAGCCAGAATTAATTAAATAGTATTACTTTTTTCTTATTAACACATTGAACCTATCCTTCCTACTCAGTACCAGAAATAGAAGCCTATTAGTGAACAAAGTAAACTTAAGGGCAAAGTTTAAACATTTTCCTGAGGGTGCTTCATTAAAATTCCTCGTTCTTTTGTTTAAACATTTGCTTATGCTAAATGTACTTGTATTGTGAAAATATTTTATGTTCTTAGATATGAATACTGGAGAAGTTTAAAGGTAGTACTTAATAATAATATTCAGACATTTGGGTCAGATCTGATCTTACTTTTTTCATCCAACTCTGTTCTAAACTTCATTCCCTATTTTTCCTTTATCATGTGTTGGTAGCCTTACAAGGTAAAAAGAAACATTAATGGCTCAGCATGACCATTATCCAAAATCTCCTCATCTCCCCCTGCCAAACAGCGAAATAAATAGGAAATACCTGTTTCATGTGAAATATATTAACATGATAGCTCAGGAGAACTGCTTATTTGAAGAAGGTGACAATGAACAGTGAGAATTAACACTTCCATATAATTTTAATACCAACTGACCTGCTGAGTTATAAAACAAAAATGTCTCAATAACCTGCTCTGTGTACACGCAAACATGCCTTCTCTCCCTTTCTCCCTCTCTCCTCTCTCTCTCTCTCTCTCTCCCCCTCATATCAGGCATTGGAATATCAGGCACTGTCTGAGATCTCTTGGTTTTAAAACACAGGGGATCCTTTTAGGGAAAGCTTTATCGTCATATTTTAAAAAGACTTTTAGAAAACCCCATATTTAAAAAGTGCAGCTTTGTAATTACAGGCATGTATTAGTCTAATAAGATAGTGTGTTTGAAAGTGGATAAGCATATCTTTAACAGCAGTCTACCAGGAATCAGCAGAAATAATTACTGTCAAGATTTAATTATGTCAGACAAGAGTATCTGTCCTGAATAACAGTGTCGACAGTAGAAGCTGGCATTGCTGTATGTTCAAGCCAGCTCTCTGTATACTTCTGTTAAACAAAGTCTTAGCTATTCTGCTGTGGCTGACTTCAAATTAATGTAATTGAACATATCAAAACAATGAAAAAACTATGGATGATAAAAAAAAAGAGAAGAATAGGAACAAAAAGAAACTTTTGAAAGAATTGGGGTTGGCCTTTTTCTTACGTGCAAGACATTGATCAGAAACATCTCAGCATGTAAATGTGGGAGCAATGTGGTATGACTATATAAAAGATCAGAGGTTTATGTGTAAGAGTCTATACCTTCTCTCAAAAGGAGCTTCAGAAATTATGTAAAATTATTTTGACTGTGATGTTGTTGATTTTCTGATTTTTAAGGCAGGCTTTCATTAGAATGTCTCCAAACTATGCAGAATACTGTAGTTTGTGTTGCAGCCGAACCAAAATACAAAGTTTTTGATTAATCAAGCAAGTGGTGTTATTGAGCAAAGCAAATCTATAATCTGAGTAAATATTACACAGTATTATTAAACAAGCATAAAAAAAAGAAAGGAAAAAGAATTGTACTAGACTTAATTAAGGCTTCAAGTAAAGCTTGCATTTATTGGCAATTTTTTTGTTGCAACAAGAAAACTAAAAATTAAGAGGATGGTTGGCAGCAATATTGATATGCTAATGGATAAACATGCTAATTTAGAAAAAAACTAATCAGCAAAGACATTACTAATGGAAATGTACTGGAAAATGGCTAATGCTGTATGCAGACCTGGTATCTCCCAAATTAAGAAGAATTCATTTTGTGTTTATAATTGTAACTTGGAAGCTAAGCCTTGATCTTCTCTCTGCTTTGCTTTGGTTAATATTTAAAGATATTTCAGATGGCCTGTCCTGGTACCATGACACCTGTTCAGCTTCTCTATAATTATGCTGCTGAAATTACATGTTCTGTTTATTGAAAGGAGAGCTAAAAGTCTTACATTTTTTTTCTATCTAATTTTTCCAGGCGCTTTCTCTAGACAGACACCCTTCAAATTAAAGAGTATGTGTGAGTCTGGTCTTCTGACTGAGGTGTTGCAGAACATCTCTGATTATCAGTATTAGATGTTCACTGTCTCAAGATTTGAAAGATTAATGGCACATTTAGGCACAGTGGTAGGACTTTTAGAACGCTTAGTGTTGGCTCTGCTTTTTTTAAGCCATGATCAATGGCTTTACTTGCAGCTGAGTAAAACTAGTTCTGATTCTTTTCTTTCATTCTGCTACCACTTGTATGCCTCTTTGTCTTTTTTTTTCCCCCAAGATGGCTGTTCCAAATACTTTTTTAGAGTACACACTCTCTTTCTAATTTCAGTCTGTATTTTGAGTGTACAGCTGTAAAACAGGTTATTTTATCAATATCTCATGTTATCAAAGATTTCTGAGGGTGTTTTTAAGTCTAATAACTTTTTTCTGTCTGGAAACTGTCATTCAAAGACATCAATTAAGGAATTAAATAGCAAACATTGTTTTGAAAGAGTTTTCAGAATTTTCCAGTGTGCTGGGGAGGCATGGATGACAAAACTTCAGTGCTTAGAGTTGTATGGTCTGTGAGGCTGAAATTGGTTGAAGGTTGGAAATGGTTCAGTTTAGTGGGGAGCTTGAGTTTGAAGATCTGGATTACATAAACTCAAGATCCAAGAGAACATTTGCATATATACTTCTCAAACCACTTTGGACTGCTTTCATTTAGTTCTCATGTATTTTTCTTATATCCTATACATTTGAAAGAAACAGAAACAGTGGGATAAACTGTGATTAGGAGATAAAAGATAAGACATTTCAAATGGCACAGATGTACATAAATTTACTCAGATTAATACCTTTTAAAGCATATTTATTTTGTTTTCAGAGTTTTTACATGAATATCATAGACAACAGGTTCTTAAATTGAAAAACATTTATCTTAAGGTGATGTGGATGTATTGCATAGAGATAAATAATTTCAAATCAATTTAAATCAGTCAGTCTGCCTCATAACATAGAGCAAGATGAGAAGACCTATTGACACTAGAAAATTGCTCAAGTCTAATGTTTATAGAATACACTTCAGAAGATCTAAATCCCCAAGAATTTTGTAACTGAAAATAATTCTAAAAGAATTTCATGTCCTAATAATTGCCAGGATTCCATGTTTTATGTCCTGACAAATAAAAAATCAATTAATATCACTTCCCTGGCTCTGATTGAATGCATAGTAAATTGTCATTATTCTTTTTTTAAGGATAAATGAAAATATCTATGAAATTAATATTTTGGTCAGATTGGCACAGGACTAAATAAAACTGAGTTCTACAAGATAATTGTAATGAGGGAGATTTACTCAGTTCTTTATGATTAACCTAAAACCAGGAATACTTTAGCCCTAAGAACAAATGGGTCATTTGTTCAATTTGGAATCATTCATGGCATTTGAACAGAGAAGGACAATTTTAGAACCATTTTAATTAGACAGTACTTGAGGCTAAATGTTAAAGTTTACATAGCTTAGACTATTAACTGAAAATAAGAAATTATTCTTGAGTGCAAAATAATTCTTTCCCCCTACAGATCAAAGCACACAAATAACATAACAAAACCATTCACTGGTGCCTCAACATTTGGAAATTTTACTTTTTTTCCCCCACTTATTTACCAATTATAATAAATTTGATAAGAAGTATGCATCAAGAAAATTTTTTCAAGAAATAAATTACATCAAAAAAAGGTGGAAAAGTAGAAAGAGATATTGTTACTGCCAATAAAATTTTAAATGAAAAAATACTACCATTATGGTGAAATTAGAATGCCCTTGTATGATGGGCAATATATTTCATCATCCTCAGGTGAATGATAGTACTCAGAACAGACCATTTTCCTGAGGTTACATATTTCTAACTCACATGGCTGAAACTTTATTGATAAATGCACTCACACACATATAATATGTTAAATGTGTAGGATAAGTTGCTCATTTTATATGTTGTGCTTATTTCTTTCATCACAAAGTTGATTCAATTTGTTTCATTCAGGATATTCCAAAAAAGATTTTTTTAGACAGAAGATAAATCAAATTTGTGTCTGGTAGATAATTATCAGCAAATAGGTCAAAAGTAACAAGCTGATGTGGGGGCCTGGAGAAGCAACATTATGTGCTTTTGGAGATTTTAATCTGAAGTATGTCTATTATTGTCCTAGGAACTAAAGACACCTTAGCAGCTGGGGTAAATTAGGTGAACTCCTGAAGTCCAACTTCTGGTTTCATCCAGAAACAATCTGTATCATAAGATCTCAGGCTATTTCATGGCTCAAAAAACAAATACCGACTGGAAAAAAATATACTGCCCTGTTTTTGGCTGGGAGAGGGTAGCTAGCTGGTACAGTGCTGTGTTTTAGACTTACTACAATAATAATGTTGATAATGCACTGATGTTTAGCTGTAGCTAACTAGTGCTTAGTGTAAGTCAAGGACCTTCAATTTTTCCATGTTTTCCCAGTGTGGAGGTGAACGAGAAGCCAGGACAGCTAACTCCAACTGGGCAAAGCCATATTCAGTGCCAGAGAATGTCATGCCCAGTATATAAACTGGAGGTGTTGGCTGAAAGGACAGATCACTGCTCAGACACAGGATGGGCATTTGTCAGCAGGGGGTGAGAAATTGTAGTGGACATCAGTTGTTGGTCTTAGATTTTCTTCTTCTTCTCACTCCTTTTCATTATTACTATTATTACTGATATTATTAGCATCATTATTATTGATATATTTTGTTTCAATTAGCAAACTCTGTTTATCTTAATCCACAAGATTTACTTTTTCCAGATTTTCCTTCCCACCAGGAAGGGGATAGGAGCTGGACAGGGGGAAATGGGTCGGGGGAGAAGGGGAGAGCTCTGTTAGCAAGTGTGTGGCCAGTAGGTCGAGTCAAATTATCCTTCTCTGTTCAGCACTTCTGACATTACTTCTGAAATATTAGGTGTTTCCTTCAGCAGGAGAAAGGTGTTTATTTGCTAAAGTGAGTGAGATTGAGGTGGCTGTAGTACATGGTGAATGAGGAAAGTATGAAAAACCCCAAGTTTGTTCAGGGTTGGGAAGAGAAAGCTCAGGAGCGATCTTATTGCTTTCTGACTAGCTGCCGGGAGGCTGTAGAGAATACAAAACCAGTCTCTTTCACACAACTTTGGAACAAAAGACCATACACAGGGATTGGAAAGGTGGAAATTCCAACTCAAAAATTAAAACTTTTTCTGACTGAAAGTGGCCACTCACTGGGTCAGGTTTATCAGAAATATTTGGGATCTCTGTGTTTTGAGATTTTAAAAACTTGACTGGAAAAAACCCACTACCAATCTGATCTAAATGCCCCTGCCCCAGGTAGGATGTTGGACCCCCAAAAAACCCTTTAAAATCTTAATTATTTTATTAATTATTTTTTAAATTATCTTCTGTGAGTTTTAGTAACTGGAGAACAGTCAGAACACCGGCTTCAAAAGTCTGTTCCTGTTTTGAAGTGAAATGTTACTGTAAGTGCCTCCTGATCCATGTACTATTTTTCTAGTGGGTTACCCTTGATTTATTCTAACGATATGGTGTTATGATACTATAGTGTATTCCCTAAATTCAGGTTAATTATTGCTTGGTTGTCAACTGATTCAGTACTATGTGCATTAGATTTGGCAATACGGGATGTATATAAATACTAAAGTTTCTTGTTGTCATTTGACTTAGTTCTACAAAGCTCGTTTTACAAGATAGCGTCTATATGTCACCCACATCTGACAGGCAACGGTCACTTTTCACTTTAAAAGTTCAAAGATGTATATAGAAAAAGAGTGCTCATTCAAAGTACAAATCCCACCAGCAATATAATTGCAGAATTATTGCTAAAGTCCACTTCCAGCAAGCTTTTTTGGTAGTATAAATGATAGGATTGAGGCATGAATGGAACCAAATGATTGCCAAAGGATTGTTAGCCCAATTGGAGATAATGTAGTGAGAGAGAGCCTTAGTGTATTTAAAACTGCTTATAAACAGCTAAATATGAATCCCAAAAACTCATATCCATCTCTCTGTTGCATTCTGAAGACAGAGAACAATTTTACTCCCGCTGTACACTTAGGGGGTGTATTTTCATTGCTGGTGTCAATGCGTTCCACCTTTGGCTTTAAATAAGCTGAAGAGATCAACACCAAGATGTGTGGTGCCATTGACTCACTGCAGGGAAGGGATGCCATCCAGAGGGACCTTGGCAGTCCTGAGAGGCGGGCTGTGTGATCCTCATGAAGTTCCACAATGCCAAGTGCAAGGTCCTGCAAGTGAGTCAGGGCTATCCCAGGCACAGAGACAAAAAGGATCCACAGACACCTTAGAGTAGTACCTGAAGGGGACCTACAAAAGGTCTGAGATTGACTTCTTGCAACAACATGAAGTGATAGGGAGAATGGAAACACAAAGAAATTAGGGTTAGGTTAGATATTAGGAAGAGATAGTTTACTGTGAGGATGTTGAGGCAGTGGAAGAGTTTGTCCAGACAAGCTGTGAAAACTGCATCACAGGAAGGCCAGGCTGGATGTGGCTTTTAGCAACCTGATCTAGTAGAAGATGCCCCTGTGTCCATGGCAGGAGGGTTGGAATTAGGTGATCTTTAAGGTCCTTTCCAAACCATTGGTCCAATCCAAACCATTTTACAATTCTATGAAATTATCAAAATTTTCATTACATTGCATTGGTTCTTCCTGTAGAAATATAAGGATCATTCTCTTTGCAACAGATTGATGGACCTCATGATCTATTGTGAATCATTTTGGAATTATTTTATATTCTTTCTAGTGAAATATCTTCTTGTCTTTATCTCATTCTTTCTTAGAAATAGAATAGTATTGCACTGAATAAGGAGTTACATATTGCCATTTAAGATGATATTAAGTATAGTTGTCGTCCCCAAAACTGTAATTCTATAGGTACTTAAACAAAAGAAGTACTCTAGACCTTTTTGAGGGATAATTTTTCAGGAAGGTGACACATACATTATTGAAGCATGAGAAATACAAATAGCTTTAAGATATTTATGCTTTTTACAGGCATTCTAACCTTTTTAGAAAATGGCTATAATTTGAAGATATAATGTGAAGGGAGTGTTCTTAATGTTACATTAATTACTAGGGCTCGCTTTCATTCCCTCTTTGCAGACATTTTTGTATTTTTATATGAAAAGATACATATAATATTGTGGCAATAATGAGCCTAATGTAACTGAAAGCTATCAGATAAGGACGTATCAAAATTTCAAATACAAATAGCGCCAGCTATTGTATGCCTGAATGTCTCTCTTCATATCTCACATACTGAAAACTTTTTCCTTGCCACTAAGTGGCACTATATTATTGTTAGTTGGTTGTTCAGATGATATTAAAAAACCTTTGGGCCAAATTTATTCTTGACACAGTCTTATTAAGTCAATGGAATACATGTGAAGTGAATTTGGCCCACAGTTTTAATGGCACCTAATTCTAAATAGTTGCTGTACATTTCCATTGTGGAGGCCCAGAAGTAAAACAAAAATCAGTTTGTGCTTAATCTTGCAAAGAACTGACCCTTTCATTTGGTGCTTAACTGTTTCATTATCATTTTTTTTCTACTGAATTAGCCCTAGTTAAAAAGGATCATCCTATCTATTTCAGTAGAACTGTCAGTAAATTTTGATTTAAAAACAGATGAGCTCTGTGATCTTTGCATTAACCCTTAATTTTCATCAATATCATATTTATTGCAAAGTATGTGAGTTTGCTATTGAAAACCTTGTTATGCTCTAACAAGATATGTCAAGGAAAAAAAACTAAAGATTAGGTTTATCGAATGTCACAATTTACTCTTTTTTTTCCTTACAGTGATAGAAAAGTAAATAGGCTCATGAGAATTTTCAAAACAGTGCTTAAAGTCTCTTTTTACTTTGTCTTATCACTGTGCAGAACACACAGAAATGTGTTAAAGCCTTGAGACACCATAAATGTTTAAGCAAAACTGCTTGCACCTTTGATATAAGACAATCCTTTCTCTCTTAATATACATTTAAATTGTTACTTTCTTAGATAGTAAAAGAAAATGACAGCTATTTTGCTGAATTGTTAGTGAAGAGGTAGTTTATTAAATCCTTTATGTATGAACTGAGAGACATTTGAGAACAAAAGGCTCTGTTCCCATCCAAGAATACCTGTCTCGTTGGCTTCATACATTGGGATGTTGTTAATTTGGTTTATTACTAATAAATATATGAACAACATATACCTGACAGGATGACAGTAAAATATCTTATAACTACATCCCATTTAGCAATACAGTCTGTTCATATCTGTTCTGATTTAGCTACCAGTATTAAACCGGAATAAACTAATATTCAGACATATTGGGAAAAAGTAATGTCTTGGAGAACTAGTCTACTTTTCCTCCTGATTTTTAACAAAAACTTTGAAATTATAAATACAAATTAATGTGAACTATTGTAAATATTAAGAAAATTTTCTAAAAGGGATGATAAAAGACTTGTTTTAAAAACAGCTAAAGCTTGGAGCAGCTGACTTGGCTCTTACAGTTCCTATCTCCAGCAGAAAATTTGCAAAATATTTGTTGGTCTAGTATGTGCCTACTGTGTGTGGTGCCAAATTCTACTTGGATCCACATAAACAAACTAACTTTGGAACTGGAATTGTGTATAGACTGTGAGAGTCAACACTGAAAGTGGTGTAGTCTTAGCATTGTTGATAACATACTGCAGAGACACATGGTCTGGTTTATCCAGTAAAAGTTTGACTGTCCCTGTACTGATGCTCATGTTAATATCATTCTTGACAGGGCTTTCTGCATGGATAGCCTCCTGTTTTGTGATGCAGTAACCTGGAGATGCATCCTTAGTTATCCAGGCTGAACCTGGAAGAGCAATAAATCCCATCATGATTCCTAAGTTTACTTACTAGAATGCTTCATGCATGAAGTATCATTGTGCTTTTTCTCTTGCTCAGTACTTTTTATGATTAGTCTGAGCTACTGCAATCTTATTTCTGCAGAGCACTTATGTACTAGGTATCACTGCCTTGGAGCGCTGACAATGAAATCACTGCAGTTTAAGGCCATTAATAAGGTCAGTCCAGCAACTTTTAAGAACTGATCTGTTAGTTCTTTGCTGACATCTCTGTTCATGAACCAATTGCCATTTAAAGATCCCATCTGACATTTTCAGTTGATAACCATTATGTCATTATGAGGAGTCCTATGAGAAAGTTCTGTAACCACTCTGTTTATTAACTTTTTTCCTTCCCACTTGTTAAAAACAAAAGGCCTTTAGGTTCATTATTTTATAGTTGTAAGTGTTGCAGAGAAAAGAAATATTATTTTGTACAGGCCATGAATGTACTTTTTTCCTAGTGCTTCTCTTTCCCATCAGAAAAAAAAATCCTCTCATCTGTAGCTTGTTATAAGATATTATATTTATTTCGAGTCTGTTGACTGGCATACAGAATGTTTCTAAATAGGGAATAGGATGTAAGGACTTCTGGATTTAGCATAGTCAACACTTTCATACAGGTTACACAGAGGTGTTTTAAATGAAGCAAAATTGAATCTAGGTATTAAATATGTCCTTTTATAAATCACACATAAAAATACAAAAAAAAAATTTTGTCATGCATACCTGCATAAAATAACATCATGTCCTGAAATTAGTATTTAGTAAAAAGCTCTTTTTTCTCATTTGCAGTAGAACTATTAACTCTTTTTCTCTATCATCTTCCAGGAATAAGAACTAAAGAGTGAATAATGTCTACAGTACTTGGCTCATAGCATGTAACAGTAGTAACAATATTTATTAAAGAAACAAAATGTACATTCTCCAATTTATCCAAGAGTTAACCTTTCAGCTCTTTGCCCTCTGATAAACATCTGTAATTCCATTTGAAATATCTGGGAATTTAAGAGCACAATTCTGCGGGCAGATGGAAGTCCTGAATGTGAGAATACCACAACTGGGCAATAAGAAATCTCCTGCAAGGTCAGCTGGTGAAAGGGTACAAACGTTCAAGCTATGATTAATGCAAGACAGAACATGTCAGTGAGAAGAAGATGCCTGTGTTTAACCTGTAGATTGAGACGTTTCTAAAAAAGGAGCCTTAACCAAGCATTAGCTTCACATTGCAGATAGAAAGGATAATGCAAAATGTGACTTGAGTTTGTTTAGTGGTAAAGGGGAAGGTGGCACAGCACCTTATCTGGAACGTCAGAGCTAACACGTCTCTGCCCCACCACTCATCCCATGTTGCATTCATTCTCCGTGTGGTGTCTCTGCTGCCTGCACGCTACGGGCCCTATCTCACATCTGCGGTAGAACACGCATTTATCCTACCCTTCATATGTGGTAACGAGATTTGTAGGGTATTCAGTACTTACTTTCTGAGATTATGCATCTCAGAGTGCTGAATCCTGGTTCACACCACGTTTGTGAGGAGGCTTGGAGCCTTACCCATGGTTTACGAAGACTGCAGCCTACACACACCTACAACTTACCCACACGTAGAGAGATCATAGGAATCTGAGTAGATGGCACGGAAACCTAAACATGTAGCACCTGGGGTTTTGCACAGTTTCTCAGGGACTTTTAACTCTGCTTCTGTAGGCCTTTGTTGCTGTTTTACAGACTGGCTGACCAACAGGTGCATAAAACTGTGAGATGTGCTTATCGTTTACATCAAGACCAGTATTTCAAACACACACCTCCTAGCAATGACCTACATAAATCCTGACATAAGTTGCTTTAAATTGCACGTGTCAAGCTGCAGGTGTTTCTGCACTAGTTAATATAGGGCATCTTTTCAACAAAGCTTTTGGTTTTCCTGATTCTTTCAGTTCAGAAAGCTTGATGTAAAGTGTCTCTATGATTTTGCAGAAATTAATGTTTTGTAGTCCACTATTTTTTGTGCAAGTTGAGAATGTACCAGTTTCTGATGATGTAGTGGCATGCCTTAACTGTTTTTAAACAAAATTGAGGGCTGATAATTGCTGCCAAAAATATTCTTTAGTACTACCTCTCTGCCCTAAACCAGGACACTCTCTTAATAATTTAAAGTACAGAGATGAGAAGTTCAGTGCTGGAGTTTCTGTGAAAATAACTCTAGATCACAGCTCAAAGTGGTTTTTGAATCTCATTTTTTAAAATAATTTCTTTTATATAGTTAGTTGTTAAAATTATAAGTATTTTATTAGTTCTTTAATCTTTCATAAACCCCTCTGTTTTCAGAAGGGCTCTTTAGTGCCTGTGTAAATGTTGACACTAGGTCTGCCTTTGGCTTGCATAGCCTGAGAGGGCACACTAGGCAACAGATTATAAAAAGGCTTAAAGAATGTAAAAAAACTCCTTTCTAAGAGCAAAAAAATTTTTTTTAACCTTTCTCACCACACTCTCTCTCAAGCAATGTGTGTGTTCTGTCATTTAATTTGTCTCAGAGTCTAAACAGCAGAGATTAAAAAATAATTATTCAACAGAACCTTAATTTTAAATTTTGCAGAGACTTATGTATAGGAAAAAAAGATAGGAATGACCAAAGTGAACTCCACCCATTGATGGACTTGAAAATATTTAAGTCAGTATTCTTTCAGATGTGCTGATTAAAAGTAAAAATTCAGCATGTTTCAGTTTTGTTCCCTGAGTCTGATCTTGAATACCAATGAATTCTCATGATGTACTCAGGTTCACATTATAACATTGATTTTTATAGTGGGCTTTAGTGGAGTTGGAAGCAAAAGTACAGTTCTCTTGAGCCAGATGATAACCAAAGAGCTTAAAAGTGAATGCATATGTTATTTCAAAAGAACATTTCCAGGCATGAATTTTCAACTTCCTGCTAAACAAACAAAAGAATAACAGCTTGGGCCCAGTCCTCCCCTTTTAAAATCAGTGGGAGTTTGGGCCCTAGAGTCTATTTTAGCAGTTTATATGATTTGAAATGAAATATGACAGACAGTAAAATTATCCTTCCTGATGAAAAACTCATTAAAAAATCTCTTTCAAAGAAAGGGAGAGAGAGATGAGAAGAGAACAGGAATTTCTGTGCTTGTAGTGCACTGAAGTGTTCTTTTTTTTTTTTTTTTGATTTAAGACTCTTTCTTATTTAGAGGTCAAAAATGTCACTCTATCATTGCCTTGTATATCAAGCAGGAGACCCTTAGACATCTGTCTTCTGATGGACCCTGAGCACAGCAGGAGACATATAGAGCTGTAAATTTGAATGTTCTCCATGAAAAATTTCACTTGTCCTAGTACTTCATCTCCTCTTTCTACCAAAATATTGCATTTTCTCTTCCAATAAAGATGTTTTATAATGGCAATAAGGGGCTGTAACTCTAGAAGGTGGTATTGCTCATATTTTCTTTGTGTCATGCAGCTCCCACTGCATTATGATAGCATATGTTACCTCTCTGTCATGAGTTATTGGCTAAGTGCAGCACATTTTTATCTATATTTAGAAAACAACCTTCTTCTCTCACAAAAAACCCATGAGCAATGCTAGGCTGGCCATATTGCATAATGGTTCCTGTGCTATGCAAAATAATTGTATGTGGCACTTCCTACTTTGATTTTGCTTCCTAAATCCTTATTTGGCAAATATACTTCTTAAGTTCTATAGGCGTTTGAGGCATTTTGCCATGCTGTGTTGAAATAACTATTCAGGCTGTCCTTGTACATATGAGATCTATAATAAGAAAATTTATTTTCAGTCCATGAGAAAAATAGCTGAGGTCAAATAATACCAATTCTACAAAAAATAGAAACATTCATTTCCAGTCACCAACTCCTCCGCTCTTCCACAAATACTGAAAAAGAAAGTATCAAAATGGCTTGTCCTTGATATTTTTAGAGCAATTTTTGTAATCCCACTGTAAAGAAGTTAAAGAAAATAGGTAAGGGCATAGTATTGATTTGCAGCAGTAAAAGTCCTACAAATTCTGAATTTATGTTTTTGTGTTGGATACAATACTGAAACTGGCAAATTTTATGTAGAGTATTTTGTATTTTCTAAATATATTTCTTATATTTTCTAAATATAAGGACTCTGCACAGATAACATACACGTGTTTATGTATTATCGGACTACTACTTGAGAAGCCAGTGGTCACTTCAAAACATTTTATTTTTTCTTAATTTCTAATTAATGTGGAGTATAATATTTAAAATTTGCTTATGGACATTTAAAAACCCCACTGCAACCTCAACATTACAGGATGTAGAAGCTGAATTATTGCCTAAAGGTAATACATTTGAAAAGACACTTTAATCTATCCTAATGCCAAGGTTTTTGCTGGAGTGTTTCTTGGAGGCAGCCATTGCACCCTGACTGTGGTTTTAGAAAGTCCTTCCACATAGTATTTCAATTTCTTTTGCCTTCTACAGAGTTATGAGTAAATAACTCAAGGCACCAAGCTCTTAAGTTCCTTACAACAGCACCATCTTCTTGGATCGTACATGCACACGTTATCCTGAGCTACTGTTGACTGAGGAGACTGAATCTGAACATGAAACTAAACACAATGGCTGTGAGTCAAACTGTGTTGATGCAAGCCTGCACTCAGGCACAAGATTTAGATAAGCTTCAGAGAGTGAAGACACGGAGAAATCTTCTTCCCATTCCATCCTGAATGAGGGTTCTTGCTCCTATATTGCCTGGACCACAAATTTACCAGCTTCACTATGTTCAGTGTGACCATGGCCATACTGTTTGTCTTCTCTGCACATATACATGTCCTTACAGTTTGTGTCAGAACTGCAACTTTGTGAGGTTCTCTGAGTAGAAATGTTTTAAAAAGT
Organism: Dicaeum eximium; assembly: GCA_013396995.1. Taxonomy (NCBI): domain Eukaryota; kingdom Metazoa; phylum Chordata; class Aves; order Passeriformes; family Dicaeidae; genus Dicaeum; species Dicaeum eximium. The sequence goes on along the minus strand of VWZP01003543.1, from coordinate 2,897,777 downwards.
AATTTCGAAGCGGAAGAATTTCATAAGTCATATAAATTAAAAGCAAGAGACACAATATACTTCAGGCAATAATAATTAATTTCAGAGATCTAGAAACAGAGCAAGGAATTTTGCAATTCCCAAGCAAGGAAAAGATGTTCCTACCTCAATAGCGGGAATTAACTCTAAATTTTCTGGATACAAAGGAAAGTCAAAAGTCTATTCAGAGACATGATGCAAATATGTAGCTGAAAAGAAGGGTTTTCTTATTTCAAAGTACATTTCTGGATACGGAGAGAACAAGCAATGGAAAACCTACTGGCTGTTTAATTATGAAACTGAGAAATTAATGGAGATCACAGATTTTGCACAGTAAGGCAAGGTAGGTTTCTGATTAAGCACACTTGAATTTAAATTAATGGCTGGAAACAAGACAGAAGCAAAAAAAAACATGAAGCTGTTTCTCACAAAGTAAGGCTGTATGAAATATATTGCATGTGTGATGCACCTGTAATTTCCAGAAGTAGTGACAGAAATGTAATAGGAAAGCATACTCTCATTCTTTCAGACAATAAGCAAACCAGAGTAATCTTACTTTGTGAATAGCAAAACAGTAACTTTTTAAACATCAGTCTGTAAAGCCTGACTGGTCAAACGCAAGACAAAGGTGAAAGCAGGGCTGGACATGATGCAGTGATAATTAATGAGTTCATGGAGAGATCAGCTTTTAAATTCAAGTCTTGACAATATGCCACTGTCAAAAGACAAATAATAACAAAAATTATGTGATCTGGCTTGAATTTAGTAGTACACTTGGTTATTAGGTAGTGTTGATTTGTTATTGGTGTATAACATTTACTGAGATTTTACTTTGTATTCTACTGAAACCAAATATATTTAGTATTATATATGGCTACTGATTTATAGGTCCCCACTTTTTGTATACCTATTATCGACTTCACTAGTTTTCTTGGGAAAAAAATTATCAGATATTTAGAATTTAACAACCACAAATAATCTTTCTGCCTCTACTGGAGAGGCCTTGAAAATCTGACTGTTTATAGATTGGTCTCATTTAATTTTTCAGAGATCATTTGTAAATATATTTGTAAATATATGTAAGTATAAAAGGCATTATTAAGAAAAAAATCTCAGTTCTAAACTGCAGTTTTTTTCCATGACCATTAATTGTGATAAATGGGGTTTTTTTAGCTATTTAAGAAAACTGAAAACCAGTTAAATTGCTACAGTCTTTTTTATGTTCATGCCCTTCCTTTTTGTTAGAGCAGTTGTATGATACAAGAACTCTATTTCCATTCTAGCAGAAATGGCTTACAAGCACGATTATGTTCTTGTATTTCTAGGTAGGTTTCCAAGACTTATGATAACTTTAAAACCTGATACAGAGACAAATATATTCTTTTTGGTTTGAAGTGATAAAGCTCATAAATTTATGTAAAGTGTAATAAAAAGGAAAAGTTGTTGCCATTATCATTAAAAGTAGATTTACCAGATTGAGCTGAACCAATTGCTTTTGACAGCCCAGAGGATATTTATATTTTCAGTGAACTTTTTATATCAATTTTTCATCACTAAACTATTTACTCTTACTGGTTTAGCTAGATTTTGACTCCCTTGATTGTTCATATGGGAAGTAGATGATGACGTTATATTTGATTTTCATTACTCCTGTGAGTGTATACAGTTTGAGATGCTTAGTGTGATGCATTCTATTCATATCATATTACTTTAATTCCCTCTTATTCCTAAGTTTGTATTTTTATATTTTTATTAAAAGGAAAAACCTTCCAAATAGGGGGGAAAAAAAGGCATTTAAAAAAATTTACACAAATATGAAGAACGGGAGTCTTAGCTATTAGAAGATGCCTTTTTTGTTCTAATGAATGATATTGTCTTGATCCAACACACAATCAGTACTCCAAGTTTGTAATAACTGAAATGAAGTTCCTTTGCTAGCCAAGCAGACATCCAGAGTAAGAAACTTAAAAGTGGATGCATATGCTAAACAGAATCTGAGCATACTGTAATTCATTTTAAGCAGAGATTTTATAGACCTTTTTAACAAATTCTATTTGGCTATATTCCATTTACTGTTCCATTTATTTTCCCCAAAGCTGTTTCTCACACAGAAGCATCAGTGAAAGATATATATATATATAGATACACATACCAAAAATACTTACATAGTCATTCAATCAAAAGCTATAATAGTATCTGTGGTTTTAAATGACCAGTGCAGCTGATAGGAAGATAAACTTCAAAGGCAATACAACCAGAAGAGCTGTGTGACAGCATGCAGAACTATTCTGCCAGCCCTGCTGTGGGAGAAAGAATATTTTTTAATATCAATTTCACAGGTAATTATAGTCATCATCAGTTCTATCTTCAAAAGTGATCACTGTTGACCAGTGACTTGTGATTAAAAAATGAGATGAAAGAAAAGCCAGAGCCCCTGAGAGAAAGATGTCATCTTCAGATAGGACTTTCAACATTCAAAGAAAATTTGGATTTATTTGTTCAGAACCAGGGAAACAACATAGCCATCTGAAATATAAGGAGTCTTTTCTAAAGGAATTTAATGGAAATTGCCTGAAGAATACTGTTGGAGAAGGTTTCAGCTGCCATTTAGAGATCTTTTCATACTATCCTAGGTAGAGAAAGGTTGAGTCCTTGCTGATAGCCCTGATAATATTATGAGAGGTGTATAGCAGGTGTTCTGTAGAAGAAACAAAACATATTTCTCAAGAGCAAGCTCTTGCAGTCATTCTGTTATTTGTTAACTTGAATACCCAGAACAATTTATCCATGCCACACATGCTATGAACAGTTGCCAGTTTCTTTGGAACTCATAATCTGCTTATGTTAAAGGAGAAGATATTCTGTACATATTTAATGTTGACTATAGGAAATATTCATATGACACTCATCTTCTGAGGGAGAATGAGTGAGATGAAAATCTATTTTTAAGGCACTGGAAAAAAGTCTGTGGAACATAGATGAAGAGCTGAGCATAACACCTGAATGAAATGGCAATGCTTGGTGCAAAAGCTCTGTCAACATGCAGGAGTAAATCCATATAAAACAATATTTATAGCCTGTAGGAGCAAACAAGAGTAAAAATTTTGATGAGATAAATGTTTCATGCTTCAAGGAGTGATATCCAGTGTGAGGGATAGGAAAAGGATTATTTAGCCAGGGACAGATGTGTACAGGAAGTCAAGAAAATTAACTCCCAATCTCTAATTCTTTATGTCATGCTTATGATATTCTCATTCCTGATTTTCAAACATATGCAGTGTACATTACAGTCTTTAAAAACGTCACTCTGGTATTTCTTGAGGGGACTGAAACCTTCCTTCTGCTGTGTCAATAAGAAAGAATTTATGAGAAAATGATAGTCTGCTAACAAAATTAATCCAATCCCTTCAGGCCTGACTAGGACTGAAGCAATCCTTTACAATAATCCAAGGTCTTCGCAATACTACTGGACAATATGAAGTCCAATAAAATGAAAATAATCTCAGATCTACAGACTGGACATGTGGAGTGCAGGATAAATCCACATGGCTTTTAAGAACATACCTGTTTCTGTACTGGGGTTAATCATCCAGCAATAACAAAATGTGAATATTCAGAAAGGGAGTCTGATGGGCTGAGTGTCCTCTACCTCTTTACAAAAGGAAAAAAAAAAATGGTAATAGAAGAAAGCAAAATCCTCTTTACTTACTGTGGACCTCTGTCTCTGGTGTACAAGTCCTTCGTGTCCAAAGATAATTAGCACTTTATAATGCTAATTATTATAATTATGTCTGAGAAAAAAATCATTAAGGGGTAGGGCTGTTCAATGATTTTCAATTGCCCCCTCTATTAAAAAATAAGGTCATTGTTTGATTAGCTAGTTTTAACAGCTAGAAGATGGAAACTCTTACAGAAAATCCTTTGGTTGTTTATTTTCTCATCTAAGATATTTGGTAAATACTTTAATAAGAAAAAAAAATAATGTCATAAAATATGACTGTCATAAAATTACCTCAAAATTTCTGGCTATGTGCTACGAATATATATAATAAAAAAAAATTATTTGTTTTTATAAATTTTTTGGCATAAGAATGTGAATCCAGAACTGAAAGTAGCTAAGAGAAGTCACCTTATAACTTCTTCTGTCACATATTTATTAAAAATACCAAGGGTAGCAACTGAAAATTGAAAAGCATATGTTATACATCATTAATAGGAAATTTACTTTTGGACCAAAAGTAAAAAATTCAAACTGGAACATTCCACTAGGAGTGAAAACAACCAAAGGAATAGAAATTCTTGGTTTTTTCCCCCCTCAGTCAGCTTAAAATTTGTGAAAGTATAGTTCAGTTGCCGAAAACTATGTTTCAATTGGTATTTTTAGAGGCACCTTCAAAGCACTCTAGAATTAACATTATGACCAGTAATTAAACTGTGAGTGATGTCATGTGTTATGTTTGTTCCTGAATATAGTGAATTCATTTCACTACAAACCTAGAAAGATAGTTTGCCATGAATTCATTTGGCTTAGTTTTATTGCTGAGCAGGGAGCCAAACTGGGGGCTATTTTCCAAGCAATATATAGAGATATGAGAGAAGGAAAATGGTGATTCTGAGTAGCTGTACTACAAATGGAGCAAAAGACATGTTGATCTTAAAATATTTAATAGATGACTTCTAGAAGGCAATGTATCTTAGCTGTCAATTCAGAAAGAGAAATTAATTGTTCAGATACTTTTATCTAAGTATCTAATCACATAAGTATCTAAGTATCTAATCCAGTCTAATCAGGTGGACATAGGGGCTAAAAGGAAGTATATTTCATTATTTTTACAAATTAAGATTATAGAATTGAACTAAAATTAGAAAATTACACTAAAATATGGCTTCAATTTCTGATGAACCATGTTCTCTGACTTGGGCAGATATATCATGTTGTCTTAAGTATTTGAGGGCAGAGAAGATATGACTTCTGACATATGCCTTAGCTAATATTTTGGGACAAAAGTAGTTTAACCATTTATATTCCATATACCATAAAAAAAGAGGCCGATAATTTTCCCACATAAAACTGTTGTGAAAACTCAGAAACACCCTGATGGAATTCTACAGTATTTAGAGACCACTTTTACATATTTGCTTTAAAGTGGAACCTAAGCTGAATTGAAATGATTTTGCCCTCTGGATCAGACACTTCCTTACAGCTCTAGAGATGGCCCAGATTAAAAAAAAAAAAAAAAAAAAAAAAAAAAGGCAAGTTATTCAGGAGGAAAATATTTCCCTCCCAAGGTTGTGAAGAAGAAAGATCCTCACTGATGTCTCCAGATGGAAATTAGCCCTTCACATATAATTTGACATATTAAAAGAAAAGCTTCCCAGGAGAAAGCAAGATATTTATTGCATAGATTGAACTCTTTAAAAGGGAAAAGCTTGAATGAATTTTGAGATGGCCACTTCACATTTTCAGAAGATGAGGACTGACAAAAAAAGAAATGTAATTAAAAAAAACACTAATACAAAAAGCAATAATCTGTTAATGCTCTCCTTCTAAACACATATGCAGATTTATTTTTCTGATGTAATGACAAAATGTGATCCACTGCAGATGTGTGATATTTCTAAAAAAGAAAAAAAATAAAGAAGACAAAACAACACTGGAGAACACTGTCTTAATTATTTAAGAAAACAGTTTAAGCAAAGTAAATATCAAGTTAATATATGATGAAACTGATAAACCTTCTATTTTTCTCCTCCCTCTCAGAATTTCCATTCTTATGACTTCAGGAAACCATAAGAAATTCTATGTTGAAATCCATTTTATTAAAGCACTCAAGCCTGTTCTTAATTTTGAAAGCCAATGAAAGTAATGGAATTACTTGTATGCTTAAAGTTAAGCACACTCACAAGTACTTGTTCCCTCCAGAACAGCATCCCTTCATCCCCAATGAAATCAAAAGAGTCTCTTATGCCTAAAATTAAGATGCTATACCTTTTATTAGCATCTTGTGGATACTGAGGTCAAAAGCTGATGCGAATGAATGAGGCAGTCAGGTATTCCAAATTGCCTAAAGCAAGACTGATTCTAGGATGCTTCAATTTTAAACACCAGTAAAATGTAAAAGTAAGGCTGTTTGTTGACTTAGTTGTTGACTTTGTTTTCTTGTTGTCCTTGGCACTTCTGATATGTCTTTGCCAGTGCCCTTTTTTCACAATGCACTACTCTACAGGAAGAGAACAAGACCTCAGCCCAAGCACTCTAGTCATATATGATATCAGTTGCCATCACAAAGATATTTGATGGGTACCAGCTTAAAGCCATAAATTTTTATAATTTAAGTGAGCTTGGTTCACTTAGCTTATCAATGTTGAGTACCTAAGTGATGATGAAAACACCGTGTTGAATGGCTCTTGGAGGAATCTGGTCAAGTGGAAGATGTCCTACCCATGGTGGTGGGGCTGGAACCGGGTGATCTTTAAGGTCCATTCCAACCCAATCCATTCTACGATTCTATGATTCTACGACTCTATGATGACTTTCATTCTTTGAATCAGAGAGGAAAGGTGGGCAAGATTGATTCCTTTCAGTTAAATTATAGCCTTGATAGAGACAAATCTCAGAGTGAAAGAGTGATTCATAGACCACTGGTATTGATGAGATCATGGTGGGTAAGCCTGCACCAATATGCAGATTTAGTGTGATTGTTTTACATTAATGGTTCAGCTAAAAAGTTGATTATGATAATACTACTTGTTTGCTTGGGAAGAACTGAAAGGGATTTCTCGATCCAAAGAGCCTAAGCAATATGATTTGTTCCACTACAGACAGATTTTAGCTCTGAATCAGGGAATCACAGAATGGTTGAAATTGGCAGGCATCTCTGGACGTCATTGTCTAATGCCCCACTCAAGGTGGGTCACATAGTGCCAGTTACCCAGGAACATGTCTAGATGGGTTTTTTTAAATCTTCAAGGAAAGAGACTCCACTACCTCTCTGTAAAAGTTGTTGCAGAGTTCAGTCACCCTCATGGTAAAAAAGGGCTTCCTAATGTTTATGGAGCCTCTTGTGCTGACACTGAACATCATAGATTTGTCCTGTGTGCGTGTCCCCTCCAGGTATTTACATTTATTTGTAAGATGCCTCATGAGCCTTCTCTTCACAAGGCATAATGGTTCCAATTCTCTCCGCCTTCCTTACATGTGGGGTGTTCCGGTCCCTTAATCATCCTTGTGACCTTTCATTGAACTTCATAGAATGTTGAACAGAGTTTCTGTTGATAGAAATATTGGCCCTTTTACATGCCACAGAGGAGAATAAAAAATAGACTTTTGAAAGAAATGTCCCTGTGTTTTGCTGTAAAGTAGTGAACTCCAAGGCATGATTGGAAAGAGCCATTTCACATCCTGTGTTCTGGGAAACAGATAATTCAGTCATAATCAGCCGTCTTTTATTGAAAATATAATGTAGATGACATAGCCAATTGTTAATAGTATCTCCTATTTGAGTTGAGGTTCTGATCACTATTCTGATCAGCATTACCCAATAAGTAAAGGACTACATAAAGAGGTAAGAACTTCTAATACAGGCAGATGGTAGCTAGACGGTAGAAAATACTGCTTATTAATTTTTTTTCCTTTGCTTCATACAGTGATTCTGCTATTGCAGGCTGGGTGCCAATAATTCGGGGTGGTGAGACATGGGACTAATACAAAATGTGTTCAGTTTATAGTTGGGCTAAAATAGAAGCAAAGTTGAAAACAAGCAAAGTTGAAGTCAGGCAGTTTCAACTTTATAAACTTCCTTGCACTAGTTTAGAAATATTACTTGTGATGAAGCAAATCTGTTGGTTCTGGTGGGTGTAGAGCCCCCAGTGCAAGCTGTGAGATCTCTAGCCCAAAGAATCAATAAATCTTCTAATTGTGTCATGCCACGTCTGTGATTTAGACTGCAATATATTCTGTGATTTGTTTAATAAACTTGCAAGCTTAAATACCATGCTTTTGTGGGATGCTCCCCTGGGATTCATCCTTAAGGTTGCCCAAATGTATCTCCTCTTCCAGTGACCTACGTAGGAAGTGACATGAGACATGTGGTGGTTTAATTAGCAAAATGTTGGCATCAGATTAATAAAGAAGAGAATATCCTTTTCTAGAGTTTCTGTTTCATATAAATATCTCTCACAGAGCTCTGGTTCCATATGGCAATTAGAAGTACTTGTTAACATAGTTGTTTAGGTATATGAATAATGAAGGTGAACTTTCTCCAAGACTGAAAGAAATAAGGATGGACAGACTTGTTCAGATGGAATCCAAACTCATCAATCCACAGATAAATATCAATTGATTTTTTAAAACTCAAATTTGTTTTGTAATCTTCTAATACTCTAATTTCTGGGTAGGTTTTTAAAATTATAATTACTATTTTTAATTAGTTTTTATTTATTTTTGCACTGCAAAGGCTTACATGGAAATAAAAGTCATTATTCCATGAGAAAAATCACCATCTCAAAGAAGCACTCATATAGGAATGGGAAATTTGATTATCTGCATAAGTTGAGTATAGTTTTTAAATACAGTAAAACAATGGGTGCTGGATTAAAAAAAAAACCAACCAAACAAAAACAAACTCACAAAGAATAACTATAGTTCATTTATTCAGTTAAATTACCTTCTAACTTTGGCACACTCATCAGAAGAGAAAAAGAAATTTTGAATTTACATATATTCAGAATCTTTCAAAGATTCTTTCAGTCTTATTGTTTGAGAGGTGAATTGCAAAAGTCTGCATTTCATCCGTAATATTCAATATTTTATTGATGACAACAGAAGTCATAGAAATAATAGGATTGCACATTTGTTCAAACTCAAACTGCAAGAGGAAAATTCTTTAGGGAAACTTCAGTGACAAAAAAAACTTGAATTAAGACTGCTCATGTATAATTTTAAGATTTTCCTCCTGGTTTGGAAAAAAAAGGTATCTGCAGCTTTCTTGGGTTTCGGAATTTACTGTCATGCTTTTTATAATTGACACTAAGATTACTAAGATAAAGGAAAATACCAGTGAAACTATGATGAATTTTTAAAATTTTTTTATTTGCCCAAAAGTGGAATTTAGAAGTATCACAATCCTCACTGAATTAGGTTTTAAATTATCTTTTGCTCTTCCTTTGCTCATTTCAACTCATGTTGTGGGAGGTGGGCCTGTTAATCAAGAGAAGAGAAGACTGAGAGGGAATGTCATTAATGCATATAAATATCTCAAAGGCAGGTGCCAAGAAGATGGTGCCAGACTTTTCCAATGGTGCCCAGAGACAGGACAGGGAGCAGCAAGGCCATGAAACAAACCACAAGAAATTCCACCTCCACATGAGGAACTTCTTTACACTGGGGGTAGCAAAGCACTGGAACAAGCTGCCCAGGGAGATCATGGGCTCTTCCCCTCTGGAGACATTCAAAATCCACCCAGATGCATTCCTGTGTCACATGCTCTAGGTGACCCTGCCTTGGCAGAGGGGTTTGACTAGATGATCTCCAGAGGTCTCTTCCAAACCTAACAATGTCTGTGAATCATGAGATCATGGGTTAAAATATTTTGGTATGCTTCTGACTGAATTAATTCATAGTTTGTTTTGGTTCTCACATGACTACAAATAAACAAATTCTACTTAGTGGTGTTTTATGTTCAACCACACATTCAGAATTATATTATTTTTTCACATTTGCCTTACAATTATAGATATCTTCTTATCAGAATAGAATAGAATATTTTATTTGGAAGGGACCTACAATGGCCACCTAGTCCAACGGCCTGACCAATTCATGGCTGACCAAGTTAATGCATGTATTTAAGGCCATTGTCCAAATACCTCTTAAGCACTGCAGCTGTCAACTACCTCTCTAGTAATCCTGTTCCAGAGTCTGACCATTCCTTCTGTAAAGAAATATTTCCTGATGTTTAGTCTGAACCTCTCATGTTGCGCCTTTGAGCCATTCCCATGCATCCTATCACTGGACAGGAGAGAAAAGAGATCAGCACCTCTTTCCACTTCCCCTCTTCAGGAAGGTTCCAAGACCCTTCATATTTCCAAACTAGATAAACACAGTGTTCTCAGCCACTCCTTACAGGACATTCCTCAGGGCTTATCCTCAGCTTTGTTGCCCACCTCTTGACACATTCAAGGACCTTTACATCCTAATTTAATGGTGAGTCCCAGGAGTGCACTCAGTGTCCCTGGTGAGGCCACACCAAGGCTGAATGTAGTGGGATGGTCCCCTCTGGCTGGCTGGTGATGCTGTGTCTGATGCACCCCAGGGTGGGCTTTGCCTGCTGGGCTGGCAGGGCTCACTGCTGGCCAGCACTCCCAGATGCATTTCTGTGAGAGTGCTCTTCAGCCGCATATCCCAGCTTGTACAGGAAAATTTATACTTGAGTCTGACATCAGAGTTAATTGTGGTTGAAAGCTCCTCAATTTTATTTATTTGTTTTCTTGTTTATTATCAGAGTGGTTGAATGTCTGGTTGTAGTATTTCAAATTGCTTGAGCAATGTGTCAAATTTTCTTTGCATGTGATGAAATGGTTTTATTCTGCAAAGAATGCCCCCCAAAAGGAGAGGAAGACCACTCTTTTTTGTTCTTAAATGTATGTAGGTTAGCAAAAACATTTTTCAAAGGATTTGAGTGAGACTTGTGGAACATATGCAACTAAATTGTGATACTTGCAGAATTCTTCAAAGACAGGATATGGTTTCTATTGTTATCTAGGTAAAACCATAAACTCAAGGAGCAACAGATCTGCAAGAGTGATTTTCTCAGAAAACATGCCACTTATGCAAGCTAGAGATTTGAAGCTAAAACATTTATTTAAAATACTTGGGTTAGATTTAATGAAAAGAATAATAAAGAGTCCTCATGTTGGTTAGTACAGACAGGCATAGTACAGGCTTCCAAAATTTATTTCATCTGTTCACCTTGTCCTGCTGTTACACCACTGCTATTTCAATTTTGAGCTTTGTGAACAGCGCCATATCCATGTTCTGAGCTCTACTGTTTAATAGAACAGTGATTCTATTACAAAGGTAAAAGGAGAATAAAAAAAAATCAGATTTTCCTTTTTTTTTCCCCTTGTAACCTCCATGTTTGAAGCTAAATTCCAGTAACAGAAAGGTTAGTATCTTCATTTAACAAAGAGGTCTTCTTAGACTGACTCCTTTGAAATGAATGGGAGTTTGTGAGAATCAGAAATGGCATTGGCAGGGAGTAATTGCAGGGTCAAGGAACAGTGTGTCAGAGCACTTACCTCTGAGATATTTCTCTCTGCCTATCTGTTAGCAGTAACAAAGAGAATTTCTTTCATTTTCTTACAGCAACTGGGCCTTTTTAAATAGAAGAAGAAAAATAAAACATTAATTCATTCTTACTCAGATTTGAATTGAATGAATAGAACTAATGTATAATCTTCTTTCTGCAAAGTGATAAATATTTACAGTGTGTAATGAGATTTCATGTCAAAAATTGATGGTATTTATTGTGTTTTAATAAAAGCAGATTTGAAAATGTTAGTTTTATTAAAGAAAAGAAGTGTTGAAAATATTGCCATTTTCACATTTGCTTTTTCTATGGAGACCTTATATGCAAAGACAGATTTTGAGCTAACTATATTACTATGGAAATCAGTTGCAACAGAGTAGAAATGGTATGAAATAATGAAAACATTAATACTTCTTTACACCTTGTTTCATTTATTTATCAGTTACGCTCTCCTTTTTTTTTTCTTTGCTATTAAGGCTCACACATTCCGATAATAAAAAGGTTTTCCTTCTCTTTTCATAATTTCTTTTCTCGATTCAAATTTCCAGAATTTATAACAAGAAACAGACATTTCATACATGACAGAAATACAGAAGTTAAGGGCACTGCCATGTAGGGTGTTCAAGTTAAGTGCTACACAGAGATCTGTGTCTCAGTGAAAAAGGATTTTCAGCAATGTGTTGTGTTAGAAAGAAGCTGTATCCTCTCTCTGCTCAGTGATGAGTCCAGTCATCAGTTACTTCCAAACTGACTTATGGCAGAAGCCTAACAAATGTTGCCCTTAAGTAATCTGCTAAGTCTATAGAGCTCAGCTTTCTTGGGGATTTAAGACACATTAGTCAAAATATCAGTACACAGGTGCTGAGTGCTTGAAAATGTCTATGTGGTTCCTTCCATTTGTATAAAACTTTCAATCATTTAATGCTTCACAAAGAGTTGAAGCAGGTGATCAGGCTTGTTTTTAGAAGGCTAAAAACTCTAAGCAAACTCTAAAGTAATTAAATAATATTTAGTTTCCAGGTCTTGTTGCTGAAAAATCCCTGTTGCCTGGTATTTATGTTAAATTAGTTAACCATTTTCGAAAGGATAAATGCACAAGTTTTTGGTGTAAGTTAAAAGTATAAAGGAGGAAAGGTGAAGGCAAAATATAGTAAGATGTGCAATTTAGCCTATTTTGTACTATCTATAGCGATTTTTTAGATTCCATGTATGTAACATGCATGTGTGTATTAGCATGTGTAACTCTATAGATCAGCATTTGTTCTTCAGGCAAACAGAAAGAAACCTCCTACAGTGTCCCTTTAACTGGCATGAAGCCAGCCTTGCTCATTTTCTGCAGCTGGCATGAAAATAAACTCATTTTCCAGAAGTGACCCCCATTATTTCATTTTTCCTAGCTCCCAACAAGTTGATGAGCTATAATACAAAGCAAAGCAATTAATTGTTATATGGCATCTTTGTTAGAATAGTAGTGGTGATCAGCAGTTGGGGAGGAGGAAATAGTCTTGAGCATGTAGTAAACTACAGATTTTCAGCAGAATAAATAAGTAAAATGGCTTCAGATAAAAGTTACACACTACTTAGTTCTGGGTGGAGAAGGAAAGAAAAGTCTTATGTAAAGTGAACTAGAGCTTTCCCAACTAATTGAGAAAGCTTTGGGGACCTTTTTGGTTTTTCTTTCATTTTTGTTTGCTTTTAAAATTCTTAATCTTCCTTCTGCACTTGAAATGCAAGCTTCAGTTTTGGCAAGGATGGAATTCTCTTCTAAGAAGTGGCGGTGCTCTACAGTGCTGCTCTGCCATGGAGAATTACAAGCCAGAGCAGAAAGTCACCCAGTCAATCAATATTAAATCTCCTATGGACTGACACCAGACACAGCTCGGGCTCCTGTCTAAGGGCAGCTGCACCCAACCAGTGCAACCAGATATTTGTTGTGTTTCTTGTTGAACCTTGCTCCACTCTGTATCAGTAACTAAATATTGATTGAAGTTGCACCTAAAGTTCAGCCTCTTATCCTATTTCAGCATTGCAAATGTGAGTTGCTGGCTGTTCTGCTGGTTATTGAGGTCTCTTCCTTCTTTGTCACTCTCTCTTTCCCTCAGCACTTCCAATACTAAAAATGCAAAGGAACGTCCAGGAAATTTTAACTTCTTGTAGACTAGAGTCTTCCCTAATTCTAATTCTGAACTGTGGACATTTCATGGAAGGCCAAACCAGGGAAACCCATGATAAAAAATAAGGTGACATAAAGAAAGTCAGTGAGGCCATTTCTGTCATTAGAAGCAGAAATTGCAACTTAACTGGTGTAGAGTACTGCCAAAGCTGGGAAAGATGAAGGGAGGGATTTTACAGCAATGAATGACAAAGAAGACAGACAGTGCTTCCTAGACAGAAGGTAAGAGTAGGAGATCATTAAAGTAAAAATGGAATATTGCAAATAACCCATTTTGGCACCTGATATTTGTCAGAGAGATAAAGAGAAGAGCAGCAAGATGTCATGCTGTTGAGGAAGGGTGAAAGAGATTGTGAGCAATTGTGATCTGGATCATCATCTGGATTCCATGGAAATGACAAAGAATTAAGTCTACTACCTATGTAACTTCAGAGGACGCAGTAGAAAGGGGAAGAGCCTGGGGAAACAGGAATGCAAATTGAGAAATTCTTTTTTAGCAGTGGTATGACTAACACAGGTTAAAATGAATTGGTTTTAACAGATTATTTTTAATCCTTGTCAGTTCATCACATTCCCTTTCTACTGGCTGTACAGCTGAAGAGTGTAAAGGCTGTGGGAACATTAAGCCAGGGACAAGAAGGATGAGAGGGAAGAGCTAGGCTGTTTAAGATGGTGCTCTTATCAAGACCACTCCTCATCAGACTGTAACTTTTCTGCATGCTGTGATGCAGTCCACATTTCTTTCCATACTCAAACAGCTAAAACTAATTCCTTCTCTGCACCTACACAGAGAGATGAAAGATAAATTTGGAGTGGATAAGTCACTTGATGTGAATGTAGGGTCCAAAATACCATTCCAGTTAAGAACATTTATTTTACCGATTTACTGCAGGTCTTTGGGAGGTTATCAGAAGCTCCTAATACAAATTATATATTAATGTTTCAGTTGTTACTTGCAGAAAGACTTATCTTAACCAACAGTGCTTTTATTTTTCTGAAGGCCTTTCTTAAACTACAGAATGAGCAAGTCTTCTGCAAAGCTGTATCTCAACCCTGGGCTAGAAGACCTTACTACAGGCATAAAAGAAGCAGTCAGGTGTCTACCTGAATGTGAGGTTCTAATTCTCATGTTCTGAGACAGCTGAACTGTAGCAGATGTTGTGGATATGTATTGTGTTTGGAACACCTGCCTTCTTCAAGGCTATCTGAGAATGAGTTTTTTCGTCTTTTCATGCTGTATCTTTTGATATACCTGGCAAATGCAACAGCTCTGAGCCATTAACCACTTGAATGGTATGTGTACTTGTTTCCCATAAAAGACGATGTTCTCTGTCTTGCTGTTTGAACTGTTTGAACTAACCTAACTGCAGAAACATGCAAGTTTGTGAGAAATGTGTAAAGTCTTGGTATTGCTGTATTAATGTAGTCATTATGTGAAAGTGAATCAGTGAAGAAGGTACCACAGCAGAAACAAACTGTCCTTAATTTTGTGGTAGAAACTACCTTCCCAAGGAACTACAATAAATATCTTGAGAGACAGGAATGAATGGAAAGACTGATCTTTTGAATAGCCTCTGATGGAAAACAGTTGTTTCCATCTATGACAGAGGACAGCAGGAGTCTTGAGAGAGAAAGGAGGGAAGACAATGCTCTCTATAAACAAAATGTTGATGGAAGAGCAGTGACAGTAACTTCCTTAAAACATGGCATACAAGGAGGAAAGATGTACAGTGCCTCTATCAGGAAACCCACTTATTAGCAAAGCATAAAAACCAGCAATTATTTAGCTGAAAACCCACAACAAGAACTCAGTTAAAGCTTACTCAATGGGGCAGCATCAGTAATATTGACTGTGACCTTCTGCTTTAAGGGAGAAAGGAAGAAAGCCTGCTGTAATTGGAACAGTAATGTCTATTAAAATGTTATTAAATTTTGTTAGTATTGCAATTCTATTTGAGAACACAAAGA
Source organism: Dicaeum eximium (assembly GCA_013396995.1). Taxonomy (NCBI): domain Eukaryota; kingdom Metazoa; phylum Chordata; class Aves; order Passeriformes; family Dicaeidae; genus Dicaeum; species Dicaeum eximium. The sequence goes on along the minus strand of VWZP01003543.1, from coordinate 2,882,312 downwards.
GTTAGATGGCAGGACTTCTAAAACACTACCAAGACCGACTACCTATTGTAAGGCTATAATCTTGCAGACAGTTACTGAGGAGAATATATGTGACTAGCCCCCATACAGTCTTGTATGACAGTCACAAGAACAAATCACATGGAATTTGTAGAGCAGAAAAAACATAGACAGAGGACACGACAATGTAATGAACAAGAAGCACACACTTATTTGCGAAAATATTGAATAGAGTCTGAGGGCTATATTCTATGTAAAAGAAAAAAATTAGAAAGCCTTTAATTGTTTTTATGATTTTAAAGTATCTTCTGAAAATGAAATGGACTTCCATGTTATTGAAGAACATTTCTAGGCAGGTAAAGATTCCACAACTCTTAGATTTTGTTAGTATGACATTATTTTCATAAACATGTTTATAAACAGGAAAAAATCTGAAAAAATTATGTTAAACCATCCATAATAATTCTTGTTCTATGTTTTCTGCAAAATATGGTTCATGTTGACCATACACTGGGTAGCAGTGGGAAAGATATTTTTGTTTCAAGATATTGCAAGATAGCTTTGATGCTATCAGTGACAAATCCATGCCTAGTTCAAGTGACAAAATCATGAAGATGTAAAGACTGTGGAAACTTTAGCCCACCAGTGAGATAGCTGGCCTACATAAATCATGTTCTACTGAATATCCTTTCCTTTGTTATCAACCTGAGATTCACCACTGGATCCATCAAATCTGTAATATTTTGCCTGTTGGAACAACTAATACACTATAAACATTTAAAAATAACCAGATCAAAGACCATTAATTTAGTTAGCAGTGCTTCCTATAGTGATTCTCTTTAACCTTTCTTCTGCTCATCTTATCACACATAGGTTATGTATTTTGTTCTGGTCCTGGATATAAATAAAACTTAAGTCCATTTCAGGAAAGAATGATACAAAAGAGATCAGTGCTATGTGCTGAGACAGACAGGCTGACTGCCTCAGCTGGCATAAACTGGTGTAGTTGCAGGAGGGCTAAGTTATTTTACCCTCGATGGGAATCTCTTTATTGTATCTCTCAGAATAAGCCTTTATTGAACCAAGCCCAAGGGGAGAAAGGGAGAGAAGAATGATGGAAAGAAGGAGACCAAAAGGTGTGCAGGGCAGAAGTACACAAAACCCTCTTCCCCCATCACTGATTACAAATTATTATACAAGCTGAGCCCCATATTGTATACTTCATTTACAGTAATTGTACAACAGCTGTATAATAGGTGTAGTTTAAGGTATGAGTGTTGCTCAGAGTGTAGCTTAAATGTCCACAGTGAGATGTGAATATGAATATGAATGGTCCTGACTGCATAGTAATTGGTGGTATTATGGGAGTGAATGGAAAAGCTACATATGGATGAATGGGTGGGGCTAGGGAAGGGCGCAGCACAAGAGACTAATGGTAGATTTTATTTTCTCACATAGATGGCTTTTCCTTTCAATAATTAGCCAGCAGCAGTAGAAGCAAATGAAGAGAAAGAGAAGGAGACTAGTTTGGCACATTGAAGCTCTATACTCATTACATTAAATCATTCCAATTTCCCTCTCTTCACCCCGCCTACCTAGACATTGATTCATCCACATTAAACTTGTAACAGGTTCCAGCCTGCATGGGGAAAAAGGTTTTGAGAATGTGATAGCGTTAAAGCAAAAGCATGGTTGTACAATATACCTTAGAACTCTAAAAAAACCCAGCCAAAAGACCCCCCAAAATAACCAGTCTGGAATGGAATCATTCTTTTTCACACATACTACTGGTTTATATGTGTTGCTGTTAGGGTGTTAAAAATGAGAGGTGTATGCTGCTGTGCAGGAATGATGAGTTTGGAGTCAGAGCTAAGAACAAAATTATATTTGTTCAGTTTTCATCTTTTGTTACAATAAGATTTGGAAATAATTTTTCTGATTTTGCATGTCTGATTTTTTTTCCCCCCACCATTATTTACTTTATAATTTTTGTGAATTTAAGTGCATGGCAATCTGTCCCTTTGATCCAACTGGATATATGGTTATGCCAAATTATGAAATTTTGACTACTTCAGTGATTTGAACAATTTATTGCTATATCCAAAATTCTGTAAGTGCAAAGCAAGAATTATACTTCACGACAGGAAAGAGACTTTAAAAATCTTGTGAATTATTTTGCAGTATCACGGATAGCCACTTATATTGAAAGTTCATATAAACTCAGATCCTGCAGATGTTAACACTTCAGAAAACTTGAATTCAGTGTGATTTGCTCACCCAGTACATGTGTTCATATCCATGGCTGTTTGGGAGTTCTCCCTCCAGCCAAAGAGTATTAATCTGATTTTGCATTTTAGGTTGTATATAAAAGCTGTACAGTAAGAAGTAGCAAATTATAAAACGATTGAAACTGGTTATATATCACATTATGACAGAAAATATATTTTGTGTTAAAAACTTGACAAGTTGATGTTATACATATTACTGATCCTCCAGGTCCTTGTCTTTTTGATGACCATCTTTTATTTTGCCAAACATGATTTCCTAGAGAAGACATTAAAACCAGAAAGCCTAGTATTGCATCATGCCACCTTTTTATAAATTCTAAGGAATAAACAAAGCAAAAATTAATTACAATTATTCATGTTCTTGAAAATGACAGTACATCATGAAAATGACAAGTAAGAAGGGTCACTGTTGCTCACTTCTTTTTTAAAACAATCTTTGTTTACCTAGTTCCCAAGTGTTAAGAGCCAGAGCAGTACATTTGCATAGGATAACTAACATATACCACACCATTTTCACGTCTGCAAGTACACGTGAGTAACCGTAATTACACGTGACACCAATTACTCTATTACTTTGTATTAAATTATAATGGAAAATTCCACTAGAGAATTGAAGCCTAATTGCATCTTAATTTGCATATTTTTGCATATTAATTACATCTCAGATGAATAATAAATTTCAGCAGATTTTTAATTTATGCATAGACACAAAAACAAGTGGAGAAATAATTTACAAAAAAATACCAGCAACTATTACTTAGGGCATTCAACTAATTTTGCTTAGTTTAGCAAAACAAAACTTGGTTTGTTTAATATAGCATCTTTAGGCTGATTGCTGTTTATTGCACAATATGTCAGTTTTGAAGCACAGAGAGAAGCTGAGTCTTTTTAATAGAAAAAATAAATGTTAATTCAGAGCATTTTAAGTTGTGGGATTTTACATTTTTGAACAAAATGTTTGGAGGACATTGCTATTTAATTAATTTGAGAATGGGCTTAATTGTGATCCTTTTTTACTTATAAGATATCTTATTTCGTTGCATTTTGTAATGAAGGAATAAAAAATAGAATATTAAAAAAAATCTTGATGAGGAGGTTTCTCTGTTAATCAAATGTGGAATGTTTTCTTGTTTAAAGACAGCAGTTAAGCTACTACAATTTTGATGACTATTAGTTTCAAACAAAGGGCAAAATTAAGGCCAGGAAATGTGTAACACTTTAAATCAACATATATTTAAATAATTCTGGAGGTATTCTGTTTATTTCAGAGTCACATTATTCACCAGAAAAAAATAGCTACATAATCAAAGTGCACAAAAAAATCTTACTTAAACCTGGAAAGCTTTTTTTAGCTTTAGAGACAAAATAACCCAAGTTCCCCCCATTAAATTCAGCTGGACAACTCACTTACATAAAGTCAGGAAAGTAGGAAAAGGCAGAGTCAATAACAGTGTTTGCTCTTTTTGGCTTAGCAGTTCTCAACTATTTATTAGAAAATAAATAGATGTTTTACATGTCTCTGTAAAATCTATTTAACCAAAAAAAAAAAAAGTACGAATTTCACAAAAAGGCTTTGTTTCCATAAATTTCAGCCACATTTTCAACCCACTTACTGCTTTTCAACCTAGTCTATAGAACTGAAGTCCCTTTATGCTGTCAATTCATCCCAAAGCCTAATCTGGTATGATGCCTTTTGTACCTGCTGCCGCAGTCAATCTGAGGCTGCCTGCACAAAGAATAATTCTATTGATCATTTGCCAAATTGTACAAAGAAAATGGATGTCAATGCTCTAATAAATCAGGAGACTGTCAAGATGAATGAACACATTTGTATTCTCCTTTGCTCCAAAAAATTAAAAAACAAAAACAAAAACAAAAACAAAAACAAAACAACACAAAACCACCAAACTCTAAAGAAGCATATATTTTCTAATTTGTTTTGTTGCTCTGCCACTGTAGGGGATAAGCAGAATAGGAGGAGAGTGTGTAATCTCCAAGAGTCCACTCAACGTATCTTCTGGTACAGCAGTCTGAGTTTTGCCAGTTGAAATGGCCTGGGAGATTGTAAAAACGAGTGCTTCATAGCATATGTTTACATTGTACCAGTTACGGATCATTATTTTTACTTGTCAAGCAGGAATCTGATGAATACTGAGCTATTCTTTTTGTTTTACCATGACACTTTTTAAAACTAAACATATCCCTGGGAAAAGTTTTCTTTTTCTCTGGAAAGCACTGAATGTAGCAAATGTGTTCTTGTTTTGATGTCTATTGCTATCATGTCTCTGGTTTCTGGTATCAGGCGCCTGTCACTTGGTTCCATCTGCATAGCACACCAAATCCCATTAGTAGCACCATCTTTAGTACCCTTCTTGTTAAAAGTTAAAACAGTTTAGCTTTCAAAAATAGCATTCTAATGAGAATCGGGATTGTCCTTTTACATTCTGAACATCCCATTTGGCAGGGTTCAGATAAGCAGAGGGAAACTGCACTGAACGAACTGAAGCGGGTATGTGAATCTCCAACTGTTAAACAATAGTTCCCTCTCATGGACGTTAGAAGCTACCACAGCTTGCAAAATGCGGCTGCAGGATGGCAGCATTTTTAAAAAATTACATTTTGCTTCTTCCATGCACCAAACACGAGATACTTGCTTATGGAAGGGAGGAGAAATGGTCCCTACAATATTCACCATTACCCTAGCCCATGGCAAATGCAAGTGGGAATGCAAGGTCTTTTTTACACTTTGCAAAGGGATGCTTTTTTTTTTTTTTTTAAGGTATTTTGACCTGGAGAATACTTACCAGGAAGTTTATAATAATATTATGTGTTGTTTATTCAGTCCTCACCATAACAGAAAAACTTAGCATTTCATCTCAATGAAGTACAAGTTAGTTAAATAATTTGGTCAAATGAGATTATAATGGATCATGTATTTTGTAGTTATCCTTAAGATTAGTCTTTGATATTTTGAGATTGGGTTTGATCCTGCAAAATAGTAAAGCCTGAGTCTCCTTTTGGAATTTGGAAATGTAAAGTAATCTCTGTAATCTGCATGGATGTGTGAATTCTCTTCCCACAGCACCTTCCTTCTCCCTTGAATTCCCACAGAGATATTTCAGGAAAAAATTATCTACTTTTCCTTTAATTGCTGTTACTTAATTCTTGTACTGCCTGCTTCTGTAATGTTAGGTTGCTTTTTCCTTTTCCAGTTAAGTACCACACAGGACACCACACAGAAAGCAGAAGAGAATGTATCAGTTTATTTTCTCTATTTACATATCCCAACGAAATGCCTTTTAATCCTCTGCAGATCTATTTGGGCTTTGAACGTTAACATTCTCCTGCTTCATTTTGGAAATCAAGGCCACCTTGGAACTGCACTCTTGCAGAGACGTATTTCAAAATACCTGTGTTATCTCTCTTTCAGAAAGCATAGTTTGATCCACCAGTTTAGCAAATGCATATACAAAAGGCTGAGGACAGATGACAAGTGACATTTTTCCTGGATACAATTTTCAGTATTTGACCTACATCAGGACAACCAGGATATGCTACTCCTTACATTCCAAATTTATCTTGGTACAAGACATTCTTGCAGCTGTTAACAAAAATTATTCTTAATTTCAGAATAGCAAAAGACATAACAAAATTTTTAGAATTAGGACGGAAACTCAAATTATTTATCTACTGATTAATTCTAGCATCTTAAAATGTTTTGTAAAAACTTTTTAAAATTCCAACACAGCTGTCAAAAAGAACTGTTTGTGAGGGGGTATTCTATTGTGGCATATGTGAAAATATTTTTGTTAATTTTCCAAAGTGTAAGAAATTTGTAGGGAAAAGAAAGTTCATTAAATGTGAATTTCAAAATTGAAGTAATGGATGTAGTTTTAAAATCAGCCACTCAAATGCTTTTGACACTTGTAATATAATATCATTTCTGAATCTGTGTAATGTTTGTAAAAATATATTGCATGTACAAAATAAGAAAATAATAGTGAAAAATAAATGATTCTGAAAGTCACATCACAGGGCTGTGTGCAGGCAGAAGACACAAAGGCTCGAGGAATAATTTCTACTGTTTGTCTATAAAACATGTAAGAAGGTGTGTCAATGCTTTTCCAAACTGCTTTATTCTTGTTCTGATTAACTCAAAATTAGAAGTTAATTCTTGGCTTCTTTTCAGAAGACGAGCTCTAAGTATCAGTTCCCACATTTATGTGATGTGGATGCCTGGCTTCAGGGAGATGAGTTAGAATAACAGCTCATTTCACACAGAAGTATCATACATATAACTGAATCCTAATTTGCCTCCTTTTTAACTCTAATTGCCCCATTTCACTGTGCTATGCACCTGTAATACTAGAGATAAATAGGCTTCTTTGAGGCTGTAATGGTAATTTTTGTCATCCCTGTCCACTTCAAGGAGCAAGAGAAGATGTCTGTTTCCACTAGCAACAGAAGATGAAAAAGATGAATTGCAAATCTGAGGCAGCCATGCCTTGTTTAGGCATGATCTTGTCCAAGTGACTAAGCTGGAGTGACCCTAATGAGTCCTAAAATTCAGCACTTGTCTGATAGATTCAAATTTAGGGCGTTGCTGTGATTTCCTCAACTTTTATATGTTAGATTCCAGGAATCTGTGTGTTTTTTCAGGTGAGATTTCTCATGTGCCATGCAATGTTGTTGAAGGGTAAGCTGAATTTGCAACACAAAACATCATTCCATCAATTCTGGAGTCAAAAGACTACAGCAGCCAAGTGTGACCTGTAAAGTCAGGGACTGGCTACCAAGCCTTGAAGCAAAGTAGACCGAGGTCACAGATCCCCAACAGGAGCACTAGTACCCTAGAAAACTGAGCTACTCTTGTGTTTCTACAGTGGATTAGATTAGGGACTGTGGCTGTAGGGTGGAATTTTCCATAGTAATCTCCTCTACCCCATAGAAACGGTGAATCTGCAACTTTGACTGCACAGGGCTCTTCCAATCCTGTTTGGAACACCTCAGCCTTCATCTGGGTGTTTATTTTTCCATAGCTGAACATCCTGACTTTGAGTTAATATTGATCTGTCATCTTTGGGGTTGCAAAAACTGGTTTTAGCTCATTGCTGAGATGTCTGGTGGTGGGTCTGGTGTGAATAATATGACAATTACAGTTGCATACTTATCCAGGTGCAGGGAAACACAGGAAACTTTTAGTTAAACAACTGAATATAAGGCAGAAAATGCTATAGATATTACAGGTAATCTTTTGCTTTCATTTATTGCTTTGGAGTATTTATATGTTTTATTTTCATATGTACTTTAAACAGTTTTGTACTTTATTCTATCATTCAGGAAAGCTTGGAAGTAGAAACAGGAGAAAGATGTGGAAATAAAACTGATCCATTTCTCTCCTTTACAGGCAGATATAAAGAATAAAATCCATGCGATGAACTGATTGCTGTAGTTGTCATGTGATTTTCTTTGACACTTTTTCACTTACTTGCAAAGCAGAATACAGCAGGAGAGCAGCACCTCTGTCCTATTTAGTTAGGGGTTTGGAAGGAATTGCTCAACGTGCAAGGTATGAAGATATGAGTATCTCTCAAATGAGTGGATGTTACTTCAGTCCTCAGAGACCTTGGGTCTACTCTTTTCCTTAAATTAGACTCTCATTCCTTATTCATAAGATTGCCATTTTCCATCCCCGCTTATGCTTTCAAATCTCAACTTTGAAAGGGCGAGATTTGCTGAGTCAGTCTCTTTAGCTGGGGTGGCTCACTGTTTTACTTTTCCCTGTAGATTTCTCTGTATAGCACCCATGAATGTTAATCAGGATGGGAAAGTATTGGGGAAATCCCAGCCTTTCTTTAAATCAGCAAAGTATTAGCTGCAGAAGGAAAAGCACAGTGTGATTTGTAGCTGCCAAAACATTTTTGGGTTACTAAGCTGCTTACCATGTTCTTTGTCTCCTATCCGCTATATAAAAAGACTGTTTAAAAACTGTGTGAAAATTTTCAAAAACACCTTTAAAAGATTCCATTACTTAAAGTGATTTGGATAATTGTGTTCAATGGTAGCCATTATTTAAAAATATAATTAGTTGCTGAACTCAGAGAAGGAGGGAAATTTCTGCAGGTGTTTCTCATTATTTGCTATGCATACAAAATATCTGCATAAATTACCATTATTATTTCAATGTATACTAAGAGACAATAAAGCATTAGCAAGCAAAGGAAAATGTTGTTGACCCACAATCCGTGTTAGCAGCATAGAGTTTTGGCCTTCAGTGTTTTTGAGGCACATGTGCAGAAGCATTCAAGATTGAAATTACAATTTTGCACCTGTAAAAACATGAAATATGTAACAATAGTGTATCAGAAGGATATTGAAAATGCGAAGACATTAGGGGAAAAACAGTAGCACATGCTGGTGACTGTGCCACACAGAACAAGAATTGATAGTCAGAACTTCTCGTTCTGTATTCAGGTTTCAGGTAAAGAAAATAATTTCAGAGGGATCTGACCCTCCAAGGATATATTTTTTAATTTATTGGCGCTGCTACAGAATGATTTATATGTGAAGTGCAGAGACCAGTTAGGAACTTTTGACTTTTAATTCTGGTTCTGGGCAAGACATTCTGCAACTTTGTGAAAGTTTCTATTTCTTATTCTGTAAATGGAGCAATAGTAATAATAAAAGATGATTAATAAGCAGAAAAAATCAAGTTATCTACTAGATCAGTCATTTTGAATATGTGCATTCTTTGTGAATACAAGTGAGAGGAAATTTCAGGCAATCTTGAATTTCATAGAAATTTATTCAGTTTTAGAAACTTGAGTTGTTCACTACGTTATATGTTAGTTTTACAACGAGTCCTTGTAAAAGTAAGCTTTGATTAGTTAACTGGAATGTTGATGTAAAAAAAAGTATTTATTCATTGCGACAAAAGTTTTATCTTTCCTATCTGAATGTGTTTTATTTTCGTCCTTTTGTTTTTAGAATGTTATTCAATAAGGGGGAAGTGATAGTGATCTGAAGTCAATGCATACCCATGAATAGTAAATAAATTCATTTTCTCTTATTGATTATGAATGCTTTGCATCTTATCACAGTAAGTGGTATTCATAGCACCCCACCAGGTAGAAAGAACTGCCTTGAAGGGAGGAATAAGATTTTCACACAGTACACACTCAGGATAGAATGGTTTCCACATCAAGACTTTTTTAACACTTCAAAGTTCATAAATTGATGATGAACTTATGCTCTGAAGTATTTATGCTGTGAGCAGACTTTGCATTTTACAGTACAATCCTATGATGTTTCATTTCAATGAGGGAGATGCAGTCTATCTGAGACTCAACTCCACAAAAAGTCTGTGAGGGCAAAGGATCATAACTAGAACTAACAGAAAATATTAATATACTCTTCAAATAACCATTAGCCAGTTGTTACAATAGAACAGATTTTTTTAAATTAGTTTTACAATCCCCTGTTTAATAAAGGTTAATCTGGTGACACCAAGTTTCAGTGAGCATTGTCTTCCACTGAGCAATACTCTTCTACCCTTACTATTCTAGTTTTCCTTGCTTAATGTAAAATATTTTCTCTTCTGAGTGGAATGTTCCTTTGTGTTTGTTTTGATCTGTAAATATTTTCTTAATTTGGAAGGCCTGGTTTTTTGTACCATTCTTGGTGGTTTGCTTGTGTTTAACAGGAAATGGGTAGGAAATTGTTTTTAATTACTTGAAGTATGATTATCCAAAACCATAACAGTTGCAAAATTTAAGTGAAGGAAAAGTAAGTATTCCAGAGCACATGACAAGTGTAAGGATATACTGTATAAAGGTGTCTGGCCAGAATGACTATGCTGTGTGACAGAGACTGTTCATTTAGAAAGCACCATATCTTTCATTTTCCTAAAAACTAGCTCTATTTAATGAAGTATTACATTTATAAAATTATTCCTCTTCCTCCTAAAAAAAAAATCCTGTAACTTAAAATTCTAAGTGGTATAGTAATACTTTTAACAGTTCAAGAGAATAGCTGGATACTAGCCTTGAAATTTATAAGGACTCTGATCTCCATAATTTTGGTGGTGTATCACAGTAACATAAAGGAGCAGATTTATTCATTCTTTCTTCTGAGATTAAATGTAATTGGTTTAAAGAAATAATAATTCTTTTGTTTGAGTTTTATGCATTTCTTATGAAGTGCTAACACATTTTTCTGCAGTCTGACAAAGTGTACAGTCTTTTATCCTCATTTCCCAGTGGATAAATACTTTGTTAATTAATAAAGTATTATACTAGCACTTAGTGTCTGCATTTAACAGTGGAAGGATTTTATTCAGATTATGTTAATAGATTGTCTGCTTTATTTTTGCATTAATTACAACCTTTTCTTGTGATGTTGTCATAAAAGAATTGTCCCTATGAATACAGGGGGCTTGTTTGGATTATTTTTGTTTGACTGTTCAGAAAAAATGCCTGAAACATATTGTTATTTACGTTATTAAGCTGGATGATTCATCATATACTTAAGAATTCCAAAAATTGCAAATTCAACTTTTCTTCTGCTTCTTAATTGTTTACAAGTATATCCTGGTATACATATGTATCTCTATATAACTATTTAAAGCATGTACAAATAGCAAACAAATTTGTGAGTATCTTAGGTTTTCTTGGTGCATTTTTTTCTGGTTATATGACTTTTTTAATATCAGCTAAATCACATCCTAGAATGATACAGTTGCTAATGAAAACATATGAGATTTTTCATTAAGCAAGATTGAGGAATGAGAAAAAATAATAATCAGAATGAAAATAAAATGTCACCACAAATACTTACCTTTGTAACAATATTTTAATTCTGTGCATATTGTTGGGTTGAGTTGGTCCAGAGAAATGTGTAAGTGAAATGGCAGGTCTTTGCATCTAGTCTAAAAGACAATGTATGTATGTGGGAATTAGAGGAGCTTCATGGAATTGTAATGTAGGACATTCTTAATTAGCCTTTACCTAAGTCTGTGTCTATGGAATGAGAAGAGGAAAGAGTTTCATTTTCAATATCTTTTGGCCACATTTCCTTGAAAGGGGAAATTATTTGTCACTATAGGAAAGCACATTGTATTATCTGGTTTTGTATTTCACATCCAGTGATAGAAAGAGAATCTCCATGTTGGACTCTTAAAATTAGTGAAACCTCATTGCATTCTGTGGGAGTCTGATCATACTAGCCTGTAAATAGAAAATGTGACATTTTTAGAATACTCAAAATAAATCTAGATGTGGCCTGGGGAATTAATTCTACATGAGATGTATTTTAAAATACACTGCAATTAATAATTTTTTTTCTTCTCCATTTCCCAGTGATTCTGCTGAACTGCTGATACATTGCTAATGAAGGAAGTGCCAAGTTTTCTATTTAACCTCTTACTTATTCAGCTTGTTGTTCTTATTTTCAGATAAAAGGCTCTCTAAAGGCATTGATAATTTTTAAAAATCTATCTGGAACCGTAACAAAGATAATTACTACATGTGCTTCATTAAAAATGTCTGAAGTATTAGAGATATATTAGTGGAGTTTCCAAGTTAGAACTTAGCCCAGGTGTCCATGACTCAGAAGGCAAATAACTATCAGTGGTTTATCATTCTGCTACCCATGGCTTTGTTTTGTTGTTGTTGTTGTTGTTGGCTTTTTTGTTTTGGGTTTTTTTTTGTTTGTTTTTTAAATAATAATTACAAGTGTTTCCTGCAAGTCTAAATAATAGATAAATAAATAAATAAATAAATAAATTTATTAATTAATAAATATCTAATTTTCCTGTGTTAAAACTGATGGTCCATATATCACTATCTGCTACCAGGACATGATTCCCTGCCCTTTTCATGTCCCCACGCTGTGATACCACAAAGGCTTAGCTGGCAGCCTCTGCACAGGGGTGTCCCACACCAGAAGAACTGAAGCTCTGCAAAGAAGCATCCAGGGACATTGGTAAAATTACCTGCAGAATCATACTCACAGAGCTCACAGTGTGCTAGGACCTATCTAAACCTCTCTGTTGCTGCTTCTTCTATTGTATTCATCAAATTCACCAAGGAAAAAATAGGTGAAAGTAAAAAGGCAAAAAATACAGATCCACCTTCCAGTATTTTACATCATATAAGCCACCTTTACCATCTAAATATTGCTGGTTTTATTTACTTTACTGACCTCACTCAAAGAAACCCCTCAACTGAGTGTTAGAGACAAGTTCAGGCCTGGGAAGCCTTCTGACATTGGCAAATCTGAAAGAAACTGTTTTTTTCGATTTTTGAGGCATCAGTTTGTCTCTTAAGAGCTTGTAGAATTTGGGAGGCTAAAACATGAAGAAGCTTTCAAAGGCATTTTTCTTGAGATCAGGAGCATGCTTTTGCAGTAAATCATCCAGTAATCCCCATTACCATGATGTTTGCATTTTGAAATGGTTCAAACTTGGAGATGAAGCTGAAGTGGAAGCTGCACTCCCCAGTGCATATTGGAAGAATCACCAAGAGCGTTCATGTCAGATGTTCAGCAGCTACAGTTTTGTTTCACAGATCTGTTCCTGATATATGACACAATTTGCCAACACAGACTTGGCCAACTCTATACCTCAGAGGATCTGCTAGCAACTGGATACACAGATTGTGGGAAAGAAGGATATCATGCGCACAAAAGCTTGCCACTGACTCCAAGTGGGAAATTTGTATTACAGAAAGGCTCTTAACCTTCTGCTGTTTTCCAAGGGGAGCAGTGATCCTTGAGAAGACAACGTGGGCAACACTGAACATCTCCCGGTTTCTAGGAGAACATACAACTCATGCTTCTGGAGCCTTTCCCCAGTCTCAAAGCTGCCTGCCTTTGATGACGTGGTCCTACCAGCTGCTCCTCCTTCACCTTAAAAACACTACTAAAATTGTAAGAAAAAGCAGAAGACATGGACAAGAATGACAATTAACAAGAGGAAGATGCTCAGCCAACTAAAAGAAGGTCCCTCCTTTTTTTCATCATTAAAAAAAACAGGAACAGGTACATAAGGACAGCTTTACTCTATTAATTCAGTGGTGTTGACTAAAGGGCTTGCTTAAAGAAAATCAAACAAGCCCAGAAATTAATGGTATGAAGGTGACCTTCTGATATTAAAAAATCTAGTTTTTCTGTGGTACAGAACTGAGAAAACCAGAATGCATTTGTTCTTTGGAATGAAGTAATGTTTTTAATTATTGTGAAATGTTTAGAGAAACCAGCAGACCGGTATTAGCAACTTTTCCAGATAAACAGGAATCTTTGTCATTAAGCATGTTAAAATTTGATGCAACACATTGCTACCTTTAAAGTGGAACATTTTTCTTTATAAACCTCTAAATATTGTGATAGCTATCAGCTGCCATTCATTTAAGGACAGTGATGTAAAATGGCTGGAATTCCAGACGCAAATCTGCAGAACCTATTATATTTTTGTAACATATTTGGAGGCTTTCCAAGCCACACTTTCAATATAAGACTAAGATGGGCAGTATTATTGGACTATTTTTTGATAATGCAGTTTAACAGTTTGTTTGGAAGGCCCTGGGCAATTTGGTTAGTGCTGTTTGATGGAGCAGTGTCATCAGCATGAAGTGGAACAGTTCTGCTTGTAAGAGTCTGGCAGGAGATCCGAGCTTCTGAGCCTCATACCGGCATAAGCAATAAACAACATGTTATTGTATGCTCCATTTTATATTTTTATAGCTGAAGAAAATTAATAATGCATGAGCATCCAATAGGTCTCCATAAGACTCTGCCTTGAAAATAAAAATACAAACTACAGCTTGTGGTAGTATAAATGTCTCCACTTCATATCTGTGAGCACACTTTCCTGTCTCTCGAGGAAACAAGAACCTGGGCTGGATGCTGGTCTTGCTGAAGTCAGAGCTCCACTAGACTCACATGTGCCAGCATCTCACCCTGGTTTGCAGTGGTGAATTGTGGCAATGTTGCTGCTCTGGAGACTACATCAGGTGCTGCTGCTGCTAGGCAGTGCAGATGGAGAACAATCCCTCTTTGTAATGCTCAGCTGCCCTTTTGTTCCCCCATGTTGGGGTTGCAGAGCAGATACTGCATAGATTTTCCTCATCAGAGGATATATTTGAATTCAGATTTCCCTGTGCCTGTACTCTCAAATTTTGCCATTTATTCTTTTTTTTTCTGCCAAGAAAAGTCTTTATTAATCATCTGAAGTTGCAGAGGGACAGAGGTGCAACAGGGTTGTTGACAGGTGAAGAGTTGATAGGGTCTGCCACTAACTGTGCTTTTTGGTCCAGAACTGTCGAAAACATATAAGAGCTGGATTGCTGGATGTGATGGTTTCCATACCAGAGCCAATGTGTGAAGGCTGCTTATCTGAAACTTTCAGGTTGGATTTGTTGGTTGATGCAAAATCAGAAAATGAAACACCTTGGAATTGAGCATTATACCTCAATAACTAGATAAGATTATTACCAAAGTAATATTTGAAGTATTTTTAATTTGCATCTTGCAGGCAAACCTTTCTTTGTTTCATGAGATGGAGTTGAAATGGCATGATCACTTGAAGCCATTTTCTGGTCTTTATGACACAGCTGCAGAAATCCTAGTTGGTTATCTGCAAATTCTTGGATGCTCTGCTGTTCAATTAGATCAAATATTGCTTTTCACTTTGCCTTACCCAGGATCTATACAGGCTTTACAGCTGTAGTTGTGTGGAAACAGATTTGGGTCTGTGAGGTGCAGGATTATTTCACAGCATACACATACCCAAAGTTAGGGTTAAATCATCCAGCGTACATAAATCAATGTTAATCTTGGTTGTGAGGGAGTAAAATAATCAGATTTCGCATGACAGTGGAGCAGTGTAGGTTGATGATACCTAGTCTAGGGATAATGTCTGCCTGGAAGACATACTTCCATAGTGTTTTGGACAAATATGAATATGGAAAGCATATATTCTAGTTTTGGACTTCATAGTGTGGCTATTCTACTATTCCATTCTATTTTGTAGTGCTCTGAAACCTGATTTTCTATATCACATAAGGTAAATTAGAATAAATAAGCTCAAAGACAAAGCCATAATCTAGAAATTTGGCCCCACTTTGCTGCCTCTGACAATGAGCCAGTCTTGGCTGTATAACTCACCATTAACAGACGTTAATAACTCATCATTAATAGAATTCAAGTGTTCATGGTAATATATAAAAACCTTAATTTGCTCTTCACAAGAGCTAGGCTCAAATTCCTTTTTTTTTTTTTTGTTTGGTTTGGGTTTTTTGTTTGTTTGTTTGTTTAAACAGCAGCTATAAGCTGAAACCTAACAGGCAGAGATTTAATTTTCATTTGTAGTGTTTGACTGCACAGAGTGACACCTGATGGCTGCATAGAAGATTGTCTTTGTAATGCACATTGTGATAGATTAACAAATTTTCAAGCCAGAAGGATTCTATTAACGTGAGCCACCTGGAAATTAGCACAGGTCTCATCATTTCCTCAGGTGATTCTGGTTTAGCATAACCTTAGTGAAACAATGCCATTCATCACCTGGAAACACAGTGAATCCTTCAACATGTGAAAGCGTTTCCGTAAAAAGATATAAATTGAATTAATGTGCCCTTGTCCTAGGGTGGTTAATCTTCTAGGTAATTATTCTGGTCTCTGCTTTTCTATATTGTTTGTTGTGGTTTTGTTAGATGAAAGCTACTAAGGTGTAGAAACTCTACAACTTCCATGGGTAAGTTCTTCTCTTATTTGTAAAACTTTGTGATTAACAAATGAATGTATCTTGTTGGTTTATTTTCTCTTTCCACTTATTAGCCAAAAAGCTATTTTTGGCTAATAATTCTGGAGCATAGATATGATCATGTGAGTTTTTCAGATAATATTGCTTCTTCTAAAGGTCCTTGGGTGAAGAGGTGGTGGGCTGCTGCTGCAGAGAGCATGCTGGGTGTTTTCAGTGAAGACTAGAATTCCTCCTGCTTGCAATAGAGGAAAGGGTTTAATAATAAAATGTAGTGCTGGGGATTTCCCTGTTCACGTTTGGTCTCTGTGGGTGTACATTTGAAGCAGATCTAGGTGTCCCTTTCTTGTGATGCATGAATATTCACTAGGAGCAAAGTAACAATTCCTAACAGGTCAACTCTCTATCGTTAGTCTAATATAATCAATTGCATTTCACATTAGGGCTTTAGTTTAAGTAAAAGAAAATGAAGGTTAAAAACAAGGGAATAAGTTGAAAAACCTGATTAACTTTGTCTTTATGTGGTTAAAAGTCTGACAACTTCCATGGTTAGTAAGGTAGATAAAGTTTCTATGCTTTTAAGTATTATGGTACTTAAAATACCTCCTGGATTTTATTATTGAAATTTTCTAAAATTTTTTACTCAACACGAATAAACAATGGATGGAAGAGTATTTAAAAGTTAGATGATTTTAAATGTCAACTCATTTGAACTCCATGAAAAAAATAAAAAACTTGGTCAACACTTATAAGCTGTATTCCACTGTAAAAATTAGAGGCTAGAATAAAAGACTCTTCATACAAAAAGTATAGTATATGCAGAAGTAGGGCTGTGTTTTCCACACCAGTAGTTTCATGTTTCTTAATTTGTAGAGATTTTTATAAGTAGCTGTATAACAGCTTTTATGGTAATATAGAGATCTGCAATGTTGATAAGGATTTAGATTACTAAAGAGAGAAAGCAAACAAGATCCAAAAATATGAGGGACAATGCAAAGTAGAGTCTTATAAAAAGGCTGTCTTTATAGCTCATCAGTGCAAATTTCTTGTCAAAATGCTCCTTGAGCTAAGTAAGGGTTACTTATTCATGTGAACACCTGACTTATAAAATCAATCAAGCACTGATATCAAAGATGTCTGGCTTTTACATCTATTCAGGTTGATGCTTCCATTAACTTAACTTCATACTCTAAAAGCGTATTTCATTTCTAAATATGCTGTGTATAACTCATTAACATCAGAGCCCCCAGCAGTAATTGCTTGAAAGTGAGTAAAGAAAATCGGAAAAGATGAAGAGCTGAATTGCCACTTAATGAAAGGAAAAAAACCCACAGACAGACACTTAAATTGGCTATCATGCAGTAGCAAGTCTCTTCTCTATGGAAAACATTCAGACTGCATTTAAAGTTTGTGTTCAGATGTTTAAAAATGTGTTAGGTAATACTAAATACTACTTAAAAGCTCACTGTGCTCCTAGATAGAATTTTGCTCAGGATTTACACTTGTTAATGATCTTTTCTTTATGTTTATAATATTTCATGCTTCTTCACTCTACGTGTTTTGGTTATGTCAGACTTTAGAAAGATCTTAAGAATGAAGTAAAACTCCATTTTGAGAAGGTATGATGTAGCAGAAATCTGTTTTTCAGAAAACTTAATTTCAGGCAAAGCAAAACCACCACTTTCATTATCTCATTGACCTTTGGCAACTGAAGTCTTTTGAGTCCAAGACAGGCCTGAGAATGTGGTTGTACATGTTTCTTGCTTGTGGTCACTGTGTGACAGTGGGAATGGCTTCCAAATGGTGTTTCATTATAGCTCCCTTTGCCTTGGTGCTGCTGGATTGATTTCCATCATCTGCAGATCTGTCTGGGAGTGTGCAGGGAGCATTATGGAGACAGGCAGGCAGCAGCTTTAAATATTTTAACATCATGAAGGCAAATAAAGGTGAAGGACAACTTTTGGCAGTTTATCAGGCTACAGCAATAAATGCTCTATTTCATTGTTATAATGCAGCACAAAGATGTCTTTGTGTGTTTGTGCTACCAGAAGCTAGATTGAAACATTTTGCAGGAACTGTTGGATTTGTATTGAAAACTAGTTGTTGGTGGTGCAATTTATATTGATTCCTCTGGTGCTTTTACTTCAGCTTTGTGGAAAAAAAAAAATTTCTTGTTTTCAAGACAGTTCTTCCAAATTCCTTCAGGTGGCTGCTGGGGAGAAGAAGGTGATAGAGCACACTGGCATGGCTTAGCTCCAAATCATTGACAACTCTTGCAGGGACTCTTACTACAGGATGAGTATTTGTTGTTCTTATCCTGGGAACTAACATTTCAGTTTAATAATCAGCAAGATTTCTTTTAAAAAAAATCTATATCGATGTTATCAAAGTAAGAACTAAATATATAGGTATGTATGTGCTGTGTGCTAAGGGGGAATAGGGATGAAAACAACCACTGAGAAAACTGCTCTACTACTGAGGTACAGAAGGGTAGCATCTAGGAAGATCAGTGTTTTACTGGAGTAGCTATAGAGATTAATTTCTCCCTGTTGCTTTACAGTGTTATTCAAAGAGATTCCAGGTAGCAAGCTCTGGTTTTTATTTCTCTCATTTGAATAAAACTCTAAGCTTGACAGGGTCAGGATGGAGGAAAAAAACCCCACTACTTTGCTTGGCTGCTGAAGTTTTAAAAAAAATCCAGTATTTTCAAAATAATAGTGAAGTTTACTTTTTTACCTTAGCTATGAAATGAGGAAACAAGATATTTATTTTCACACTGCACCTGTTTCTGAACACCTTCCAGTCATGAACAAAATGATTCCTATCAGGCCACATGCCACTACTGATATTTTTTTATTTCCCTGGAAGGAAAAATGCACATAGACTTTTCCCACACATATGTATGGTATTTTAGGTGTGCCAAAGCTGTACTGCATGTCTTTAGCAGCAAAGGGAAAGCTGAAGGCTGATAAGCCTTTAACAGAAGTAAACAACAGTAGAGTTTTCTGTTTGTTCTTTGCACCTACAAAGCCTCATTTTACAGTTTTCAATATGCTCTAGCAAAAGTGTAGTTTTTCTTCTTGCTTCTACACCCTAATCATTAATTTTTAATTATTAATTTTTGTTATTAATATTTTTATAATAATAAAAAATAAATCCTATTGGTCCCAATTAACCACTGCTGTCAGGGTAAGAGCTTCTTCTGTATATATTTCATAAACTTTTCCTAGATTTAAGCAAATTTTTAATACTTCAAAACCTTGTGGTTTTATATTGTACACATTCCAGAAGTCTTCCTTTGGTAGTTCACCCCCTTTTCAGGCACATGTTGAGCAACTCCATTGTGGTAAACCATTATGACCATTTGCCAAAGCACAGACACAATGAATGAAGTATCAGGACTTTAAAAAAAACAACCAAAACTAAATCTATCAGTCTGCCAAAAAAAAAACCCCCACTAATTATAAAACTTATATAATTCTTTATAGTACTCATTAATCTGAATTGAAAAATGGGTCACAAATTTGAGCTCCCCACAAGTCAATAGCCTGTTTCCTTTTGTTTGCATTATCATCTGCTGTTTTTCTAGGCACACAAAAAATTTATAATGTCAATGTCCAAGTATTTCATAAGTACTTAGATGAGTAACACTCTTGTTCCAAGGAAAACATAGTCTAATATGGAACAAAGCACAAGTAATTAAGAGGAGCAAAAGAGAGAACAAAAAGGAGATTATAGATAACATAAATGGGATCCTGCTCTCCTATAATATTTTTCCTTCATTCTGAAGTTGTCAGATACTAAGTGATAAATAAAATCTGTTAATTCCAACTGCTGCACAAACGTGCCAATGGGAGTTTTCTGGGCTTTACTGTTAAACCTGCCCTTTGTCATATTGATTAAAAGGATCAGTTTTCAAACAAATAGTTTTGTTGTCAATTTGGGAAGTATTTTACAATAGTGAGTAAATGCAGAATCAAAATTTGGCAATGCCAGTGAATTGGAATTGGAGCATTCAAGACCCACACCATTAGTATTGTAGAAAATGTGTGCCAGTGTGCTTGCACAGTACAAGAAATATTGTGATACAGGAAAATAATGTGGGTTGCAGAGGAGAAAGACTTGTAAGGGAATATTTTAGGTAAAGACAAAATAGAAGTAGAATTAGTAAATAAAGGTTAATGTAGTAATAAAGGTTCATTGGGCAGTAGGAAATGACAGAGGAATATGGCAGATACTTCCCATACTTCCTTTGAGAGGCTGGCAGAGGGAGCTCTATTAATTGTGTGCTGTTTTGAGGGTGAAAGTGCAGGTATTCTAGGGACAGCTCTCCGATGAGACTTGGTGCTAATCCTAAAATTAGGCTTGTTTCTGAGAGTTCATGGCTCCAGTTTCTGATACTCACACAGATGGACACAGTTTTCTGACACGTTCACAGTTTAAACTGCTTTATTTTTCTGGAAGTTCCTAAGCCACCTCAAAAAAAAAAGAAAAAAAAAGGATAAAAGATCTGACTGTGTCTGTTTTCTTATTCTCAGCTTTCAGAAACATGCAATAAGAATTTTACAGGGTATTCTGTAAAGATCAAAAGCAAGCCCTGCTGGATCCTGCTTCACTTAAACACTTGTGCTACATACAGTTGCTGTGCACAGACAGATGCACAACAGACCTTTCTGAGCTATCAGACTTCACCAATTAATACATTTGCACAACTCGACCTCTGTCATTAGCAACTGGTGGGAGAAACAGCAAAGCATAGGGTCAGTTTTTGTTATCTTTGCCTTGTCCCCATTCCCATTACTCCCATCTCAAAGTCAAGCCATTTCTTTTTGGATGACTCCCTCATCCTCCACATAGCAAAGAGGAGAAGGAAGACAACCTGACGCCTAAATTCCTGGCGCTGGATGAAGTCGGTAGGAATGATGTTTAAAAGGTCAGATAACGCTGCATGGTCCCGGCTCTGCCGGAGCGCAGTGCGGGCCGGGGGACACGAGGGGGCGGCCGTGCCACGCCGGTGACAGCCGCGGGGACAATCCGTGCCGAACCGAGATGGATCGGTGCTTCGTGCTGCTCCTGAAGGAGCCGGGGGGGAAAAGCGCTGAAAGAGCACGCACGGAAGTGTTATAGTAAGAATCCGCGTGTGGTTGTTCGTTGTTTTTGTTTTGGTTTGTTTTTTTTTTTTTTTCCTGGACCCCATTAACCCCGCTTAAACCAGAAGTATTGCAGCAAATTATCTGGGGCAATATTTTAGGTGCGTGTAGTAGGAATTTATTAGTTGTGAGGTGCAATTTGTAATGCAAGAATTCAGAGTGGGATATTTAAGTATGTGTTAAGTTTGCTGGTTCTCTGCTGAACAGCCTGTTTCTGTTACTAGCTTTGTTTTGTACTTTTGTACAGTGCAAAATAAAATTTGTCAGTTCTTGATAAACAAATAAGGCTGGTGCAAAGAAAGATAAAACAGAACCAATAAAAACACCTATTCCTTTGATTTAAAAAATCAACACTACTGTACCTTTGAAGAGAGTTAACCATATGTCTCAAGTGGACCAAAATACTTCTTAAAGTGCTGGAATGCTGTTTTTAGAGGTCAAGTCCAAATATGAATTTCTGGTTTGGCCTCATTCTTTTTGCTTTTAGGATATGTGAAAGGCCATGCCAAGTAAAAAGTAAAGCACGTAGATGTGAAAAAAAATAGAACAGTGAAGGAATTATTACATAGCCATCTAAAAAATCCTCTGAGTTCTCTTTCAAAAGAGGTTATGAATGAAGGATTCAAAGTATAAATGCTAGTGAAATATTCTGTCTCTGAAGAGCAAGTGTTGAAAATCTTCTTTTAAGCCTTAGAAAATTTTTGTCATGGAGTATTTCAGTGTTCAAAATACCTAATTTTGCAAGGAAAAACATCTAACACTATATAAATCTAAAATTTTCACATCTGAAACAGAACAGGTTTTAAGGGACAAAATTGGTTTTGTGGTAATGTGGCAGAGTATTAAAGATTTGGGTTTTTCCCACAGAAAATCAAATTCCAGAGGCTTCGCTGGAAATGGTTTGTCACATCCATTGGAAGTAAATGCATCAATTCATTGTCATAATTGCTGTTAAATTCACTAATTAGGATTGGGAGATTAAGCTTCTTACTAGGTTTCTTATCTCAGTTTCCAATCTGACGGTCAATATTCAGAATTCTTCCACTTGAAATCTCAAAAGGGTCACTCCTTGGGTTAATGTAATGTCTGGTTTGACACTGGCCAAATGCCAGGCACCCAGGAAAGCCATTCACTCACTCCCCTCTGCAGATAGACAAAGGGGAGAAAATTTAACAAAGGGTTCATGAGTTAAGAACCAGGAGAGATCACTCATCAAATACCATTACAGGCAAAATAGGCTCAACTTAGAGATATGAAATTAATTTGTTAGGAACAAAATCAGAACAAGATAATAAGAAGTGAAACAGGCCCTTAAAAATACCTTTGCCCCCCACCCCTGTAGCACCTCCTGCCCCTCCTTCTCCACTGACCTTGGTGTCTGCAGAGTTGTTCTCACTCTGCTCCTCTCACAATTTTATTTTGATTTCTTCTCAAATCTTTTACCACAGAGGCATTACCACCGTTTCTAATTGGTCCAGCCTTGGCCTGCAGCCTGTCCATCCTTGGAGCCACCAGCCATTGCCTCTGCTGTACAGGGAAGAAGCTTCTAGCAGCTTCTTGCAGGAGCCACCCTGTAGCCTTCCCACTACCAAAAACCAGGCCATGCAAAACAAATACACACAACTGCCCATGGGAGTGGGTGAAGACAATTCTGTGGGCTCACATTCACAGAATTGTGCTTTTTGGCCAACTCTTCATGTCACA
Source organism: Dicaeum eximium (assembly GCA_013396995.1). NCBI lineage: Eukaryota > Metazoa > Chordata > Aves > Passeriformes > Dicaeidae > Dicaeum > Dicaeum eximium. Next base: position 2,859,417 of record VWZP01003543.1, on the reverse strand, counting down.
CATCTGAGTGGTAAAGTTGTTTCATTGAAGAGTTCAACACAGTGTTTTCCTGGGTCATTTCTGGTCCCTTTATGCACGTGCTTATAATGGTGTTTTCTTGATAATATCAAAAGTCACATTTTTGAGTATATTCTGAGGAAATATATGAGGCCAGCCCCTTCCCACACAAAAATGGGCAGGCTGGGTCTGAGTAAGAGGTGGAATTATGCAAGTGTTCCCTCTTTATCTCTGAAGGAAACCACTGTAGGCTAAAGTAATTCTGTGAAGATCCAGAAATATGAAGTTTAATTATTGCAATTACACACCTGAAACAAAAAGTTCTCTAAATGACCTGGGGGTTTGGTGGGTAGATGATTAGATGCTAGACTAATCATGGTCATGTCTTGGTTCCTTAGAGAGCAAGTAATTTCAAAGTGAAAGACTCTGTGTTGTTGCATTTACAAGTTGTGATATGCTTGGATATTGCAGTACAGCTTGATCCTCACACAATTGGCTGCATGCTTTTGAAACTTGTGTGATTGCTTGGTGATTAATGTATGTAATAGATGGAAGATTATGACATATGCTGAATAAATTGATTATATATAATGTAGGAGATAAGACATTCTTTGGATTTTCTGAACCAAGCTGTTGGATGGCTAGGAAGTATTTGGTATTACAGCCAGGCTGTAATTTCGTGCCTTTTAACCTCGAAAGTGGCTTTGCATCCTTTTTTTTAAGGTCTTGATTAATCACACAAAACAAGCTGCTTCTGTTAATATATGGTATGTTAATAAAAATTCATCCTGTTCTACCTCCTAATGAGTTCATTCGTGCCAGTGAGTGATAGGACTTTTAGATGGATTAAAGCCATTCTTTCAAGATCCATTATTTGTTGGCTGTGGTATTTTAATTCAAACAAAAGAACTTTTACAGAGGTAGTACAAACCTAGTTTAAAACTAGTTGAAGGTAGTGGCAAAGTACTTTCATGCTGGTCTTAAGGTGTGCAGGAAATTAAAAATGGTGAGAACACCCTAGGAAAATCCTTAACTTCATTCTCTGTCCTCTAAATCAATATATTTTTCCTTTGTAAACCATCATCTCTGCAAAATGCAAATGCTCCACTGAGGGGTTGTATGCAGAACCACAAACAGAAGTGGAGGGTGCCTATGTTCTTTGTGTTCTCTGTTCAAACTATAAAACATTTGTCCAATTACTGTGGCTCTTTCCGGAATTGATCACATGTAATTAAAATGTGATAGAAATGTCTGTTTTATTTCAATTTGTGAGCAGACAACAAATTTAAGAAACTGCACTGTTCACTGCCTCTGGCAGCAGAGGTGGCTTCAGAAATCCCTGTGTCACCAGACCTCATGCCAGGGAACCCGGTCCCATGTATTGTGCTGACACAGATTTTGGCAGGGCTACAATATAATCTGAATCAGATGAAATATACAGGCTGGAAAAGGAATTTGATTCTTGAAGGTTACTCTGAATCTAGAAGAATTTTCTGATTGGATTCATTCAGCAGCTAATAAACAAATTCCACTGCCAAAAGTAAGGAGGCTGAAACTCTTCCAGGGAAGTTAGGAGCACCAAGGAAGGAACTTGTTAAGCTGGTTTTGTTTGCTTTAGGCTGCTTTTCTGTTTGTTTGTTTGTTGGTTTAGTAGTAATGGAATTTTTGTCTTAGATTATATGAGAAGGCAAAGCCTTACAGAATACTCTACAGGTAGGAACATTGGGAACAGTTATGTATGTTTCTAGATACATTGCTAGCCAGGTTTGAAGCTCAAAGTAAACTGCCTAGGCTGAATAGGTAGATTATTTTTATTTCTTATATCCTTTTCCTTTCTTTTCCCCCAAACTGTAACAAACCCTTGGATATCAAAGTAAGAATCACTGAGTTGCCCACTGAGCAACCAGTCCAGAGCTTTTGAGCCAAAGACGTCCTCTGCTAACTTCAGGGAACTGGAGAACAAACTTGGCGGGCAAAAACTAAATTTATGTCACAAAGTAATGCTACTTTCCATAAGTATAACTACCTTTTGAATGCATGTGCTCTTTCAATTAACTGTAAAGAACTCTGCTCCTCCAGTAGTAGAGGCCCAGTTTTTTAATGGTGAGCTGGTTGTGAAGCTCTTTTCTGAGAACTGGACTTGTGCAACAGAATCATGAAACATTAGTCATGATTGCTTTCAGGTCACCTTATGTCATCAGGATACTGGTTTCTCTTATTTTTAATTCAGACTATTTAGCAGTAGGTGGCATCCTACTTTAAGATTAGAGTGAACTGGAGACTTCCTAGCATGTGTTGTCACTCAGTCTAGAAAATTCTTAGAATTTCTTTTATATTTGTACTTGTGTGCAGTATTACTAATGAAAGATTTTTTTTTTTTGGCTCAAAGTAAACAGGAATGTGTATGAGTTCTGATGTATTATATACTGGAAGCTTGCTAGTACCATGTAGTGAATCCTAGCTGTAATTGAATTTGGAATTTGTTTTGCAAGACTTGAAGCAGACCTTTTTAAATCAGGAGAGATGAGCAAAATCAAATTATTAAAGGCTTTTATGAGAAGCTGGATTGGTTTCAGCTTTCTCGGATGCTCATTGTGTTCTGTCTGCAGTACCAGTGGGAAGTGAAAATAATTAATCCTGAAAATTAGATTGAACGGCTGTTCAAAGCAATAAAAGGAAGGAAATTAATTGCTAGTATTGATACACTACCCTTAAGTCATCTCACTCAATATCACAAAGTGTCAGATTATGTGCTTAGGCAGAAGCTAGTGAAAATATATAACTCAGATGTGTTTAATGGAAAAAATCTAAAACAAAGTTTTGAAAGGAAGAGACTTAGTGATGGCTCTAAGTAATAATGCAAAAGGAAATTGGGGATGGGAAGAGTTTTGGGAAGTAAATGACAGGGAAATCAATCAATAACTGAAGCTGGTTTTGTGAGATCTTAATATGCTTCACCAGAATCCCTGTGACTTGGATTAGCTATTCTCTTTTCAGACTCAACAAAGGTTGTCAGAGCTGCTCTAGCAGCCTCCAAAAAGGTTCCTAACTTCCATTTCCTTCCTCCCAACCCCCCTCTGAGGTTTCTGTGTATAGAAATACACTTTCAGTACAATTTAAGTATAGATTGCTGAGGTATCCCTGAGAGCATTCTTTGAAATACTGATGCTCACTCAAGTTTGAATGGGAACTACCAGGAGTAGGTAACATTTGAGATTCAGTGTCCTGAACTGGGTGAGGTACTTCTTTTATTTTAGTATGTATTTATTTGTGTGGATTTGAGCCAGGACAGATTTACCTAACAGCTGCTCATTCTCTTTCTAATATGATAATTGTATCATGCTGAAAAGAAAGAATACTCAGAGCTTAAACGTTTTTGTGTATCTGGCCCTTGTGATGCAAATAAGCAGCTTTTGTAATATTCAAAATCACATGGGTGCTCAACATAAAAATATTTCATTTATTGTCTAATCTTTTCTCTTTAAGCTGATCACTTAGATTTTGCATAAGAGAGCAGCTCTGTTTTAATAAGTGGTAAAAGATTTAAGCCTTGTTAAATGTTCTATGAAAATGTACAAAGACATAAAAGGTGTTTAAACATTAGTTTGATATGAATTGTGTATTTAACTTCATTATAATAATTCATTTGCTTAACATCATTCATGTACTTATGTAACCACCTGAATGTGGGCTGTGGAGAGACAGGTTTATGAAAGAATTTTTATGGCACACACTTTCATCTCAGTATTTATATTTCTGGAAGGAAAATGTTACAGTAACATGATAGGTTTGGGCCAATGCACCCTGGGTATTGCTGTCTCTAGAATCTGCTTCATTACTGATGTCTTTGTGAAATATATCACTTGCACATTCAATAATAAACAATAATACTGAGTTACATGCTGTTCTGTATTGCAGATGAAGCCTTGGTAATGTTACAAACAGAGTTTGGTGAATGAAAACAGTAGTCCTAAAATAAAATAATATCTTCCTGTTTATGTTTAGTTCTTACTAGTTTACCATCCATTATCTAATTTTAAAAATAGGCAAATATAGTTAAAAATGGGACATGGGAATTTTATTATTTGTAGGCTGTATAAAAAGTGAGAATAATAATGAAGGCAATATAGAATGAGCTGCTGTGAGACAACACATGTGCAAAGCATATAAGGGAGAAGACCCACCCAGTTTTAGTGTCAATTTTATGTTTAGACCATAGCTGAAAATACTTTTATCTTTTGCCAATTTCAACTGATATATAACAGCTGTTGAAACACTTTCTTTAGGTTTTTAAGAAAAGATAATTAATTGTTGGCTTAACAACATCTAAATAAAATTGCTAAAAAAGATCCTTTGCTAAAAGAAGAGTAATTCTTTGTACATCTAAAACTTAGTTTTTAAAGTCACATCAAATATAGCCAAGTGAATTAACTAATCATGTTAGGGTTTTTTTAAAAAATGTTCATCTGATCTGGGTCTATGACACCTGCAGTGACAGCAATAGATCCAGTGGGAGCTCACAAAATGTATATGTTGTATAATGTTTAAAGCCAAGGACTGGAAGCTGTGTTGTATCTCCAGTGTCATCAGTATAATTAGACCAGCAGAGACCCAGGCTTTTTGTCTATTCAGGAGCTTTAAAACATATAAGTAATCAGGTCATGCTGTGGCTGGAGGCAAACATTGACCACAGTCCTGGAAAAATGCATGTTGAGAATTTAATATTTGAGTATGCTTATCTTACAAAACACACTGCAGCAAGTGCTAAAGGTATTTCACTAAATAGAGCTTAATGTTAAGCATATTACCAGTCCTATATTAGTGTATGTTTTAAGTGTTTTGCTGGATTAGCTCTGGAGGACATTAAGTTTGTGCTTACAACACTGGAGCATTGATTCCAAGTTCTTTTTCAGAAAAGTAAGTTTAGAAAAAAAGCATGTACTTAATTAAGCACAAGTTGTATTCAAAGTATTTGCAACAGTTGTGTATATTACTGAATTCAAGAGGGCCAAAATATGCTCATGCAATTTCCTCTCCTGTAATTCAACCTGTAGTCAGTAAAAATACTAACTTCAACAAATTTCTGCTGGTTATAATATTCAGAATAGCATATTGTCCATTTAAACTGTGGAAATGGAGGTACTTCTGGCTGTGAAAATAATTTACTACCTCTTCTACCACACTTCCATAAGCCAAAACCACAGGAAAGATGGAACTGGTTATCAATAGAAAGATGGAACTGGTTATCAGCGGGCCATTAGTTTGTATTTTCACCTGAGGAAGCAGTTGGTCCAAATAAATAATTTCAAAGCATATTTAAGTTAATCCTTTCCAGAATCTTTCACATGCTTCTTTTATTCTCATTAAAATTGCTTCATGTTCCTTGTGCTAAGACTGATCTTTTAGTGGTGTAACCACACTGGAGAATAAGGACCCAGATCACATATGAGGCAAAGGCCAGACTTCCAAAGTGTTTAGGGTCTGGCTGCATCCTCCTTCAGCAGCTGCTGCTGGATGGCTGAGGAGGTTCCTGCCCCTAATCACACATCTCTGCTGTCTGCTGACTTGTCCAGCATTGCCTGGATGGTGGTCCTTGGAGCAGCCTGCCTCATTCATATTTATCAAAATGGGCTGGATAAGCAAAGGTGAGGGAATGATTATAGGGAGATATTAAGACTGAGGGGAAGGAGAATGGGAGTCCTGATGGCTATAAATAATTTGCTTCATGCACAGTGGAGGAGAAAGTGAGAACAACTTCTCATGCCTCCAATGGGACTTACAGAAAAAACCAAATGATCCTCAGGAGGCAAAATTACACAAAGCAAATAAACATTTTTGTAAATCCTCTACCTTTCTCATCTTCCTCTGCAATCACCTAAAAACCTTTAAAAATTTGATCTTTAGTTGTTACTACCTTGAACTCAATGTTTTACCTGACCTTAATTGAAGTTTGATGGCTGAAGCTGATCCTTGGCTTTTATTTTAGTCAATACAATATTGCAATCTCAACTGTGATATGAGAAGATTCTCTACTGTAATTCTTGTGATCCTCACCTATCGGTCACAAAATGCTTTAGTACAGATACAAATATTCCAAAGATAAACAAAAAAGTAAATAGTAAAAAATTTCATGTCTTATTCAGAGTAAGAAAATGTGGTAACACTTAAAGTGAAATGCAATGGTTGTCCATGTTTTGGTTTAAAGAATGTGAAAATCCAAATGCAATCTTCCATTTTGTGCTATTTTAGGTAGGATAAGAGGCCCAAATATCAGAAGTGTTAGAATAAGCTTCTTACTAAGTGAAATTGAATGAGATGAACTTTTAAGAGAAGGATATCAATATTTAATATCAATAAAATAAAATTAAATATCAATATTTGTCAGCTATGACAAATGTAGAATTCCAGAGTGGAATTCTGGAAGTGTACACATATATGCAAATATTCCAGATTTGGAAGACACAGTCAGAGTTTTGAAATTAAAGGCTTGTGAAGAACAACAGGATTAGTCAAAAGTTATTACAATAAATTTGAGAACTACAGTATAAATTCATAAACTTTGCGTGTCTTGTCAAAGAGGACAGAATTAATTCCAAGGGCAGGTCAGCAGTTATTAGGTGACAGCTTAGACTTTGCACTCTGTTTTTCTCAATTCTGTACAAGAAAAATACTAAATGAAAATGATAGAATAAGGCAATAAGACTCTCCTTTTACTTATCTAATAACCTACTATGGCCTGTTGATTGCCAAATTCTTGTTTTTCTTGTTTACCATATGTTATATCACTACAATCCTTAGATTTTTCAGCAGGCATTTTCACAAACTGTTCCCTTATTTGTTACAATAATTCCTTTTGTCTTGTAACTGAAACAAACCTCCTAAACCCTGGTTTTTGCAATAGTTATGATCACGTTTCAGTTCTTTGCAAGTTGTTAAAGTGTTCATTCTGCACATAGTTTATAACAAAATAGAAATTAAAATTATACATTTTGACAATTAGGGGGAAAATAGCAAAGTGCTTGTCTCCACTGCTAAAGGAATATAGCAAACTAAAACTACTGTGAGTGATCATTCTCTGCCCAGGGCAGTAAACTCTAGAACGTCCCAGCTGTAAATTTATCTTTCCAACCATTTACAGAGCATAGGTGATATCTATTTCTTAACCTGTCTAGTAAACATTTGACCTAAATGTCTAATGAAAAAAACAGCTGTTTAGATTGCAGGAGCCTAGAAGTGTATTTGAAATCTATATTTTATAATATTTAATTAGGAAAATTGTAAGCTAATACCAATGAGATAACACCATAAACTGCATCTACATGTTTACCTGTGTATATATAGCTTCAAACAAATTGGGTAATAGAGGTTCAAAATACCCAGCCCTTAATTTTCCATGTTCATCTTCCGACTGATGACCAGATAGTGGAGATGTACATAAAGGCCAGTTCATAATGTTCATGTATTTCTTGGTTCACTTGAGTAAAGTTGTGAGGCTTTTGACTGTTGTTTCCTGTGGATAACCTGGTGGAATAAATTAAGTAGAAAAATAGTACCAAAAAGTGGGAAAAGGAATTCTGTCCAAATTTTGAATTCAGAACTGAATGTTTCAGCTTACCTTGAATTTGAATCCACATTACTTGATCCCACTAAATTGCTAGATAAAATAATTCCCACCTCTGCTGTTTGACACTAGATCAAATACATGAATGTGATCAGATTTCCTTAGTATGAAACAAATTAATTTAAACCTTAATCTGAAGAGGTTTTTAGTACAACCTGCAGAATAAGATGTTATTTCTTGGAAAATAAATGTGCTTCAGAACACCTAAGAAACCTTTTCCTTGGCTGAGAAATCTCAAAACAATACTCATAAAGTGCCCATGGATTTTATATTGTTCAGTTATTATGAGCTTGGAATAAGCTGTGAGCTTTTTTCGGGACAGTGGCTACATTATCTATTTTAATGTTTTAATTTCAGCTCTTCATGGGACAAAAAGTGCTGACACAAATTCTGTACTGAGCTTTAAGCTGCACTGTAACAGCAAATGCCATCCTAGATAAAAGATTAGTCTTGAAAATTGTACCAAGAATATAGCAACTAGTCTATGCAAAAAGGATAAGGATATTAATTCAACCTGACTAGGGAGTGGATTATACTATAAATAGGACTCTTAGGCTGCATCTACTGCAAGGCTGGTCATTTCCTACAAAATCCATTGCATGTATATTTGCCCTAATCCTGTAATATGATCCTCAGTCTAATCCTTATACCCACCTATTATGCCATACTAATTTTCCTGTGCAGAGAGCTCTGCATACCTGAGGCTTTATTTGCTTGGATCTGTTGTGGGATCAGAGCACTGCTTATAGATGGAGCATATAAAAGTATGTGGAAGATTTTATATAGAAGGTAAGCTCATAGAGGATTGACACATCTGAAATCCCAAGTTCTTTGAAATATTGAAACAAATTGGGACAGATCAAAATATAAATAAAACCAAGAATTCTTCAGGTTCAAAGTGTCATGTGGACTATTTTGCAGTGTATTTTGGAGCTGACTGGAGTTGAAGATTCATTTCTTCAGATAAAATACAAAAATATCCTGTTTCTGCCCTGTTGGGGGTTTGCTGGAAGAAGAGCACACAAAAACCAGATGGATGTGATTGCAGCATAAAACTCCCCTTAATCCTGATTTCCATGTTCTCACAACTGTTTCTGTTACAGAAAAAAATGCTGTTTTTTTTTTTTTCTTTTTTTCCAGGCCTCTGCACAATTAAGCATTGTTGGAATCTTGCTGTTCATTCTTAGATCTGGTGTGCTGCCCACTCTCCTCTCCCTTCATTTCATCTCCTCCTACTTAAACCCTGTTTTGCCTGTTGTCACGAGTGTTGCACAACAGATTTGGTCTAAAGCTCAGTCCTGTGCCAAACACAGTAACTTTCACCTATTAGATGTTTCCTTAACTGTCTACTTCAGCAGGACTTTGCAAATTCTTTGCCTTAATCATTGAGATCCTTTTTCTCTGAACAGTGAAACTTCTTTCCTGCAGTCTTCCTTCTCTATCTCTTATCCTTCTGCAGTGTTCCTCTTTGCAAATGTCTAAATCAAAATACACATTCAGGGAAGACACATTGATGAAAATCTCTCCAAAATAAGGGAGTAAGATACATGTTTTTCTAATAAGGGCAAAAACCAGGTAGTACATACAATTTATTTGTGAAGCTTTGGAGTATTTTCTAGGTAGAAAAACATTACTTCTGACTAGTGAAGTATCTACTGGTTCTTCTGTTTAAATGGCCTCATGAGATAATGAAACTCTTATTAAGATGGAAAAAGAAGTTGATGAGTTGGAGAAGATTAAAAAGCAAATAAATCAGTATTAAGGCTGATCTGTTACAGCTTGATGGATCAAGTTAGACTCTTGTTCCTTAATTACTTGTTGTTTAACTGTTGTCTCCTGAAGAACTTGTTATGTAGAAGTAAGATTTACTGCAAAACAAAAGGTTGTGGAGGTTTTCTTGTGTTTTAAGGGTTTTCAGTTTATTTTTAAACAGTCATGCAATTGACTTAAGTAGAAGAAAATTCAGTTTTCACTGATGTAATAGAAAAGTCATGTAACCTCAACCGTAGTTAACAAAAGTTTTATCTAAAATCTGTGGAAAATGGCACTTTTCTTATATTTCTGAAAGGATTGTATGTATTGCAGTATCTTTAACAATTTTTACCTAGTCTAATTGATGCAAGGATTCTTGAAAAAACTCTAACCCACTTTAAATATTTTTTTAAGTCAGTACTTTTTTTTTCCTTGTCCCCATCACTCTTTCTTCAATTAGGAAATGGTATTATTATATTCAGTGGTCTGACAAATTTATTATTGCTTCAACTAACTCTTGGCAAAACATCTGATCTTTGAGTCTGTACTTATACTATTAAATCACCTTGAGTTTTTTCAAGTGCATTTACACTTTATAGGCAGGTATTTTGGAATTACAGTAATATATTTTAGTGTTAAACACATTTAACAATTTGGGAATTTTCTTAAGCTATGACATTTTAATGATACATCAAATACACTTTTTTATCTCTGTTATCATTGTATTTACAATCTTCTACAGCAAAGATTAAAGACCTCAAGTTATCTTTAAAGTACATGTCAATTAAGGTAACTTACTATATGTATTGAAGCAGAAGGTACATTTGACCTGCCATAGACATTGACCCTGAATTATTTCTATGTGAAACAGTGCTAAAAGAATTAAGTTCATATCATCCAGTTGCTGTTTATATATGGTGAAAGGTACTACAAAATATGCTGATTATACTTGTAATGGGGAGATCTTCAGTTTTCCCAGTTGGGAGTTTTCTAAAGCAAAACTTAATGTCTGACTTCAAGTTATTGCTGTTGACTTCTGCAAAGCTTGCCAATTGCACCTTAGAGAAAATGTACTATAGCTGTTAACACCCAAACAAGCCATATAATTGAGTGGTATTCATATTTACCATCAAAACCCCTAAATATCAGAATTTTCACCTGTGTCTCTCTAGGAGGATGTTTTTGGTAGATAAATTAGACATCAGATCCAGTTTATACATTAATATAAATGTCTATTAAAAGTACATACGTCATAGCACTAATTTCTGTGTCTTTATGACATGAGCATTTTGTACATTATGAGCTTGAAATTGTCTGATGCTTTTAACTTCTTTTAGGCATTAATCTTATACTTTAATATGAGATTTTTCACCTTTTAAAATATAGTAAAATCTAAGAGAAAAGAATGAATAAGACCCAGTAATGCCACCCAGGCTTTTTGTCAATGAATCCTCTGTCAAGGCAATTGCACTAAAAAAACTGAAGATGACCTCTAGGGAAGTAATATTCTGTTTCTTTTGAGTATGCTGTGTCTTAGTAGTCTTTTGTGACTGGAAGTGATTTATAACAAACAATGTTGCTGTCACTTCCTGCTCTCTTGTGACTTCATGGATGGTCACCAAAATCTTAATTCACAGCACTACTAGGGACCAGCATAGCTGTACTGCTTAATTCTTTCAGCATTATCTGTGGTGCTTTGCAGGTCAGGAATATTGATAAAGTAAAACCAGCTGGCGTGTCCCATCCTGCTCTTTATTGCACTGGTGCAAGTCAGGAAAAATATGGCTGAGTCATGCAGGCTATTTTGGTGATGTTGAAGGAGCTTAAGCACAATATAAATTGTTCTCAAAAAGTATTGGGTAAGGAACAGAAGAAATTCTTTTAAACTGATCTAGTTTAAGGATTTTAAAGTAGGTGTACTTATGAAGGAATTTGTTCTGTCTTTGGAGTTGCTTTTCAACAATGGTATTTAGAATGTGATTATGAAATTTAGATAGCTATTTCCCAGTGTTCAGGGGATATCTGTGTGGAAGCATGGTAGCACAATTTCTAATTAACTTGGAGGGATCTGTGGGAGGAATCTCTTTTTACACCTACATGTAGGAAGATGATGTTTAAGGCTTAAGAGAAAATCCCATATCTAGAGCTGTGCTTGTGATTATTTTGTATTCAAAGCATCCTTCTATGTCTCTTCTACAATCAGTATCACCTCTTAAACTTTTGGACTGAGTTCTCCTTTGTTTATTCTGAGCACAATCTTGCCTTGCAAATAATTCTGGTATTGTACTCTTTGAATTCAAGCAGATAAATGGTAATGGATTACATTTTATAATGAAATTATTTCAAACTCCAGGTCCAATTATTTCAAACTCCAATAAATAATTGAAGTTCTGATGTTACTATAAATAATATTGTCAACAGCTATTTTGATATTCACAAAGTGAATTCATTCCTTTTCAAAAGAGAGAATTTGGAACAAAATTAACTCTCCTCATTAACAGGTGAACTGAATTGGCCACTTTTTTTGAGATGTGGAATGATCTACAACATCCTTTAACATCAGCATTGCCTCTAATGCCACAGTGAGGGTGAAAGGCTTTTGATGTCTTTCATACCCAGGAAATACAAAAAAAGCCATTACAATGCCTCAGTCTCTTCTGAATTCAACTTTCTTTTTGTCTTTATTTTACTCCAACAATTTTAAGAAGAAAATTCTGTTCCTATTTAGTTAACTATATGGTTCATCACCAGAATTGTAGTGTAGCTGTTTTATTTTACTTTTTATTTAATATTAGAGGTATTATTTTTGAGAGTTTTGGCTTTAGTTTGCTGGGGGTTTTGGGTTTGTTTTCTGATGAAAACCAAACTCCTCACCAAATAGATATTGTTTATTCAGCTTTAAGTACTAATTTTGTGCAAAGAGATACAGCTCTCCTTTGCGCAGTACATTTTTCCAGTAAACAGTTATTTTTTCCCCACATGATGGTGCTCAATTAATGTTACAGCAATTGAGTGTCTTCTTAATTCCTTGTTGTTTGAAATGTGGTTCAATAACTTTCTGAATGCTATCCAATCTCTTCAATAACAACTGCTAATTTGTCTCTAGTTTTATCAGAGGTTTTTGTGAAATTTTATGTGAACATTAACCATATCCACACAATCCTTGGAGGTGAAAATTATGATTCTGCTTTTATAGACAGGAAAGTGGAAAACAGAAATTTTATAATCCTATTAATTTTGAGATCTGATAGTGTATTCACCATTGAACCATTTTTTTGTTTGTTTGACAACAGAGCTATCTTTAGATCTTAATTCATTTTCTTTGTAGAAAACAATAGACAGCATCTTCTTTTTGTAAATCCATTGGACACACAAAACCTGGGCCTCTGAATGTATGAAGAGCTTTCTAACCATACAAAACACAAATCAATACTATATTAATCATTAATCTACTTAGTTGAGCCATATTTATAATGTAATTAAGCCTTATCCATGATTACCTATATATTTCAAAAGGAAACAAAAGCATATATTACAGCCTAATACAATGGTAATATCAGTACAATTAGAACCTTGTGCATCTACCACAGTGCTTTTTCAGTACATTAGGGAATGGCATGTCTCTGAACATTAGGTTTGCATCCTTTAACACCAGTACTAAAAAGAAAGAAGGCTTTTGCCAAAATGCTTCGTGGGTGTCTGCCAGGAGAAGAGGAAAAGTGATGTTTGAATCTTTAACTTCATTCAAAGTACCATCATGTATGAATTCTTCTGTTTGCTTGCCATTTCTTCCGGTTTGTAGGAACTAAGTCTCCTCCTGAGCCAGAGGTGATGGCTTTGCACTTAAACTTCAACCCAAACTGTCCCTTGTTTGTCAGTTTTAATTATGCAGCTCTGTTATTGAAAAGTTCTCTTGTTGGCTTATACACAACAAAAGGCAGGGGCCAGCATTTCTTGAAGCACAACAATAATTTATCAGGATAATATTCTTAACACACACTACTTCAGACTAAATTAGCCTGTTCATTGCAGATGAACAGCAGGTTGCCATTCTTTGCTATTTCCTTGTATTTTCAGGCTTTTTCATAATTCCTTATTTTTCCACTGGATGCCAAGGTTAACAAACAAATAAGTGGGTGGCAATTTCAAGCATTTACAAAAGGAAGCTGCAGGCAGTCCTTGTTAATTTGATTTTCACTATCTGCTTTCACTATTTGCATAATTGTAGCAGGTAAGCAGAGGTCAAATGATTATGCCAGGGAAGCAACTCCTAACTTCCTTCTTCATGAGGTAATTCACGATATCATGGAATATTAATAACAAAATTTGGGAAAGGTTCTGTTGGTTAAATCGTAAATGAAGAAAAGTTATGAGCAAAAATGCTACAACATGCTGCTCCTTGCATATATTCTGTGCAAAACTCTGCCCATGCCCATATTGCTGGGTAACAAGCCATAACATAAATTATACCATGCCTCACAATGTAATGTGCTATGCTGAGTGCCCAAGTAGCCGTGGATAAGTAGGGGGAAATGTATGGCTGAGATTTTATTTATATACTGTTGAGTAATTGGAAGCAGCAAACCTTATTTTCTTAGATAGTCTTTCTGGTCTCAACTCTAAGCCCCTGAGTAAACTTCATTTGCAATCTCTGGATGCTAATGGCATCCTGAAGAGTAGCAACAGTGCTATTGGTACTTAATTTCTCAGCTTTGGTACTGTTTATCTGCAACTCTTATCTGTATATTTTTACAAATATTTATGCTTTTGAATTCTGCAAAATACTCCATAGTGAAAAAGACAGGAATATGGGGAGTGGACTATTTATGTGAATTGGATATAGATTTATACACAGAAAAGCAAAGTTAGATTCCAACTCTTGCTTACCTGTCCTTGCCAGCAAAAATAAGTATTATATTAGGCACTATACCAGATATTAGAAATTAACACAGCAAATTTGAAAGCTGGTTTCTTGAAACAAGATAAAAATCACCCATGTTTTTATTTTAGTTTTCCTTAAACATTAAAAAAAATTATATATATATTTATTTTCCAGGGCTTGACTGCAAACTTTCAGTGGCTCTTTTACCTCCCTTTCACATATGCTCAGCTCTTGCCTGGTTTTCTTAACTATTTCTTCTTTGCTCACCAAAATTTCAGCCTGTTAAATTTGTCTGCTTTGAGCAACTTTAAGCTTCTGTGTTTTGCAGTAAAGTCTCTGAAGTACCAGTTTGTATTAAGGAGGATTATTCTTCTGAATAAAAGTCTCTAGAATATGCAAAATACAAGTGCAAAATATGATACTACACTTCAATTTCTCATCTTTTGTAGTTTGAGCCTTTTTATGTACGTTATTTTTGTAATGGATTTTATTAGCTCTATTCAGAGTCATTTGGGTAGTTGCTTTGTGATACATATAACACAAACATAATTTTTAGGAGCTTAATTGTTACCAATTGTTCATAGTACATAGCAATTTCCACAAGCAATTTATAACAGCATGGCACGATTGTGGGTACTTGTGAAGAACAGCAAACTTGCTTCCTCTTTCCTGAAGTTCTCAGGGATGAAGAGGCTCTCAGCAGCGTTTGGTACCCTTCCCTCTTGTGCATCCCCAGAATTTCCTCGTTGGTGAAGCTTTCTCTGCCATTGCTATCACATTCCCCTGGCTAGTGGTGAATTTCCATAACTAATTTGTGTACATCCCTATCCATATGGGATATGCCATGTAACTCCTCTGGCACTTACCCATCCTTTCTGAGCTGTGTGTTTGCATAACTGTTTGGCATTCTTTGTCTAAGTTAAGTCCTAAGGCTTTATTAAAACATTTTTTGTCTCATGATTAAGGAATTTCCATGACCTCTTAATAAAGCTCTACACTTACTGAAGCTGTTATGTCACACAGCCCTCAAAACACTATGGTTACAGCTCAGACTTGGTGTGGCCATTTATGGGCTTGCAGACTTGTCAGGTAACAACTTAACTCCCAAATTGTCTACTTTCCCTTTTTGTGATGACCAAAACTGAGAAATACGTTTGTATGTTTAAATGTATATATGGGTTTACTTCTCTTGATTGCCTGTACTAGGACTAAGAATGCATTCCTTTCTCCTTCACTGCATCCCCACTTAAATGGTGTTTGGGCAGGCCATGGAAAAAAATGCAAACTGAAACACAATTGCAGCACACAGGCTACAACATAGGCAAGTCTTTTGTCAGGCTTCAAAGTTTTGATTTATCTTAACAACCTCTGTTGCTGAGCACTTTGTCAGAAGTGAAAACCTCATCATGGTTTTCAGGGTTTTCAGGTATTGAAACAGGATTTTCTTTATTTCACTCATGATTACATGTACCATCAAAACCAACTAGCCAGAGAGGCTAAAAGGAAGACGATCAATATAAATTAATTTTGTGACTCTGCTTATATTGAACTGGAAAATATGAGAATAATAACAAAAACTAAAAATTGCCAACATGCAGTATTAAAAATTGTATATTTTAAGGACAAGGCTGGTGCTTATATACTTTAAGGACAAGGCTAACTGGAATTTGAAGATTATCAGGTAGCAAGAAACTGATAGTACTTTGAGACCTTGGAGACTTCCAAAGTACTGTACAGGCAGTCTCTCAGTTCATGTGCTACTTCTGAAAACTGATCTGGCAACTCTATATCAAATAGTTTGTAAAAAGGTTCTGGTACAAGGGCAACTGGACAGATTCATGATTTCAGCAAAATACTGCTGCATTCTTCAGAGCCAAGGTAAGGTTACCATGGGCAGGCTTTATATTGTGCTAGAAACCCTGTGTATCAGCATTTTCTGATGTTCTGGGGTTTTTTATGTTTTATTATCTGTTGTAAAGAAAGACCCTTTTTTCTCTTTTGTAACCTCTCTGTGATGCTTAGGCTCAAAAGTGGGAATCAAAGCCTTCTAACCATCTGGAGAAAGGGAGAATCCTAAATAAACAGCAATAGCAAGAAATACAAATAGCAGTACTGTAAAATAGCAAGACCCCAACAGGCTTCCTCTGGACAGTGACTTTGTAGATTAGGTGTGTACTCCCACTTCTTTTCTCTAGGGTCTTCTAATCCTGAAAAAACATGGGGAAGTTTTGCCATTTCTGCTACTGTAAGTGAAATGACTGGTCTATGGAGAGCTGTCTGGCAGCATTTAAAGAGCTGTGGTACCAGTCTGAGCAGGTTACTCATCTGAACGTGGAATGCCACATCTTTATTACTATTATTACATTATTTATTGGAATTTACACATCAGACCTCCTGGGCTAGGATATGTATTAATTCTCTCTTTGGCTGGCAGGAAAAAAATATTTCAGGAATTTTTCAGGAAAGAATGTTATAGGATGTATTAACAGTCACAGAGAAATGCCTATTTCTTAAATAAAAGAAATAGCCTAACCATGCAAAATGATGCCTGAGGCCACACAACTGGTGGAGCGTTATCCGTGTCCCAGTCTCACTCTCCAAGGAGCAACTCCAGAGGCATTTGCTATCTATCAAGGGTGTTTCTTCTCCTTGCAGCCAAGTTAGAGCCCGTGCTTTACCCTGCGATACTGTAACTCATAAAACGGGCTCCCTGTGAGCTGAGATGCCTGGGACCCTTCTCAGGTGCCACAGCAGGAATGTGTCTGAGTCTGCCGGAGCGGAGGAGGCTCCGCAGCCCCCGGGAGCCGCCGGTCCCTGCGCTGCCCCGCCCCACCCGGCTCCGCTACAGGTGGATAAAGGTGGCTCTTCCCCAGCTCCTCGCTCTCCTCCAGCCCGTCCTCCCTCACGGCGGCTCTCCACAGCCGCCCCCCTCCCCCTGGCCTTGGGAGGGGTGCGGGGAGGGGCAGCGGGCGCTCCGGCCGGGGGCGCGGCTCCGCACCTGTGCGCGGCTCCCCGGGGCCGGGGCTGACGAGCGGGGGGCTCCCGGCGCCGGAGGCGGCGCGGCGGCATCCCCATCCTCCTTCTCCTCCCTATCCCTCCGCCTCCTCCCTCCCTACCTTCACCCGGGCGCCCTCTGCACTTTCTTCTCGAACCACCCTCGCAGACAAACTTTGATGGGGAACCTCGCACCGCGCTGGAAAAATGCCGGTTATGAAGGGATTACTGGCACCCCAGAACACCTTCCTCGACACCATCGCCACCCGGTTTGACGGCACACGTGAGTCCGGGCTGGGGCTCCGCACTCCCGGAGAAGGGGATGCACGGGGGACATTGGGCATGCGGTGGGAGCTCCCTCTTCCCTCCGCCCCCCTGGGTTTCCCCGGTACCAGAAGCCGGCAATGAGGAAGGCGAGGCGAGGGAGCTCCCAGCCTCTCCCGCTCTCCTGCCTGGCTTCTCCGCGGCTTTGGAGGCGAGGAGGGCTCCAGGTCCCCTCCGTCCCCTCCCCTGCGGGGGGCTCCGAGGGGGCTGAAGCCCGGCTCCCTGCGGGAATGTTGTGCGCTGGACTGGGGCTTCCCCCGCGCTCCGGGCAGCCGAGAGACCGCCAGGGAAAGGCACGCTCAGAGCCTGGGCAGGGCTTTGCTAGGAGGTTTGGGTATTTCTTTTCTTTGTTAAGTACCCCCAGCCTTGAGGGGGTACGAAATCTCCCTAAAAGCTGAATTTCTGCAGATCGGGTTCAGAGAGAGCAGCTGTTGCAGGGTGGAGGCGCGCAGGCAGGCAGGGACCGAGGGCCCCTCGGTGGCCGAGCCCGGCTGCAGGACCACGGACAGGTCCCGGCGGCAGCTCCCGCGGGCAGCCCTGCGGTGCTGCCCTCCCCGGCGCGGCTGGAGCGCTCCCCCTGCGGCCGTGCGGGAGCGCCCGCCCGCAGCTGCACTTCTGTTCCTTCTTTAACGGGGCTCGCGCGTAATAAAGCAAATAAAAGGAGCAGGGAGATAGCGGATTTGGGCCAAAATGGACTGCCTTCCCTTTAATTCCCTTTTAAGAAATCTAGACATCGATAGTGGAGAATAAATAAACTCAGATTTGAGTTGCTGTTAGCTGTTTCTTGACTGAAAACATCGCTATTTAATTGGTTTGATATCTTCTTGATTATTGGTATGTCCTCTATGTGATTAAGACAGCTGAACTGTGATTGCTGAATCAGCAAGTTGTAAAACGTCAAGAAAATGATGCAGTCACAGAGATGAACTGCAGAGAAGTACAGAACTGTGTTCTAACTGATCTGCTAGTCTGAGGATACACAGATAATTATGATCCAGGGTTGTGTGTAAGTGATACTTCACCATAAAGTGAAGTCTCTCATAAGACTCTCATACTTCAGTCTCTCATAAGACTACTTAGATGTACCTTTAAATTCCTTTGACTACAGAACTCAAAGTCCTTTCCCCTCATCCTCCAACCTTTTATTTCTATAACGTGTATGGGTATTATTTACTGCGTATTGGAGCATGCAGCTCCTATTAGAGTTTTGTTGCTGATACTGCCATTTGCCAGAAAAGCAGCTCTTCCCTTCTTTGTGCTCAGGACCCTCCCCCTTCACAATGGTTTCCTTTCAAAGGATGGAGCACACAGCCTGTGAGCTGTACACACAAACACTCCACATATTCTATAATGTTCTTCAAAGATTCAATTCAGCAAGTGACATTAGTGATGACGTCCAGGTATCTTATTGAATAAAACACCAAAAAAATGTCTAATCCTCATCTTCTCAGTGACACCAACAGGCAAGTGTGGTAGAAAGATTATTTCTTAGCTGCGTTCTATACTCAAATTGAGCTACCTTTTAAAGTAAATTATTTTACTGACCTTCATGGAGTGAAGGACTGACCTTTTCTTAAACAAAAACAGACCCCTGTATCTTACATTGAAATTTAATGCTAACAACTCATCTACTTTTTCCTGGGATATAATTTAAAAAGAATGTAATTAGGTGCTTAAATTCACCAGAAGGTACAGCACATTCTCTATTTATTATAGTCAGTGAAGTATTTCTTTTTAGTTAGTTTTCCAGAATTTGGCTTAAATATTAAACAGGTGTATTCTAGAAATTGTCATAGTATGAAAATTGGCATGGGAAATATTCCAGGACATTCATATGGAAAGATGTTTTATGTACTATGTGGTCTTACATCTAGAAAAACTTTGCAGGATGATACTTTTCTATGGAAAACTGCTGGCATGTCTCTTAATATACAGAATAATGTAACATCTCCTTTAGGGTGTTAAAGTGATGAATCAACTTCATGTCATCTGAAACAAAGTTTCAGAAATAGAAAGTATTTCAGTTCAGAAACAGCTCATCTGCTTTGTTGCTTTGGAAATGATAAATTTAAGTATGAAATTAATACTTCTTTAACTGGCAAAAAAATTCCAATAAAGAGGCACAATTTTTCAAAATATGTATACATGTCTGACTATCAAGTAGAAAAATTAAAACCAATTTATTTCTCATTTGAATTGCCTGTATAGCTGGTATTCCTGAGCTTGCTCAGGTGGCTAAAGATAGAAGTAGTACCCATGGCTAATCCTTGCAGGAATCAATCCCATGTCTTTCTAGTTTTACAGGTGATAGTCTATGGAAAGATTAGGACTGATACATGGCACTGAACCTGAGATTGTTTCACAAAGTTTAACCTCCCACATGATGATATTTAAATGTTAAAATACTGTCTCATGTCTAATGTTTCTAATGTTCTTTCTTGTCTCTTTTTTTTTGTTTGTTTGTTTTGGGGTTTGTTTTTTTTTTGGTTGCTGTTGTTTTAATACAGTCTGTAGTTAACAGACCTCTTTTCAGTTTAAGCCTCTGGGAAGGATATATTATGTTGTCATCAGTGATAGACTAATCCACCAATGCATCTTTAATCCAGAAGAGGGATAATTCTAATTCCGGGCAAAAGTGCAAGAAGGGATTCCAGATAATATTAGAAAATATGCTTTGCTTTGCACGGAGCTTTCACAATTTCATTGACAGAAGTTTTTAAACTATACTATTGCAGTATTGATATCTAATTAGCAGTTATAAATTGCGCTATGAAATACTGCATATCTCAAAAAATGTATAAAACAAGTTCTTGGCTAGTGCTTCAGCTGCTCAGAATTCTCCCAGTACATGTTTTTTGTTTGTTTGTTTGGGTTTTTTCAGTATGTTACACATAAGTATTCTTTACATATAAAACCGACAATATGTGCTTAAAAAGCAATTTTGGGGTTACTATTAGCTGTGCAGGAGATTGCAGAAGTCTCCTACGAATTTCCCACTACCTGTGTTGCACATGTGGAAGAGCAGCATTAAAGGTTTGATCCTCTGGATTTCCATGGCAGAGCTCTTGGCTCTGCTTATGTCCTGTTATGCACCTTCTTCAAACTCAAAAATACCTTTTGTTTTCCTGACATCTTGATTTAAGTTAATGGTTTCCCACAATGTTTCCCCCTCATCCAAAATGTAAGCACCAAGTCATCCAAAGACTTCTTGCCCCCTCTGTTAACAATGTGTTTATTGCCTACATGGAAAACAAACATCATAAGCATTTTCAAATGAAGGGTGTGTGGTTTAGGGGTTTTAGTTGGTTTAATTTTGTTTTGCATTTTGGATTTTTGAGACAAAATAACATCTTAAAGTGTGAAAATATTTCAAATATAAACCTATAATTAACCCCACCACCAAATATTACAGAACTGAATGTCTGAAGTGAGTTATTTCACTTCAAGCTTTTGAATGGAAAATTTGCATACTGTTGCTTCTTAACCTTATTTCGATTAGGCAAAACATTCAGAAATGGTTGCATGGTAGGAAATTATGTTCTATTGTTTTCTTATACGTACACACGTACATAAATATTCTGCATGCACTATTTATTTATTTAAATAGATTAAATACACAACAAAGTGGTTGTTTCTGAAAATTTGTGAGACTTTTTCAGGGAGCAAATTTAACAGAGATTCAGCAAATAGTCTTATTCATTTGTATTTTAAAAGAACAATTTTGTGTATGGTTATACTATAAAATGACAGCTGAAGTTCTATAATTATCTCCTGTCTGTCATATGTGATCAGATTCTAAACTAAGTGTGTACTTCACATTCTTATTGACAATTTTACACTGTCTATCTAACCTGAAGATCAAGCTGAGTAAATTCCTTCTTGCTCAGTGTCAATGGTGATAATTTGTTAATTTTCTATTTGCTGAGGAACTTGTACATTCAAATATGCTTTCCAATTAAAATTGTGCTCAAGTACTAACAAAAGGATCTTTGCACCTAAGCAGCAATTTTCATAACTGTTTTTTTTTTCCTTCTTGATAAAATGGAATCAGTTTTCTGATTGTTTTAGTTACCCTTGGGGTGTGATTGAAAGGTACCTGATGAGAACATACAGATTTAAGCATACCAAGTGTGATGTCAGCATACTTCTGCTGGCCCTGTGGGTAGAACCAGGTTGTCTCTTTTGCATCATTGTCAGTTGGTACAGAGCTGAAAGCCTTTGTATGCAGTGATCTTTCCAGATTGCAGGGTCAGATTCCTCCCCCACTCTTTCCCAGCTAACCCCAGCACTTCCTTTTCTGTCTCATAAACAAACTGGTGATGTCTGCTAAGTTGAGCCACTGAACTAACGCTTTCTGCAACTTTGTTGTCAAATTCCATCTCATTCAGGGTGAATCCTGACACCAGTCAATGTGTTGCTTAATAGTATCACAGAAACTTCAAAAGCAGAAAAGTGCATCTTGTCTGTCTGGGGGGTTCTCCCTCAAACAGGCTCAAGGAACTGCAGCAGTGTCTGAGGTAGGGAACCAACAACTGAGCTTCCAGGGGAAAGAAGCTTTTGGTCAGACTGCAGGATCAGAATGATCCACCTCACAAAAACAAAATATGCTCCAATTACAGACTGGGAGCAGAGTGGCTGGAAAGCTGCCCAGCAGAAATGTCCCTTGGGGTGCTGGTGACAGCCAGCTGAACATGAGCCAGTGTGTGCCTAGGTAGCCAAGAAGGGCATCCTGGCCTGTATCAGGAATCGTGGGGCCAGCAGGAGCAGGGCAGTGATCCCAGCCCCATCCATGGCACTAGTGGGGCTGCACCTTGAGTACAGTGTCCAGTTCTGGGCCCCTCAATTCTGGAAAGATATGGAGGTTCTGGAGTGGGTACAGAGCAGGACAATGAAGCTGATGAAGGGTCTGGAGAGGATGTCCCATGAGGAGCAGCTGAGGGAGCTGGAGTTGTTTAGCCTGGAGGAAAGGAGGCTCAGGGGGGACCTTATCACCCTCTCCAAATGCCTGAAAGGAGACTGTAGCCAGGTGGGGATTGGTCTCTTCCCCCAGGGAGCCAATGACAGGATGAGAGGACACAGTCGAAGCTGTCCCAGGGGAGGTTTAGGCTGCACATTAGAAATAAATCATTCACTGTCCCTGGAGCTGTGTAAGGAAAGACTGGACATGGCACTTGGTGAAAACAGGAATGTGTTCAGTCATAGGCTAGACTTGCTTATCTCAGAGGTCTTTTCCAACTGAGTTGATTCTGCGATTCTGTAAAATCCTGTGACCAAGGAAGGGTGACTCAAAGTATGGTAAGCATGGATCAAAGTCAAAGAGACTTCAAAGCAGTGACAGTGGAAAATCTGGTGGTCTGTCAAACTGTCCCTCTGAGGGAATAAGAGCAGGGAAGCTGGTCTAGTTCTTTGTCGTAGACATGGAGTGAATTGGCCAGAGAGAAATTTCTATTGTTGCTCCTGTGTTAATGTAGAATTGTTTAGTGTTTTTACTCATATCCTTGAACAAGTAAATAATGTGGAGTTGTGAATTAATCATTTGTTACTGGAAAAATATATAGCCAACACTAGAAAGAATGTTGCCTGTCCTCAGCTCAGAGCCTCAAAAAAGCAGACCTTGTCTCTCTCTCTACTTTTCTCTGTAAGATGTGACCAGCACTGCACCTTGCTGTAGCTCCATTGCTAAAAAAGGCAAATATGATTTTTAATATACACCAGAGATTGGGTGTTGGAGCCTGTGTTGTGCTGTTGCTCTTTGCTGGAAGTAACCAAGTAGCTAGATTAAGCAGCTAACTGGAAAATCTTTTCCTCTTCTTTTGACACAAGTTTTGGCTGTGTAGAACTTAATAATTTAAAGTTTTCTTCACTTTCAGCAGTTATAGTAACTTCTGATTCTAACTTGAGCTGAAATTGGACCTGAAAGATGGAATTGGAAGGGTTTCAAGGCATCTTAAGACCACATTTCTTAATTTTTGAGTTCTGGTCCTCATGATCTGATTCAAGCAAACAGAAATGTATTCAGGTATTATTTTTAATGTGCAATTACTTTAAAATCATGAAAAATGGTCATTATTGGATGTTTTATTCAGACTCCATGTTATTGCTAGAGAAAATACTGATGTATTCAAATTCTTGGGTAATGTTCTCTTACTCTTTGCTAGACAGAAAGAAGGATAATTCTGTAGTTCTTCATTTCATAGGCTATAAAATTCAGTAATCACACTAATCTTAGATTAGTATTATAAATATAAAGTTGGACTAATAGCACACATCATTACTTCAGAAATAAACTCTGTATTTGAATTCAAGGCAAGCATTTGAGATTTAAGAGTGAAAATAGTCATTAAATAAGGGATTTTTTTTCCCTGGATAACAAAAGAATATTACCTTCTGTTTTGTTTTTGGGTAGAAACCTGATACACAGTGCAGTAATCAAACCTGTATATTTGAAGCTTATATTTGAATGAATGTGTACTTTGTGTGAGTGGAAGAAATTTTTTAGTGTTTCTAAGCCTTAGATGATTATCTGGATTCCCACTAGAGAGTTTCTGTAAATATCCTCTTTTTTTTCCTTTCTCAAACATTTATAGTACTTTGTCTCTGCTTACACATTTCAATGAGTAAATAGGTTTATCCTGAAAACAGCTTTCTCTTATTGTTATCATTATATTTCTACATTCAACTTCTATTTTATAATTTTTTATTTTATTTATGCAGGTAGCAATTTCATGTGCATTCCCAGTCTTTTTGGATGTAAAGGAAAGATGCTCAGAGTACTTTGCAGGGCAATAAAGAATAGAAATTCCACAAAAACACTGCCTTAAGCACATGTAGAAGTGTAAGCAAATAGATGTACATGAGTATGTTAAAAAAATCAGGCAAGATATGGGTTTACAGGACATTCACTTCTCCTACTACTAGTCTGAGGAAATGAATTTTTGAAAGAAAAACAAGGTACATATATTAGATATGCTGTAACCTGGAGAAGGTTAACAAAGGCAGTTACTACAGCAGTTTTGCATTATCACAAGCAAGCTTATCTTGTGTTGAACTGACTAAAACAAAAAAGCAGGTAGGGAACAACCTGCTCACAGAGTAATTTTGTTTCTTGCCCACTCAATCTAAAAATAAATAAGAAATAAGGAAAAAAGAAAGGGTGTCAAGAAAAAGGGGTAGGGGGAAGGGGAAGCACAGTGAGATAAAAGAAACAAACATAACATTTTCAAATCTCAGAGAGGAGTGAGACTTCCTTAACAGTAAAAAAAAAGTCTTCTTTTGGACTTTATCTTGCCAAGAGCTTCTGGCTCCTTCTGTTTTCTGGGACTGATAGTAGCATTCAAAGACTTGGGAACAGGTGCTGTTCTTAAAATACTGGTGCATTCAATGTTGAACTTGACATTAAATATCATCTGAGCATCCCTAAAGCTTAATGCTGGCTGTCAATCATTTCAGGGACAGCTGAAGACAATTGTGTTATGGAGAAATATGTTGTCTTCCCTGTTGATCTTTTGGAGAGAAAACAGCTTCCAGTGTGCCAGCACTCAATTCACTTTCTCTTCAGGCCTTACTTCTGATGACTAGGAGTCTAGGATTATTTTGTTTTTTTCTCTTTATTTAAACCTACAGAAATACAGAAGGATTCATCTGAGCAGAATAGACCTGAAATTCATTGTTACAGCTTTTTTTTGTGGCCTTTTCATTTTGCCTTCCATCTCACTCAATAGCTAGTAATGATATGTGACTAGGCATCCTTTTCCAAAAGTATGAAATAGAACTCTGAGCTGGTCCTTTTGTCATTTATTTGATGTTTAGAATGAGAAAATTGTCCTTGGAGAAATAGCTTGATTTTTTTTTTTTTTCCCCCCCTCCCTAAATGTCAGATAACTCCTGGACAAGTGATGAGTGTGTTTTTGCATAAGTTCTGCCTTTTCTCACATTTTAGTTAGGAATTTATCACAATTTAGTTTAGGAATTCATAGTGATACGAAATCAATAGGGAAACTATACTGTTTTAAAGGAAAATATTTTGGCAGGGAAAACAATCTTTGTGAAAGATCAAAAGGACTCTTTGGAGAGTAAAACACCTTCAAAAGTTAATAATAATAACAGTGTATCAGTGACAAGCTCTTTTCTCTTCTTTTTTTGTGTGTTTTTTTTAATGATTGAAATCAAAATACATAATATTTTAATCCACATGTTTCTTTTTAATATATGAATTATGTTTGTGAGATAAGACATTCTCTGCATTTAATAAACTGGATTGTATGTTTATTGCATTGGAGTATCTTGAGATTTGGAATTTGCACTCAACATTTTCTCTTTTTTCACTTTCAAAACAGTGGGAAGAAGAATGCACCTCCATAAAAACTGTAGTTGTACAATTATATGTTAGGTATTTAAATAATTAAATGTTCAATGTAGAAAAGAATAGTTAATAAATATTAATGAAAGATCTTGAGCTACACATTTGCCAAGATTAAGGAAAATTAACAGGATCACTGATTTACAGAGGAATATATATAGCTGTAAGTTGTGTCTGCTTCAGTGCTGTAATAGTTGGGTGACAGCATGGGAAGAAAAAGGTGAGAGAATAGTGTGGCTATGCACTATATTTTGGGGGCCTTTCAAGGTCTTACTGTAAATTAGAGTTTGGGATTTTTTAAACATGGTTTTAATGGCCCTCTTTGAAGCAGAACTATGACTAAATTATCTTTTCAGTCATGCTCAAGAGTTGCTTCTCCATTGGAAACAGAAACCAGGATGCATTAGAAATCCTCTTTGTAGACCAAACAATGCATGGTCTCCCTGCATTAGGGACCTCTTTGTATTTTTAGAGGATTATTTACCCAAAGCTTGGTTTGTTTGGTTTTTTTTAGTTGATATAAATGAGATGTTTGGAGTTCACCAGGAGAGTGACTTTGCTGACACTGCCTTGCACAGGGCATGTACCTGAGAGGGGTTAGAGCAAGGTATGGTCCACGGATCTGTTGCCAACAACTTCCTGCCTAGAATTAGGCAGCTGGTGCTCTTCCATTGTACTACACTGAGTACTTTCCCTAAGGAAAAGGGTGGGAGGCTTGGCTACCCACATCAGTCATGTGAACTCACTGCAGTGCAGTGTGAGACCACAGACAGGATTCATCCTGTACACTCTTACAGGTTAAAGCATTCTTACAGCTTTTCTTCTGATAGGGTGCAGGTTTGCATCCAACTATTTTCAATTCCCTGTAAAAGCTTGCCATTTCCCCCTCTGGATCAGTGTTTGTTGGTTTTATTTTTTTTTTTCTCCTTCAAATTCATTAGCAATTACAGTTGATTATTAATTGACTTATTTTCGTACCTGTAGAGAGTAGCCATAAGTGATGTCTGAATTTTGAAAAAGCAGAAAAGCAGTCTCTTATCCTTTATTTAGATATATTAAGAACCTTTAAAAAACCCAGATTATAAGCAACCTTAAACACAAAATTGATTACTTTTTTTAAAGTTTACTGACAGAATGAGCTGCAGTGGTGATTGATTTTTAGAGGTAAGGGATAGTCCTGGGTGGTAAAGCGTACAAGCGATGTTTGGCCAAGAAAGAGAAAAGGAGGGAGCAGCTGTGAGGAAGCAGAGATGGATTGACTGATGGGATTGCTGAGTGAGCAGCAGGTATTGCTTTGGAATGAACTGAATGCTTCCCCACGCTGCTGATCGATCCCTGCAGCAGAGGCAGCGATCAACAACAGTTGGGATGGACAGGTGGAAATTGCTGCAGACATTTAAACACATCTGTCATGATTCTTATATAAATAAAAGAGGCAGGTGTTGGACTGTGTTCGTACTGCTGCAAGCAGGATCCAGATGGGGATTTGGGATTTTGGTTCCAATTACAACACTCAGTGTTAATCATCAAATTAGATAGTGGGAGCAGTAACTCTTGGAGAAATGCAGAGACTTTGCTGCCTGCATCCAGTTGGAGCTATCTGAATTGCAGTTCCCCCCCCCCCCACTTTTGTCCTGATTAAATAAGACAATTGTGTATCAAAAACGTGCTTCCTTTTGACACCAACAGTATCTTCAGAAAAGCAATTAACTATCTGGACACTTCAACACTTTGTATTTCAAATAAGTTTATCAATAGAGAAACATATATGCAGGTGATAACCTGCTTTAATTACAGAAGCAATCATGCTTCAGATAGGATAAATAGTCCATTTATTAATTTTTCTGCTGATGTGTGTCTCTTGGGAATGATTGCTTGAACTGTCAGGGGAGCTGCAGGCCTTCTGTTTGTGTCTTTTGTAGTGAATTATTGTAATGTTGCTAGTTTCTGCTGGGTTTTTTGTGGGTATGCTTTTTAAACACAAATAATCACAACCTGATATTATATCAATCTCACCTGGAATATATCAAATTACTGAAGCAATAACTTTATATAAACAGGTATGATCACTCCAAGAAAAAGGTGGAAATAAAAAGAGCCACTCTATGCATCAATAAGTCAGATGTGAAGTACAGGTAAATAGTTCAACTGGCAGTCTCACAATGATGAGCATGAGGAGTGTCTCTTCCAGGGAAGCAGCAGACTAAATACAGGGAAATAAGTCATCTAAATAAATAAATAATTTGGAATTATAGTAATTATTTTCCAGTTCAGCATTATTCTTAATTTTAAAAGAAGTTTCCCTTTTATGAATTCAGTGATAGGCAAGGTCCTCTCACTGAAATGAAGACAAAGGCCAGAAAGCCCAACAGTAGAAATACTGTGTGAGCCACACCATGATGGATGGATCTTAATAAGCTGAGTTTTAGGAGCTGAGTGAAATAATTACAAGTAAAGCTAAGAGGTTAGAATTAATTGGAAGCATATTATTAGGTTTTCCCCAGCCTGATATGGTTGATATGTCAGTTTATATGAACTGTCATTGAAAATAATGCTTCCAGGTGCTCTATTAAAGGTTATGAGACATCTTCTGCCACCTTTACATATTCTGTTTTATGGTATAACTTTCTAAGAGAAGCAAGAATGAAGAAGGAGGAAGTTTTTCACATTTATAGAATGAAGGCATTGGCTTCTAGTCTTTCTGATGCTCAGAAGTCTATAAAATTGATTGTTTGTATTTAATTAAGATGTACATAACTATTTTTTCAATTAACTATTTTTCTAAAGTAAAGTTAATGAGAAAGAAAGACCTTTACAAGGATTCTTAGTTTGTTAGTAGCTGTTTTTCTAGCTATTAAATTTTGACATATTGCTGTACTGAGAACAGTGATTTTATTTCATCTGTTTTAATGCTTTGAGTATTGTGGCAGTTTGCACAGCACTTGAATATTTTGGTGTTCATTTATCAGAACTAATTCATGGCTTCCAGGGAGAGTCTGTGAATGGCACAATAAACTGTGTGTAAGATCAGAATAGTTTGCTCTTGAAAGCAGGTGCTTCCTGATAGGTTTTTTAGGCTTGGCAAGCAAAGTTTGTGGCAGTAAAATAATCCAATGAGTGTTCTAATAGTTTGGCTGTGCAAAAAAACTTAATCCTTCCTTTTTGACAGACCAGAGTTCTCTTTGGCACATAATACAGTGCCATCTTGGGCCACATGACACAGAATATCTCTGGGGCTGGTGGTGAAAATTTGGATACGTCTTCCAGCCAGGCTCAGTCCAACTGCAGGGCTTGCTGTTCTGCTGCAGGGAAGCACCAATACTTCTCTTGTTCTGGGAACCTCTTTTCCAGATAAGTCCTTGAATAGCAAGTCAAGTATTGGAGGGCATCTACATAAACAACGTGGACACCAGACAGGAAAGGATCTGAATTATGGCACTGTCTCACAGCCACAGAGCTGTGTCTTGGGGTTATGAGGCAAGAGTCAAGAACTGTTCTCTGTATTATGAAGTAAGTAAAATAGTCCCCAGAAATAAATCAGATTTTCTACATAGATTTAATTTCTTTCTGGTAACACTGCTGCTCCACACTAAGGGATATGTTTGTACACTTGTTAAATCCTCAGTAGGTCCTGCATGAATTTGTACTTGCACTTAAAATCCAACACGTGATGTTATTATAGAAAACAAACCAAAACACATTTCTGAAGAAAAAAATTATCTTCAGTTTTTAATTATCTGAAATTTTGGATCAATCCTGAAATTTTATCAGGTTTTAAGCTTTAGAAGTAATTTTTCAGTAGCCTTTTACATTTTTTTACTCAAGAAACGTCATGATGACCAAAATAATGTCAAGATCTCTTGTAGCATCTAGGTATTTCTGCTGTTAAAATATAGTGCTAGAGAACATAATAGCTACAGCAGAAGAGAAATAGAGAAGTAAAAAGAGGGAAGGCTGTATTTTATTTTCAGAAGTGCAAATTACTACGAGAGTTACAGATATAAGACTTTCACCACTAAAACCCACCCTTGCACCTTAACTATCCCACTCTTGCCATTAAGGGGACAGGTTTCACACCCTTAATCCATCCAGCATAGTTCCTTTATATGAATGGATTGTTGCACATGAGAAGCATATTTCCATCCTTACCCTGTGTTTCCAAAATGACTCTTATAAGACCAGACTAGCTGGAAATGTTAAACTTGGCTTAAACTATAGTGATGACAAACAGGAAGGAACAAAGCATGGAACTAGATAGTCTAGGCCACAGAAACTCATCTTGCATTAGAAACAGAAAATATGTCCCTTTTTCTAATCTTGTAATGTTCTCAATCACAGACTTTGAAGGAAGGAAGAGGATTTTTCACGGTATGAGATTTGTAACTACCTACACTATGATGAAACAGCATGTCTATAAAGAGCAATTCTATCTTTACTTGCAATGCACATCTTTCAGAACATTAATGCTCAGTCAGCAAGACAGAAACTTTTCATATAAATGTGGTTTTAAATGTCCAGGTGGAAAAAAATATTCCTCTAGAAATGTACTCTACTTTCCAAAAAGTTTTTCTAATGATACAGCTTTCACAGAGCTTTCAGACCAAAGTCAGAAAGCAAATTGCATAAATGTTTAAAAAGAAAACAAAAACATAAAACTAAAAGAGGAACCCAAACAAACTTATATTGGTGAAAATGTGGCAATAATAAATTTATGTATTTTATCACATTGATATATTTTTATTTCAGAACTTCAGGATTGCAATATTGTGTTCTACCACACTTTGGAAAGCATCAAAAACACAGTGGCTTTTACTGGTATTAACTACATTTTCTGAGGGACAGATGAATTTATTTTCAATCTACTGAGAGTAAAAATAGAACCAGTATGAATACTCTAAGGTGTCATGGTGTGTTTTCCTGCTTTCTAAATCATCAAGACCAGAACCTCCTGGCACTTCAACCAAATGCACTTATCTCTTTCTTCAGTGTAATATCTTTTCCAATTCCTTCCATTCCAGATGGACACCAATGACCCAACCTGACTTACTCCCAAGACAACTCTTGACCCAGCTCAGATCAGTTGGAAAATTTCTTTTCCCAAGTGTGAGAGGGTTGTCCTTGAAGTGTGGGGACATTCAGTTGCTTCCTCGTTCACCAGACTAACTGTAAAAGTACTGGGAGTTTTTATTTCCATAAAAAATACATAGGTTCCATACTGGTTTGTGAGAACAACAACACAAGCCCAAGTTCTTCTCTATAATTGAAATATAAAATCAGTGATGAGAAATTGCAGTCTTTAGACCCTAGCTCTGGACTGGTCACCTTTAATATGCAGTGAACATGGTACCAATTTAAATGGACATCTAGCAAACTTCTTTGGATAATCCTTTTTGCTTTGTTTTTAATTCATAATTGTTTCCTAATCTCCCAAAGTGCTGAAATTCTAACATTTAATATTCACTTAAGTATCAGAGATAAAAATCTCTTCAGTTCTTGCAAATGTATTAGGGGGGTAAACAAAAGGTTCTGTGTGCCAAAGAAGCCTTGTTTACCCTTGCAGTTGAGCTGCTACATGAATATTCTGTAATCCAATATGGTCAAGCTGACACTGAAATTTTGTGAAAATGGGGCACGAGTAATTTCTCTCCTGGCTGTTTTATAAAGCTTATTGTACCTCTTCTTCCCTGATAAATATTGCTGAAAATAGGCAGGGGATTTAGTTTTGAGAAGAGAGTAGGTGGGGAGAGGAATCTGAGGTGTATGGGAAACACAGTCACTTAAGTCCTATTTGCTTTATTACAAAAAGCAGCAGTACATTAAAACTTTCTCAAGAGATTGAGCAAGCCTGGGCAATCCATAGCAGCTCAAATATCACCCTTTAGAACACTCTGAAATAGACACCTAACTGATTCTGTATTGAAGTTTCCAATTTAAGGCTTTTTTTTGGCTTCAGTAACCTAAAATAAATGTGATACAATTATTCCGAGTCTATTGCTGTGAGGGAGAAAATAAATCAGTTGAAATGCTCAGAAGACAGTCAGGCTATTTGTCCTTCTTGCTATTTTAGACAGGAGGTTTTTTTAGCACTGAATACTTCTGAAAGGTATGGTGAATGTGGCACTATTTTTCTTTGCTGAACAGGTTCAAGTTATTTGCAGAATGGAATACAGGAAAGTGCTTTTCTTTCTTTTGTCTGCAGAGGGAATCTTGCATTCCTAATCTTTAGTGCTTCTTGGATGCACTCTAATTAGAGGTCTGAAATAGACTGTATAACTCCCCTTCATAACTGCATAAAACTGATAAGAATCTCATAATAGCTCCTCTCAAATCTCTCACATCTGGAAATAGTGAAACCAATTATGTTTGAGAGTTGCTTTTTTCTGCTTTTATGGAAGGATCTTGCATAACACCCTGAGAATCACACCTCTTAAGAGAACTGATGCAGAAAGTGAAAGAGTGGTCAAAAGCAGAGCCACCTAGTTTTTTGTCTTGCATTTTCTTTTCATGCAGACGGACTTGAACTAATTTCATCAATAGAAATTACTGCGTAAGTGGAATAATTTATTTGCTTGAAACAATTTAGAAATAAATGACACTTAAATGAGTTTTCTAACAACATTCATTTTTACACTGTTTCAGCTAAATCGTATATTAGCACACAAAATGAAGCAGCTGGAGATAGTTATGGCACTTGAGAAAAGACCCAAATTTATAGCCATAAATTTAACCCATCTGGGTATGAATAACATTTTTTTAGATATGTGTGCTATCAGTAGCAGTCTTAATATGCACATAATGTATTTTCTGATAATTAAGCCATTATTTAAGTATATATTCAGTTATTTAATAGCTTTAACATTGCTGAATACAGTTTTGGTTTTGCCTAAAAATGTACTTGAGGAGTATGAACTTAGCTGGTTTTGTTATTAGCATCAACACCTGGTTGTTGTTTGGGTTTTTTGAAATACTGAAATAATCATTAATGTAATTGCCAATGAATCACCCATTGCATGATACTCCTAATCTTTCATGCAGTCTTTTGTGGTTTTCCCCATGAAAACAATTTCTTCCTAAAATAACAGCATTATCTGGCACGCAGGGTCTGAACAGCATGTACTTACTACATTCTCTGTTGTTCTATGCAATGGTAAAAATTATATCAAAGTAGTTTCCATGTAAACTGAACCATTGATTTATAACATTTTATGTCATTAAGTATTTCAAAATAGTTTTATCCACTGTTAGGAAGAGTTATGAAATTATGCATTTATAACACAAAAATCAGCAGAACAGAAATACTTTTAAATATTCCTTCAAAATCAATGATTGTAAAATGTCAGAGCTTTATCATTAACACTGAAAAATAACTCTCCAGTTTGGTTGTCTTGGCCTGCATTCATATTTCTATGTGCAGAAATGGAGTAATAAAGAATAAATCCAGAATAAAGACAGATCTCAAAATACAGCTATGAAATTATTTTATACATAATCATCCATGTCTGATGAGTCAGCGTGTTATATATAACTTGCAGTGCATTATTTTTTATAAGTGACTTCATTCTTGGAAATATAATTCTCAGATAAGTCTAAGGAATGAAGTCAATTTTAAACTACAGTTTGAAACTTCTGGAAGACCAAATGTTTCAGTGTCTTTATTAGGAACACACTTACTAAATGGGTTGCCAGACATAGGAAGGGGACAGGCAGGTCCAGATGGTGTTTTCACCATTTAAAAAGCGTCCTTCTCTCCATTGATTAGAGTACAGAAGTAAAGAATAAATGCCTGAAATTTGACAAGACAAAAGGAACCACTAGTGGTCTTTTTTCTCTGTGTTTAAATGGCCATGAAGGCCACAGTTATGAAGTTCAATCATTGAAGAACATCATTGATTATTTTAAATAAAATAATTTAAAATATATTTGTGTATATATATATATAACAACAAGTTCTAATTGCTGCTGTGATTGAATTCAAAACCAGCTCAGAGATAAAATTTCCTTCTGACAAACCAAGTTAGTATTGATATTTGAACTTAAGTCTGCTGGCTGTAGTTATCATCAATAGTAGGTTACATCTGCAGAGCAGTGTATTGAAAGCTGTGCACCAAATTAAAACTGGGAATTGTATTTTACAGGGTTGCTCTGATTTTACTCTAGGTCTGAACTTAATTCTGTTTTTAATGAAGCTAAATTGCAAATTAAAACCCTGTATTACCCTTGGCTTTCAATGCCGAGGTAAGTAGAGCAGATGTAGATGAACACGAGAAGCTGGGCTGTTGTTTGCCACTTACCTCATGTTAGTTCATAATCCTATAGGTCTGTGGGAGATTACTGTGGAACAGAACAATCCTGTAATAGTGTTTCACATAGTAATAATCAGGAAAAAACCCTGTTTCCTAGTAAACAGAAGGAGCTCTGTGCACCCACCAAACCATAAGCCTTTTCAGAGTAAGCCCTCTCAGGCTGGAAATTCTGGTTGCTTGCCACTGTGTGCTCTCCTTCACTGTTCATCAGGATCTTGCAAGCCCAGACTTCAAAAAGGAAGGAGGGATGAAAATGTCACTCTACAGATCAGATCTTTCACAGATAGAATATTTTCCATGGGAATGTTATCCTCATCTCTCTTGGTACTGCTTGCAGCTGGGCAAGGTGTTTCGTTGCATAGTGGGAAAATACACTGGCGGTAGGTTCATAGGAAGTATTTGATGTTTGTGCTTTGTAACATTATTATTACTTAAATTAAAACTAACATACATCATTGCCTCTTGTTAGTGAGTTTGCATTAAAAATGAGATGTGGTCTGAATAGCTCATAACAGTGGGGTTGGAACTTTAAGGTCCTTTTGAGCCCTAATCATTCCATGATTCTAAGAATAGGTCTCCTTTGTGTCTTTTAATCTAGATAAAACCTGTGTGGGTGATCCCTGTGTGGTATCTGTGGTGTGTTTCACATTTGCTGGATGCATTGCACCAACCAGGGTGACCTGCTAATTCCATGCAATCTGTGAGACAGGCAGAGTGGGCATGGAGGCCTGGCTCATTCCAGGTCTGGAATGGCAGGAAGCATCGCTGACGCTGGCCACGATGCCCTGTAGCAACATGCCAGACCCAGTGAGGCCACAGTAACATGCACAGTAGACTGCATTTCTGCAGTTTTCTGAAGGTGATAATCCACATGTTGCATTGGTGGTCTGTCCCTCAGGAGAGGCTTTGCCCACTGTTTCTGGATGTCCATGGCCATGCTTTCTATCGTGCTCCTTCGGAAGTCCATGGGTGTGTATTGCACAAAAATATAGGAAATTAAATACTTTCTAGGTGGGAAGACTGAGTGTGGTATGAGGGCAAATCTGAGGGGAAATTAAGAGATCTGATAGTTCTAGAGTTGAGTAGAAAGGAACCATTTTGGATGATTTAAGTTATACCTTCATTCTGGCTCTTGAGGCAGTTACAAGGCTGAGTAAATAACAAAATTCCCTAAATCAATTTTCGTCCATCCTTGAAATGAGACATCATGTACACTTAACTTGCAAGGGAGCTCTGAAGAATATTTATGCTTTTAAACCATCTTGAAGTTGTGTAATGATCTGCAAATATCATTCCTTAATTACTAAGAAATTATTCATTTGCCAAATCCATTAACACTGTTATTATTTTATCTTTGGCTACTTTGCTCTGAATGAATGTTTTTTTACAAAAAAGGAGATATCAATTAAACCTAAAAAAAGAAAATTATTCTTAATCTGGCCCAAACTAAACCTCCTTTGGGGTGAGTGGCCAATTCCATCAAAGTCCCACCCGTGTTTGGCAGAGCAGTAAGGCTGTGCTAAGTTCCAGCTGCTGCTGTGATATGTCACCCACAGAGCAATACTGACACTATAATATTGTTTAACTCCAGCTTAACTGAAACTTTGGGTTTCTCAGTTATGATGCCAGTTTTATTTTGGGAAGATTCAAGATATCTGTGTAGTTTCATGTTCTCCAGGTATCATTGCCAAATTAATGTTGTAGAAAAGGGTTTATTTCCATATTCTTTTCAAAGTTAATATATAATGTTGCTATTACTCCTTATCATTTCGAGCCTCAAATACTCTTTTTTGTTTCCTTGTAAATTTTTCTCAATTGGAGTTATCCATTCTTTCTTAATGCAATGTAATTTTTTAAAAAAAAACATCACGATAAGAAACAAATTATAAAGTTTTCTTATTTTCTTTTTTCTTCCCCTTTTGTTTTCTTCTAGGTACTTCATTGTCATTTTAAAGTTACAGTACTTACATTTCCTTCCTTTCTGTGTGTGAATGCTCCACAGCCGTTCTCTAGGGGTCAGAGTGATGTATGGATGGGACAGATCAGAGAACTTAATAGCTGGAAGACCAGAGCCTCTGTTTGCTAAAGATTGTTGTGTCTTAAGCCAAAAATGCATATATGTTAATCTTTCAGAGACTCATTGTAGAGAAACCCTATTATTCTGGACCTATTAGAATGCCTGTTCCTGGAATTTCCGTTTTCTTCCTTTGCTTGACTTCTGAAAGTCTCTTGTTTTGGTTTATTTTGGGTTTTTTTTGGGGGGGGGGAGGTTTGTTTTGTTTTGTTTTTTGTGGGTTTGGGTTTTTTTTTTGTTTTTGGTTTGGTTTGATTTGGTGTTTTTTACATCTATTTCATACTATTCAGTGTATTTTTACATTCTCAAAATGCCTTTGTTGCTTTCCCATAGAGACTGGGTGAACATGGGCAGGGAAGGACATGCTCACAAATGCCCTCCTCTATGGCCCTTCTCCTTTCCAGCTGCACAGCTGGCTGTCATTCCAGCTGTTGTTCAGTTATCACATCCACTTCTCTTGTTTAGGAAGAACTTAATTGTTTACTGGCTCATAAAGAAGTGTACTCAACCCTGCTGACTCCTGACTTGTCATGGGCCAGGGCTTAGTCTCTTCTCCTTTTTTGTGCTCTATGAGTTTTTCCAGGTCCACTCTTTAACTATTTGTGTATAAATCCCAGGAGTGGTGGCACTTTATCTTAATATATTCTTTAAGATTTCACCAAAAATAGTCTTTGAAACATACAAAAACAAGGTCTTATGTAATCTTAGTAAGAAAAATATCTTCTGAATTGTAAAGTAGATAATTATTTCCTTCACATTTATTTAAATCTTAACCTTTAAACCCTTGGAGGAAGGAAAAATATCTACAGGATGCTGTAGCTCAGCAATAGCTTACTGTTGAGACTGAAATATTTAAAAAACTCCTATGCCTATGTGCAGTCAAAAAATATATATAATAAATAATAGATGGTGAGCTTTAAAGCAGATTTTTATTTGCAAGGCAATAGGAGAAAATACCTTTTAAAAAAAAAATTATAAGTGTTGTTTGCCATCTGTTTTTAAAAATAGGTTTTCATGTTACATGCTACAGTTTGTGCTGTTTCTTGAACAATTACATACAGACTTTCAGATCAGGATGTGCCATAAATATCAGAGTATAAATAATCTATCATTATACAGACATTTCATAAATAATGTATGGCTGTGACAAGAATAAGCAAGCATAACTTCTAAGGCAACCTTTTGAAACACTGATAAATATATGCAACAAAAATTTGTCAAATTTATTCACAAATTGTATCAGCTACACACTGATGTACTAAGGAGACAAAGTGAATGGTTAATACACAGAAAAAATAATATTTGCAGGCACTGTTATTTATGAACACAGACTGTAATTTTCTTTTAATGTATTGCAGTGCTAGGTGAGAATATTACTACACCATTAGTTAATCAAGTAAGGAAAAAAGTTGATGTATACCCCACTTCCAAAAATCATGATATTAAGTAATGGTGCTCTGTGCAATAGTCTATGAAAACTTTTTTAGGTGTATTATCATCAGATGATAAACATATCAAAATGCAAAAGTATCATCAAAAAAATTCTGCTCAACTATTAGTTAAAAATGCAAGTTCATTTTTCCCCTATTATTATTGATTTACCATGGAAAATAATTTTCTTCTTTGTGTGTGCCAATTTGAATCCTGTCTACTTCTTTGTAATAAACTACTTTGATTTCTGAAGCATATTTTAGATGCAGAATTTCTTAATGAAAACCATTCCTTTCCCTGTTATCTCTTACAGTGATTATATGTTCCATTCCTTTCTGAAATTTTGTAGACTGTAGCACTTTCTCCCTGAAAACCTTTTGATAATTTTAATATGTTTATATTTTTGCTTTGAAAAAATACACTATTTAAATCTAGAGGCAGGGGCAAAACTACGTGGGCAATTTATTATAAACAGAGTTGTAAGTTAAGCATTCCTAAATATCACATATGATTATGTCTTAGAGCCTTTCAGCTCTGTTAAATGACAAGGAGATAAACTGATTTTAGTAGAGAACAAGAAATGTTTAAATATCTTGCATTATGCATGTCATTAAGTCTTATGCTTTTGTTTAATCAATTGCAGTTACCAGCAAATGATGTCATGTCTAACATCTAATATAATACTGAGGAAAACTATGATCATGACATACTTTAATGACATACAAGGCTCCAAATTCTCCAATTGTTTATCACTACAGGATCATTCCTCTTCCTTTCTCATGTGTGAGTTAGGAGTGGTAGGTCAGATATGCTTTTGAAAAGTGGAGCAGCACCAGGCGCCTTCTACTTTCCTGTACAGTCACATTATCGTTTTAGATTAATTATAGTGTAGGAAAAACACTACAAAGATATTCTGTTTATTAATAGTTTTTAAATGCTGAAAGGAGTAACAAGAACCAGCAAAAAGTGAAATTACCCTTCTGAGTGTTTCTAAAAGTTGCAGCAAAAAAATATCCAGATGTACATGTGGCTCTTGAATATAAGAGTATTTCTCTACCAGGGAGTGCTATGCGTGCAAAATGAGGGTGGGGGGGACACTCATCTGGGATGGATTGCACTGAAAAGCACAATGAAATCCTGCATTTTTAGGGAAAAAAAAAAAAAGTGGGTCTCTGATCATTTTGTCAGAGGACAAATCCTTTGCCTGTGTTCTGAGTCCCAGTGGCTGGTTTTAAATTCTGCTCAGCGATTTGGTTCCTTTGATAAGTGGCCTTGTTATCACACTGACTTCTCTCACAAAGTTGTTTTTGTTCTTTACGCTTTATCATTACACCAAGTATCTTTCAGTATTCAGTCTGTAGGGAGATTAAGAATAGTTTTCTCTATATATATCAGATCCCAAGGGAAAGAGGACATCTTTGGGACAATAAATCACATTCTTTTGCTTAAATTGCTTACCAAAACCCTGATTTAAGAAAGGACTGAAGCAAAAACTTGAGAGGAAATGTATGTCCAAATCTGGCGTCTTTTTTTTTTTTTTCTCTCTTTTTTTTTTTACTTTAATTTCTACTTGAGTGGAAAAGGAAGGACATTATCTTAAGTAATAGTCTTTTTTCTTCTGATTGTGATTCAAGCTTTTGGTTTACTAGATTATGTCTACTCAGCTTTTTGCATTGTTTTTGGAAATGTGGACCTTCATAATATAGGTAATGCATCCCTTTATTTCATCAAGAAAATAATATAAATATATATTACTTTTGTG
This sequence comes from Dicaeum eximium, assembly GCA_013396995.1. Taxonomy (NCBI): domain Eukaryota; kingdom Metazoa; phylum Chordata; class Aves; order Passeriformes; family Dicaeidae; genus Dicaeum; species Dicaeum eximium. The sequence continues at coordinate 2,819,918 of VWZP01003543.1, read as the reverse complement.
GTCATTAAGTCTGTATTTTTTTTACCCCGCAAAATAGATGGTCCTCCTAATATAGCTGCCTGATCTTTCTTTTTTTAACTTTTCTATATTATTTAACTCAATAACCTTGAGTGTTTCTCAGTTAGTTGGGGTTTATATTGCTTTGACCATGATTACAATTCGATAATTAGATATTTATTGTGTATGTATGAATAAGTATATATGTATGTTTCATAACTTCATTTTGTATAAAGCAATTTATATGAAATACTAGTAATGAGCCTGTGTAAAAAATAGATATTTTTAATTTAGGGAGCCTAATAAAGTTTAAAAACTAAACAAAAAGAAGAAGAATTTTGGGGCTTTTGTGAAAAAGCTTCAAGAACTGTAGCTATCTTAAATGTTTTCCCAATATTCTGAAGGGTGGTTGTGGTCAGGTGGGGGTTGGTCTCTTTCTCCAGGCAGCACTGACAGAACCAGAGGACACAAAGCTGCATCAAGGGAAATTTAGGTTGGATATTAGGAAAAAGTTTTTCACAGAACAGTGATTAAGTTCTGGAATAGTCTGCCTGGGGAGGTGGTGGAATCAGCCTCCCTGGATGTGTTTAAAAAGATTGGATGAGGCACTCAGTGCCATGGTTTAATTGAGGTGTTAAGGCTGGGTTGGACTCGATGGTCTTGAAGGTCTCTTCCAGCCTTGTGATTCGGTGATTTTGAACAATTTTTCACTGTTCAGTGACAGTCTCTGGGATGAAACCAATCGCAGAATTCAACCAGTAAGTGGTGTTAGCTCAAATCTATGAAAATGTGGTTCAGGGGGCACTTGTTACTTAACTTACGTTCTTGTTTTTGGTTTAGTTTTCGTTAGGCTTAGTTTCAGTTGCAGAACATGTCAGAACCAGTTTCCTGGCATATGCTGCATCCTGGGGTTATCTTCTGCACTGTGGTGTGCCTCACTAATGATGGAATAACATCCCCACAGCAATTACACTAAGTAGTGTTGCCACTGTATTTAATACTCTCTTATCTATTTTAATACAGTAAAACAGGTGGAAATTGGAGGCAACCTGCCGTCAACACTGCAGCCCAGCATGACATTTTAGTGTTTCTGTGAGAGCTACATAGATGGTAGACAGATCATAATAAATGCAAGTAATTATATAAAGTTTAAGAAGCTCTGTCAAAATGGAGACAAATCAATCTCAGTAATATCAGTCTCAGAGGTAAATCAGATACAGTGGTTGTTTTCTGCTTCAGATTTCTTAAATAGATATAAAACTAAATATAAAACTGTTAAATAGATATAAAACTAGAGAGTCCTAAATGGCAAAAGGCTCCTCAAACAGGAAAAAATATTATATTGGTTTTAGTACATGATGTACGATTGTTTCATTTAGATGTAGATAAAAAGATTTGTTTAGAAAATGAACATGTGTATTTATGAATATATAACTTGGATTAGATGATAGTCTTATAAATCTACTTTAAAATGCATATTTAATAGGCAGTAACCTGTCACAAATATTCTGATTTGGTATATAAACTTTAGAAGGAGGTGAAAAGTCTGTGACCACAGACTTTTAAAAATATAATCATGAATAGTGATCATAAATTTGTATCTTTAAGTAGGTTCTAAATACCTGATAAGGATTAATATTATTTTCTTTTCTAGTCTGTCTATAGCTTACTTAGATTTTTTTTTTGTCTGAATATATGAAATTTTCTCTTTTTGGAACAAAGTTTGCTTTAAATTATTTTAATTTGTTTGGTGGAGTTTTTTTTCTTTCATTCCCTTTCCATACAGTTTTGATTTTTGAGTTGTACACTAGCCACTGCAAGTCATTTAGCTCAGCACTCAAGCTAGCTCTTTAAAGCTTCTTCACAGAACTTTCCCTGTCAATATGTGATGAAAGGGGCTCAGCACACTGCTGGTTGCAAGTTCAGCTTCAGCTTGAAGCATGCATGGCATTTCTATAGAAAAGGACAAAACCTGCTCTTTAGGTCTAGTCTGCATTTCATGTACAATCCCAGCAAGCTAACCCAGCTGGAGAATGGTATTAAATTAATTCCAGTTTCACTAATAATAACAACAGGCCAGAGTCTGCAATCATTCCCTTCAGCCATGGTCTAATGATTATTTCACAAACAGCCATGTTGATTTACAATGTTTGTATTCTCTCGGGGGTGATTAGTATCTTCACAGTGCAGCCAGTGCAATGGGTATTATTAGTGTTCTTGATATGTTTTTGTGCAAAAATCAGCCAACATAGATTAATCTCTTTTCTGCCTGCTTTGTAGAGAGGTGGTGAGGAATACTCAGGAGAAATACATGGCAACTGAGACAAGAGATCTTGGTTTCACCAGGTGAAGGCAGATTCAAGGAGGAAGGCAGAAACTCAGTACTGATCATCTTATAATGACTCTGTTTACTGCCTTATGCCACTAAGAACTCCTTTAATTCCAGTAGAGCTGTTTTTAGGGCAGATGTACCCTAAGACAGAAATTATGAGGATGGGCAACAGTAGTAAATTATCTATGTGGGGCTCAGTTTCTACCCATTGTGGTCTCTTCCATTATTCCCAGGAGAATTCTGGAGGAAGAAAAGCAGTTGTTTCTCTGGTGCTGCTCTTCTTCAGCAGAGGCAGGCAGGTAGTTAGAGAAAAATAGTGAGGAGCAACTGAAGCCTTTAGAGCTCCATTCTCTATCATACATCACCAACTATAGCCGAGGGGAAAAAAATAACATGGGTTGACTCCTCTTTCTTTTCCTATCCTCTGTTTCCTTCCCTAAATCCCAAAGATAAGAGAGGATGGAAACCAGGTTTGATATATTGAAAAGAGCACATACTAAGTTCCCTGGCCTATTTGGTGTAGTTATTTGGTGTAGAAGAAAAATTGCAGAATATGGCCCACTGATTTTTAACTCTGAGGAAATAATTAAAGTAAATTTGTTGTGGTTTTCCCCTTGCTCTAATTACAACACAGAACACTTCAAATGTAGTTGTTGCCAGATCTTTTTGCATATTCGGTGTAAATTAAAATAATCATCCTGATTATCTGACAATATCTATGTAAAGTGATCATAAAATAGATGGAATACAACATTCATTTTCTTGCTATAATATGTTGCCTAAAGCTGAAGTGTTGTGGTCCCTGGAGTGATGTATGGGTAAATATTAATCTCTGAACTTGATATTACTTTTCCATATCACGCTTGTAAGTCACAGGAAAGTACATAAAATATTTCATTCTGGCTTTTTCAGTTTTGAGCAGAAAGGTTATGAATCTGTGACCTGTCATCACGATCACTAATAACTGAAGACTGTAGTTAAGAAACTGTTTCTGAAGAAAGTAGTCCTAGCATACTGAGCTAAACTTGTAAGAGCTTTCTTTAAAGAAAGCTGAAAATGTGAAATGAAAGACTTATTGGTTACACATACATTTAAAATGATAAATAAGGGAATTACTCATTTTCCCTTCAAGTGTTTGGATGTATCATTGCAGAGAAGGCTCTGGCTGTAGAATGATATATAGTGGTGTATATATATATATATATATATATATATGGCCATCTGAGCTCTTCCTGTTTAGATTCCACATGGTATTTTAAAAACTTAGCACATTTTTTTGCTTGTTTTTGTAACTTGAAGACATGCTCAGCATTAAAATAGTTTTGCTGAAAATTATTCTATTGGGCAAAACAAAGCTAGTTGTGTGATTTTCAGCTGACTAAAATGCTATGTAAAAAGGGAAAAGATTTTACATAATGTGGACATTGTGATGCAGAAACTAGATTTTTTTCTGTTGCCTTTATTACCTCCTTTAGCTCCTTCTCCATTCTACCCCAGATTTTTTCAGAGAAGTACACAATCTAAATTTAAGGCACAGACTCTTCTATACCTGTCCTAAAATTACTGACTTAAAAAAGTTAGAAATAAGGACTGATATATCTATTATGCTGAACAGCAGACTGTCAGCAATGATGTAGATGAAAAGATGAAGGACGAACAATGGAAAAACACATTAGGAATTACTGGATTTTGGTGAATCTTTCATGTCAGTTTTATTTTGTTACAACTTAATTATTTTACAAGTGGAACTTGTTCGCACAGTATTAGAATAAAATGTATTTTAAAATTCTCTGTGAGTACTGAGTAAAATGCTTAAGTCTGCAAACTGGCATGTAAGATGTTAATGTGAACATGATTTTGTGTCTCTAAGTAAATATCTCTACACATATTCTTAGGTTTACAGCATATGCAGTTATGGTTACAAGTATAATTAATGTAAGTACTAGACAAAGCACAGATATTCACAGTTCCATTGAAGAAAATGGGAAATCTGTCTGCTGTTATCAGCAGGGTTTAGCCTGTTCAGATTTCATTTAACTCCTTGTTGGCAGTGGTATCAGCCTCTGTTTCTCTTCAAATGTTAAACCATGTGCTCCTGGCATAAGTAGAGCAAATGAGCAGCAACTGAAATGGTCATACACCTGCTGGCAAGGAGAGCAAAGAGCTGCTGGAAACTGCCTTGGTAAAAGCACAAAACAGCATCATGATGTGCCCAAAGTAATGCCAGTGTGGTGGCTTGAGATTTTGAGATAGGGCACTGGATTTTAAAAGTTTCTAAGGTGTTACTTCGAGATTTTTAAAAATCTAAAAGGTTTAAATTGTAGCTGAATTTTAGGAAGTTTTAATAGATAACTGAATTGTGTATAAAGGATTTTGGTAGATTTTATTTAGCAGAAATTGCTAAGTTCACATATTTGTCATCTTCCTAGAGCACACAAGATTAAAGATATATATATATAAATATATCCATATAAAAATCTGTACACCTCTTCCTTCAACCAACAACATCATCAGCCAATTCTTGCAGAGCTGCTTCTGAGGCACAAAAACATTATTTAGTTTAATATGAAAAATATGTTGTGCTGGTGCAAGGAACACTGAACAGATAGATTTGAGTTACTACGTCTTCTCCTACCATGTTATTAGAACCAGGTGGAGAGAAAGAAGTAAAATTGATTAATGTTTGCTCTTGGGGATAGTCTTTCCTATAAGATGAGATATGTGAGACAGTGAATAGACATGCTAAACATTATTTTTGATGAAACTTGCATAACAGTGTCAGATAATATGTATTTGTCATGGTGTCTGTCACTAGGAGATCTTGTGTTCCAAACAGAGCAATGGGCAAGGCTGAGCTGGGTTTTGTTTATAGAGGTCCTTTCAGAAGCTCTGTAGACTCAAGCATTGCCTTCCCAGTTCTGCAAGCATTAATAATCACTCCATTACAGCTTTTTCAATATGTCTATTTTGCTTTTTTTTTAGCATTGACTAGTTAATTTAATATTAAAAATTGCTATACAAACAAGAGAAAAAACAATAACCATACAAAGAATGAAGAGTCTTGCAGTCATAAGTTTTGCTACCAGTATTTAAAAGGTGTGTTTGTGAGATGCTATCCTTATTCTTTCCTCTTCATATATCCATTTTTAAAAATATCTTGAATTCTAGCGAACCCTTTGAGAAATCCAGAATATACCCTTTCTTATTAATTAGTGTCTTGAAAAATTTAGTATATTGAAAAGGAGGAGAAATCTCTTGAAATATTTTCACATTATATAAAATTGTCTTGGGTTTGACTTTGTGAATATGCTTTTCCTTGAAAAACATCGTGTGTGACTTTAACAGATTACATCCTGCAGAAAAAAGAAAATATTATGTGGATTACAGATGATATAGTCATCTGAAGAAGATTTTCCCCATTGGAAGGAGGAGAAATATTTAGAAAAAAAAGTTTCTGCCTCTCACCTACATGTAATTTAATGACATATGTAGTAAAATACTGTCCAATTAAATATTTAGAAGCGGGGGCTTTGGTCCAATGACATTTTTTTAAGATTAAGTTACAATTTAACAATTTTAGGTGTTGGTCAGGAAAAGATGCATTCTACATAAAGGCATGAAACTCTAAACTGCTATGGATAACTATGATTAAACAAATGCAAATGCTCTTGGAGAGGTTTGAATAGAAAGATACAAACCCTACAGAAACAGCTCTACATCAATGTTTAAGTGTCAGTCCTTTCCCTAATGTTTTTCTGTTAGGATATCAGACATATTTGGAAAAGAGGTGCTGACTTTCTAAAAGAAAAGTGAATAGCTTGACTGTCCAAGATTAAACTACTTCTGAAAACTGTGACTGGTGATTCAGCCACATAGCAAACATCGCTTCTCACAGACGGGGTTGGGCTGTGAACCAAGGGCAACACTCCACCAGCCCAGCTGATTGGATATGCAACTTGCTATAAGCATTTTCTGTTTATTCCTCTGTGTATTTAAGGAAATATACATGGGAGATAAATGTGTGAGCACAATCCTGATGTATGTGTTTAATAAACATGGAGAACACGATTGGATCATGCTAACTAAATGTTGCAGTCCTGTTCCAGTCAGAAAAATGTTCCAACTCATGAGGGAAGAAATCTGCAGGAAATTGCTGCCTAATTAGATCTTTCATTAATTTGTTCATTCCAAGCAAACCTTTCACTGTGGTTCACTTATTAGTAATGGATTTTTCTACCACATGCAGTAGAATTTGGGTCTGGGTTTAGGTGAAAAATTTGTAACAGAAATCTCAAGTGATGTCTTTGAGGTTCTTTCCTTGAAGATATAAAATGAGATTTCTTCTGAATCCACACCTCTCTCATAAGCAAAAATTCACAAAGGAAAACATTCAGTTTAATCTATTGGTGTCTGTCAAACTCCCACATTTCTTCCTCTGTTACTAGCAGCTTCTTTATAGAGCATGCAAGATTACATAGGCAAAGTTTAAGGTATCTTTTGTAATTGTTTTAACTAAAATAGCTGTTAAGTAAAATAACTGTTAAAAAAAATTGTTTTAACTAAAATAAATGAAATAAACACACTAATGAACTGCACAGCTAAAGGATTTTTTTTCTTCTTTCCACTTTGATTTCAATGATAATGATCATGTAGCCAAGTATAAGGTAAGGGACTGTGTTGTAACTGCTGAGTATTGACTTGTGACAGTTGGAATCACTAAGTTACAATACTAACTGTGACCCTTGGTAAAAACTATGATTTATACATTTGTTAAATTACTTTCTGTTTCTAGATAGTTAAGATTTGTCGAATTCTTTTTCTTCTTAAAATAAAAGTATATTTCATCAGGATACTTTGAATTAGAGTTTGGAATTTTCATCTTCCATCCCTAAATCAAACTCCTCTTCAAACTGTTTAATTTTTTCTAAATATCATAAGTACAATGAATTTTCATGCTCATGTGTCCTTAGTAGCAAGTAAGGATTTGTCATAGGTGAAGAACATTACATAGAATTGAGCTATTTTAACTTAAATGGCAGCAATGCAAGCAAGTCAATTCATAAATATGATATTATAATATATTTCAATAAAGTATTTATTTTGTGTGCTTATAAATAACTACACTTACTAGGGGATATTTTGTGACTAGAGAGGCATTTCCAAAAGCACAATTATTGTTAGAGTTTTTTCCTAATTCTTCAGAGAAATAAAATTACATTGGTATTCTGAAATTTATTTCTCTCAAGAATTACATTGGTATTCTGAAATAGAAGACTCAGGAAACTATGACAGAGCTATACCTTCAACTGAGACTCCAGGATAGAAATATCAGCTATATATTGCAATGGTGCAGCACAATAAAATGGGAAAGATCCATTACATCAAATACAAGCCAAGCATATTCAAAGGGGTCTGGCATGCCCATGTGAAACTTGTAGTTTAAGCAATTGGAAGGAAAAAGAAACATTATTATAAAAAGTTGAAATCAACTCTGTTTGTCATCACAAAAAATATTTGGTTATAATTATCAGAATGGAATAGCGGATGTTCTTCTTGTCTTGGTTTGCCTGCATTCTTTGGCTGCATTTTTTAAAACTGTCTCTAAAAACAATTCTAGAACAGTATAAACAACCTTTAAAAAATAAATAGAAATCCTCTTCAATGTTATTATACATTCACTGTTTCATTTAAGTAGTATAACATTTGCTGTTAAGAATTCTACATTGTATTTATATGAAATGAGCACACAATCACCCGTCCTTCATACCTCATGTGCCATAGAGTGGAAAATTCTGCAGGATGCTTTTGAGCTCTTAGCACCTGACAAGTTCCATGTTCAGTTCTCAGCATAAGATTTTAATGCTGCTGCTCTTGTTTCCAGACCATTTTCTGCCAAGGAAATGGAACGCAGGTCTCTAGGTACTTGCTTGCAGAATCTTATCTACATCTGCTTTTACATTAATTATATCATGACTCCACTGAGTTGAAGGAAATAGGATTATTTTATTTTTGATTTATCCCTTTATGTGCACTTTCTGTTTTCCTGATTATCATGTAGTGTCCTGCAGGTAAGTATAATGCTTAATAAACTCTTTCACTCATTTAAATCTGCATTTTCTTGAAACACAAGGCTAAGAAGTAAAATGTCTGAGCATATCCATTTGAATGCATAAGTGTTTTTTATAAGTTACTCTTTCATTGTGCTTTTTTGACATTTTTCTTTTCATGATCAAGTGCCCATGCCTTTAGGAGTTGCCCTGTGGTGCCACATAGGTGCTGCTACTCTTCTGAACTTTGCTTAGATCTTGTGGCTACCACCTGAGTTCAGGACCTAGGAAATTGTTTAAGGAAAGCCACATGCAGACTTCTCTCATAATCAAGATCACTGTAAATGTTTTAATTTAAATGGATGGCTTATAGTATTGTCCCATTGAAGCTGATGGTACAATTCCCACTCAACACATTCAATACAGCATCATCTCAAATACACTTTGACTTTACTTACCAGAGAAAGAACTGAAAAAAAAATCAAGTGTTATTAAAAAAAAATCACCTTGAACTTTCTTGTATTTTTCTAGTGATGTTTAATTTTTTTTATGTGAAATGCACATTCTCCTTATGCATATCACAATTGCCATAGACTGGAGAATTTAACAGGATGCTGCTGACTTTCCAAGATCATTTACATTGTTGCAATTAATTTTCAGTGTGTTATTTATAGTGGGTCTTCCTTATTTTGAAACAATATGTGCTAAGAAAATTATGTGAGTCTGCATATGCAGAGCTATCACAGACCTTCCAGAGGAAAACAGCACCAGGCAGAGTCATTCCATGGCATCCAGACAGAGGGCAGGAGCTCAAGGCAGGTGTGACCCATTAATGAGTCAGAATGTTAGATCACGATGCTGAGGTACCTGATCTCTTTTTCTCTGTTGCTGCTGTGGTCCATTTCAACTTCTGTTGGGTTACTCTTGATCAAGTTCATCAAGGGGAGGTAAAACACCATAGATTCTTGGATTGGGTCTTTTTCTGGTTGTAGAGGGTAGAATAATTTTTATTGAGCACCTCAGAATATTTCCTAGAATGTCTCTATTTTTGATGGTCTTGTGGGGAAAAAGAGATAGCAATGAATTGTATAGATCTGCCTTTTTTCTATAAGTAATGCATTGTCCTTTCATGTCAGCAGAAATCATATGGAATTACTACAATGGTCTAAGAACGTATTCAAAGTAAACATAAACCAGAAATAAAGCTGAAGATATCAGACATATTCAGTTACAGAACCTTTTGCAGATAATTAAGGAAGATAAATTATCACATTTTTTGTCTGTTTCACTGGGAGTCATTTAATTCTGAAGATGGAGCAATCACAACTTAAAAGCCATATGCAACCTTCTCAGTCTAAAAGTGCTCTTGTTGTGGTCTTGATGTAAACTAAAGCAGTTTAAAGGATGTTTATGTGAACTTTTCAACGCCTGCTGAAAATTAACATCACATAGCTGCAATCTTCTACTTTGTGCTCCCTTCAAATACCTTTTCTGGTTGAGGCTGAAACCTGTAGCCTGTCGTTACTGACCCTGTTAATATTTGCTTGAGAGCCAAGAGAGGAAAACTCTCCTGGCCAGCAGCAGCCAAAATCTGACATCTTGTTTTAGACTGTATGTTGAGTAAACAGGAAGAGAATCTCGTTCAAACACGAACAGGTGATGATCCTCCATAAATGTTTTAGTTGAGAAATTAATTTTTGACAGCTGTTTGCACTTTTGCTCAGTCATAAACCAGGAAATAACTTCTCAGTGATTTTCTTTTAACGTTGAAGTCTTTCTATTCCAGGTGATGTAAAAAATGACATTTTTAAACAGCACAGGCTATAACAAACCTGTGAAAGGGTGCAGCCCTCAATCAGAGGGCTGAGCTAAAAGCTTTCTGTTCAGTTTGTGTATGCATATTCCTTAAATTGATGGTAAACTTATGCTTTGTGACATATAACCAGAAAAATAGGAATGTAACATATATGCAGGTATGCCTGTAAATCCTAGTAATAAGCTTTATATGGATTTTATTTGCTTTAATTTCCTTTTCATTTTTGAACAGTAATATAACTTACACTGGCATTTAATTTCATTTTAGAGGATTCTTTATAGTCTTTCACTGAAATAATTATTGTTATTGTACTCTTACATTGCAAAAAGAATTGTCAACAAGTGTGGAATTAATTTCCTGCCTATAAATCTAGACTCATGATGACATTAAAGAATAGTGATTTATAATAAGTAAGATTTGAGATTTTTATTTCATTGCAATCTTTCAATATAATATCATAGGCTACTAGAACTGCATTGAAATTTTCCAATGCTAATTTCATGGATGAAAGGTATCTCTAAGAAAATGTGTATGAATCATTAATTTGCTATTTTTCATTCTTGGTTTATTTGAATTTTCTGTTCTAGATTTTAAAAATCCAACAAAACCAAATACAAAACAAACAAACAAAAAACACCATCAAAGAAACTTGCCCATATTTTAGTCAGACTGCAAGTTTTACTGTGCATTAGGATTTTAGGATATAATTTATTTCACTAAAATTCCTGAAAGGTGTAATGTTCAGTCATTAGTGAAAAGTGAGAGGTTTCAGAGGGTGGTACATAATGTCCTGAGCTAATTGTTTGCAGGTATGACTCATCCAAGCTCTCCCCCCTCTTTGACTTGTAGGTGTAGAGAGTTTCTGCTAGAGAAGATAGGTCTCAATTCAGGATGCTGGTGTATCTCACAAATAGCCTTATATGTTAAAAGTATTTGAGGACAGAAAAGGAAACGTGTTTCAAGTGTGTTTTCAATAGCCAATATGCTCTCTAAACTATTGGGAAAGCCAAGATATTGTCAGTGAGCACAACCTGAAGTTTATTGCATGCTGTAAGTGACAGAGGCACAAACCTGATCTTGTGTTACTAGTGGAATGTGTGAAGCTAAACAAATTTAAGGCATATTTTCTTTCTTTTCCTATCTTCTTTTTGCCATATCTAGCTGGTTTATATACCAAAGCCCTAGGTTCTTTAAAGTCAATCTTTTAAATGAACTTCTTTTCAGAGAACTTGGTCAAGATAAATCACAGTACATAGCAAACAAGGCCATATATAGCTAAAATTGAGTCCATTACCTTGTCAGGCCTCATACTGCCTGTAAGAAAACATTTTATGTAGGACCTGTTCTGCAAACAGATATACACAGGGCACATTCAGAATTTCTGCCCCTATTTATAAACAACATGAATCATGCAAGATGACTCATGAGAATAACTGCATGTAGAGGTGTGGGACTGTACTGGGTAGGGTTAGGCTGCTGGTTCTTGCTCAAGAAAAAAAAAACTAACTTTAGGTTATATGTGTGCTTCCTTGACAATGTGAAGCTGTGCGCTATGCCGGTGTGGAGTCTCCTGGACAAGAGGAATCAGGTATCCAGGCCAGACAGGCATTTTCCTTCCCAAACATATCAGGAAATTACTATGAACTGGCAAGTTGATCATATTAGCTGGTGCTTCTCTATAGACTGCATTGAAGGCTTGTTCCAGGACAAAGTCACGGGTCACCTTAAGTCAGAGGATGTTTGAACCATTTTTGCATTTATAGTGGAGTAGAGGAATCCCGAAATGTTTGTGCAGATGTCTTCTGTAAACAAAAGCAGGCATAAAATGGAGCTTAACTTTTCAAAGGATTGAATTTAAATTGGTTTTCAGTGTCAAAAATTTTTAAAACATTTTACCCTTTTAAAATTTGTTATCCAGTTTTTCATAGATTGTGTTTACCTTCTAAAAGAGCAATAGAGTGGACTAATAAATGGCAGCTGACCTCTGCTTTTCCATGGCTTTTTGGACTATATTAAATATGCCGCTCCTCTTATCTAAATATCCACCTTAAGTCAAAGCCATCTTCTCTCTTTATAGTTAGCGGATAGAAATAAACAACTTCAGGGCATCATTCATTTGACCTCTCTGTGACATCTACATTAAAACAGATGAATGGTGACCAGGAAACACCCATCAAATCTCTATTTATAGAGGGAGACCAGATGTCTGATTCAGATTTGAAGTATATCTATTCATGTGAGACTTCACCAAGGTTTAAGGAATGGACTTGCTTAAAAGTACAATGAATATACACAGTCTACTTTTTCTTTCATGTATGTGGCTTACTATCTGTTGTCTCGGTATCTCTGGTGAAAAAATAGCTTCAAAGATTCTGCTACACAAATATGTCAGAACATACTTGAAGGTGGGTGGCAAGGGCATGGAATCCTGAAGTCTCTGTTTATAATACTTATTTCATAACACAAGAATTGCAAACAATCCTCATCAAAACTAATAAACTTTTAAATATTTACTGCTTCTGTCTTAGATCTTGCTATAGATTTTATGGTGTTTCCTGTCCTTGCATTAAGTGTCAGACCTGTGAAGGAGAAATAGGAGTCTACAGTGGCAGCCATGTCAGAGAAGCAGATAATGAAAAAGAAAGATGGCTAAAATTTTCCTTTGTTCCAATTAATAGTACGTTTGAAACTATGGTAGTGTCCGTCTTCTTAAAAACAAGGCAGCTTTTTCTCATGTACTCTTTAAAAATTCGGTCAGTCTATTAGCATCTAGACAAAATTTCTGGAGAGAGAAGAGTTAGGGGTGACTCCAACCCAAAATGTGTAGTATCCTGGGATATTGGTGGCTGTGGTCAGCTCAGTCACTTTCTGACTCAGTGAATGTTACCTTTCATGTGGAGTTGAAAGGACTGACAGACTGAAATTGAGTACATGATTCAATCATCCAGGTATTTACAGATTCAACCCATTTGGGATCAAATCCTGCATGCTGGATAAGTGTTCAGTCTTCTCAATTTCTGATTACTGGTAAAAAAGAAGGAAGGCAACAAGGATAAAAATACATGCAAATCTCCTTTTCTACTAGCAAGAGGAGGCACCTCATGTTGAACAAAATCTGTATTTCCAGACTATAGCATTTCTGATGAAATTCTGTTCTCAGGGTTCTCAGTTCCATGGAGCTGTGAGTTTAAAGTCTAAATCTTGTTGCAAGCTTGCTGAAGTTAAAATTGACAAACACTGCTGTGAATGTTCTATGTATGCCTCATGTTGCTGCTCACGTTTATGCTTCTACAGGGTAATAAACTTGAATCTCTGTATCTAGAGACCACTTTCAAAGCACGCTTAATAAATGAAGTCCCTCCATAAGCATTGCTTTTAAAATTGGAACTGGCAAGGTAGAATATGTAATAAATGTACATGTTTGATGTACTTTGTCGTACTTCGTTGATAGAAAAACTCTAATTTCATTCACTCATAGAATGAAATCCTGAAAAAAATAAATGTCAGTTTTAGAGTAGGGAAGTCCTGTTTTTCTGCTGCAGCTCTTTATCCATAATGGGAAGTCTGCTCATTTAGAAATATGCTGCCATGTCAGACTCAGTTCCTTGACATTTCTGCTTATATCACTCGTTTTTCTTCAGATTATTGTTGCATTCCTACCTATGTCTGGAGTGCATCCAAGGAAGGCTAATCAATCTAAGGAAGGGTCTGGAGAGAGTGAGCTGAGGTTGTTTAGCCTGGAGAAAAGGAGGCTCTGGGGGGACCTTATCACTCTCTACAGCTGCCTGAAAGGAGGGTGTAGCCAGGTAGGGGTTGGCCTCTTCTTGCAGGTAACAAGTGACAGAACAACCAGAAAGGGACTCAAGTCACAACAAGGGAGGTTTAGATTGGTTATCAGGAAAAATGTCTTCCAAAAATGTCACCAAAAGGATTGACAAGCATTTGAATGGGCTGCACAAGGAAGCGGTGGAGTTACTATCCCTGGAGGTATTTAAAAGACATGTAGATGTGGCACTCAGGGACTTGGTTTTGTGGTGGATTTGGCAGTAATGGGTTAATGGTCGAACTCCATTTTAGAGGTATTTTCCAACCTAAACTGTTCTATAATTCTAAGCTTTTATTAGCTGACTTGGAAAATATTGTTAAATAATTGGTAAGTAGTTGTTGCAAGTGACATAATGACTTTAATTAATACTTATTTCTGTCTATGCGCTTGAAGAAGTATAAGTACACATTTTCAGTTTAAGCCAGCTTCATTTATTCTAGATATTGTGTTTTTAATCTTGAGGTTGAGCACAATGCCTCAGCTTAAAGCAAGTTATAAACTTCAGTCAGCTTTTCCAGTCTTGATGAATCTCTTCAAGATGATAATCTTCTTGCAAGCCAGAGGAGGAGGTTAGTATTGGCAAGGAAAGCTGCCACGTGTCCTGTGTCTATAGCACAAATCTGCTGAGTTATATTAGTGGATTATACAGTTGGCTCTCAGGAAGGTTACCTAATTTTTGCTCTCTGAAATTGTTATATTGCACATTATAACTGGCTGCATAAATAGATCACAAACAATTAATTTCCAAGCTCAAAATTATTGCACAAAAACTGACTCTCATCTTCAATCTTTCATGTTAGTTGCAGGCAGCATCTTTGCATCCTTTTTCAGTAATGTTCTGACAGGGAAAGTGGGACTAGAAATGAGCTAGAGAAATTAGTCAGAAAAACATAAATGAGAAAAATAAGAGAGAAAGGGGAGATACTGAAAAACAGAGAACTAAACATGAGAGGAAAAGAAGAAATATCAGTCTATCCTCTGTGAAAAAAAACCCAGAACTATCCCCAGTATAATAATTCATATGAATGCAGTGGGCTTTTCTGGAGAAGACTGAAACCCATTTTTACATCATTCAGTCTGAGCACTGATTGTCATGTACAAATCTAGTATAATTGTGTCTGTGTTTTGATTAGTTTTGAATTTCGTGTTTATTCAGTTTTGTTTTACTTCTGGTGAAAGATCAGATGCTAAAATTGCAAAATAATTTTTAATAATCAGGCTTGTGGAATGAGTATTAAACAACAGCATCCTCCAGCAGGCCCTGTATGCTGGAGCAGGATCAGCTCAGACAGCAGTTTTATGCAGAGGCAGGTCACATAACAAAATCCATCGAAAGTTCTCTTTTCTTTTAAAAGTAGTAATGAAAGAAAGTTTTGCTCTGTGAAGTCTCTCCATATTTCTGCTGTTAGTGCAAATGCAAATAGATGCCATTTTGCAGAGCTTTGATGTGATTGAATCTTTAATTAATTTCTGATCTGGTGTCAAAGAAAACACTGATTTTTTTACAGTTCTTATAGAGGAAAAAATGGGGATTTTTAAGGGGTTGAATCAAGGAGTAGATACTCAGTAAGCAATTGCAGGGGAGATCTCAGAAGACAAAAAACTTCATTCTAAACTTTACATAATGCTCTGCACATTAATGATTGGGAAAATTATAAATTAAATTTCAAATTTTGCAGAGTGCTTTCAATCTCTTTGCAATGTCTTTTGTATGAAAAATCTTTTGAGTGGTCTATTAATGCACTTCTAGAGAGATACCATTGACGTTGCTAATAAATATTCTAAGGGTATTAACTTATCAAGCAATTAGTGTATTAACTTATCAAGCAATTTTTCTCTTAAACAGATAAAGATAAAAAAACCTATCAATACGTGCTTCAATTTTGTCACATATTTTCAGATTGACAGTTGAATGCTGTTTGGCACCTTTGTTTTGCAGGGAGAAAAAATTTTAAAAATGAAACAACCTCAAACTAAAAATAACAGGACAATAAATAATGTAACATCTGTTGTAAAGTGGAATGAAACAGTTTAGAATGTGGAAGTTCAGAAACAAATTCTATTTTTTGACAGTAAAACAGCAACCTAACATGATTATTGCCTTAGTTGCTGTTTCACTTGTTCTCTTTTATAATAATATTGCAATTCAATAAAATTGGTTAATTGCTAGATTGTGATCCTAAAATCGTTGTCTCTCCTTCAGTATGCAGAGAAAATATTTTGTACAAAATGCAAATGAATATTATTGAAATCAGAATCTAATTTGCCAGCTGCCAGGGTAAAAGTGCTGGATTCAAATGGAATGTCTTTCAAAAGTACTAAAACTTAATCCAAGTTCCCAGATTTCCATCTCTTCTAAAATAAGATAAATTTATTACTGTTAAGTGAGTTGCCCTGGAGATGTACCAGAGTAACTGAGAGCATGGAGAATGTGATTTTAAATATATAGCTCTCTAAAAATGAAGATTTGAAAGTGGGAAAAACATATATAGATTAAAGTGGCATTAATTCCTTCTCATTATGCACTGTTTCTTTAGGGAATCAAGGAGAGGAAATGATGGTGCATATCAGGAAAGGGTTTTTGTTTGGTTCTCCCCTCCCACCTTGCTTCTTACTTTTACATTAAGTAGTAAAGTACATTTCGAGTAGTACACAGAACCATGGACCCATAGGATCATGGGTTGCACGTGACCTTAAAGTTCATTTAGTTTTAACCCCTTTGCCATGGGCAGGGTGACCTCTCATTAGACCAGGTTCTCTGAGTCCCATCCAACCTGGTCTTGAAGCACATCCTGGAACGAGGCATCTACTTCTCTTGGCAACCTGTTCCAGTATCTCACACCCCCATAGTGAGAATCTTTCTAATATCTAATGCAAACCCACATTCTTTCACTTGGAGCCAGTCCCACTTGTCCTGTCACTACATGCCCTTGTAAAAAGCCTCTCTCCATCTTTCTGTGGGCAGGCTCAGCTACTGGAAGGCCACAATTAGGTTGCATTGGATCCTTTTTCCAGGTTGAACAATCCTAATTCTTTCAGCCTTTACTTATAGGAGAGGTGTTCCATCCCTCTAATCATCTTGGCAGCCTTCCTCAAGAGGTTGATATCCTTCCTGGGGATGGATAGGTGACCCCAGAGCTGGATGCAGTGCTCCAGGTGGGAGTCTCACCAGAGCAGAGGGGGGAGAATCACCTGCCCAGCCATGCTGCCCAGCCCCTGCTGGCTTTCTGGGCTGTAAGTGCACCCTCCTAGGTCATGTCCTTTCATCCAGCAGCACCTCAAGTCCTTCTGGACAGAGCTGCTCTCAATCTGTTCATGGCACAGCCTGTGTTGGTACCAAGCATCATCCTGACCCAGGTGCAGTGCCTTGCTCTTGGTCCTGTCAAACCTCATGTGATTCTCAAGGGCCCACTTCTGGAGCCAGTCCAGCTCTCTCTGGATGGCATCCCACTCTTCAGGTATGCCACCTGCACAGCTTGTTGGCATCATAAGTTTGCTTTATTTTTTTTTGATAACATGATTTTGGTCTGCACACTCATGACTCCAAAGAGACATCGTAGAAAACCAAAGAGGTTGCATTTGAACAAGCTTTTATCAGGATCTATTCAGCTGAGTATTTTCAGACAGATGCAGAATCTATTAAATGGAAAATAACTGTGGGAAGCAAAAGCATAGAATTTAACTTTGAGTTGCTAATATCACACTTATAAGAATAACCTTTTTTAATATATATTGTGACAGAAAAACAAGATGATGTGAGACAGCTTTTGCATATATTTGGAATCAAAGTAAAGAAAAATAAAAAAATGAAGGAGAAATAATAATAATGGAAAATAAAGGGGGCTTCAGTGCTCTCACAGCTCCTGTAGGAATCTTATGAAGAATTGTAACTAAAATTTACATATGTAGTCAATAGCAAGCTTGATAGTTTCTATTCTACCTAGTACTTTTTAGTTATGGATACAGAGTCTTTGAACTATGATCAATGGTATTTATTTTGAACAGATTAACAACCCAAAGGAAGAATTAGGTTCAAAACTTCTTAATTAAAAGACAAAAACAAAACAAACACGCGAGGAAAAACACTCAAAACCCAAAAAACCCAAGCAAAAAACAAAAACCCACAAACCCAAAACCAAACAACTCCAAAAAAACAGCGGGGTTTTTTTGTTTTAAAGGTCACTGGCTAAAAAGCCCAGTGACTGAAATAGGAGAGTCACATTTGATTTGGGCTCTTCTGCCTAGTAAAATTACAAAAAGTATGTACACTGGACCATTATATTGTGTAAAACATGGTGCAGCAGTGATCTAAAGCTAACACCTTTGGATGAGCCAAACCAGTGTATTTTAACAATTCCAAACAAAAGTAAGCATACTCTTTATCAATGACTTTACTGAATCTAAATTGATCTAAATCTATATCAAGAAAACAATGTTGTTTAGAGATTTTTCACTTTCATAATTTTCATTATGCAATACTGTTGCATCATCTTAAAATTCTGAGTATTAAAATTAATATAATAATGAAAATACTTCTCTTTGCCTTGATTCCAAGAAAACAAGATGTGTGCTATATTATTCTCTGTCAGTTCTCTTTCCCCAGAAAGTAATCTTGAGAACTTGCTGGATGAATTAAAAAATATTAAGTTTGTACCACTGGCCTGCAGAGGAAACAATCAGAAACCATAGAAAGTATTTCAAGCCATTTGTTTGGATCTCAGCACCTGAGAAGTTTGACTTGGCTTATTCACCTTGAGATAGGGACCTCAAGAAGAAAAGGAGGAACTGGGGGAGTCATGAGGGGAGCATGTAAGGAAAACTACAATAGAGAAAGAAAAGGATTTAAGTACCATGGCATAAGGAAAAGAATTAGGAAGATGCTCTTTTCATAGTGGACTGCAGTTACAAAGTCAGTGGCTAGGAGCTGCATATCCATATACCTGATGATCCTAGGGTCTTTTCCAATCTAAAAAATTCTATGATTCTATTATTATACATCCTATTAAAGAACCCCAAATTTTTGTTTCACAGCTAATAATTAAGGAATGTCTATAACTCAATTACTATAATTCTGTTGTGAAAGGCCTCCTTAAGATTTATTTTTTTCCTTGCAAATATTCCTGAAATTTGAAGTCATCTCCAGAACACACAAGTGCAAAGCAGAAAGCTTGCATGCACCTCATTTTACTTTCAAAACAAAGCTGACCTGGACATTGTTTGGGTGAAAGCATCACTGATGGTGCCAGTAAACCATCAGTAATTCTGCTTTATGAGATGGGGTGCTGAATGCAGTGGAACATCAACGGGGCACATCTGTCTCACAGCTGAGAAACAGGCTTCTTGTGAATTATCATGTTCCTGAAAAGTTTTATAGATGGCATATTAATCTTGTTATGAATGTAGTTTCTGTTTACTTGTGACTTTGCAGGGAAGAAAATCCTTTCGGGAATGAAACACCTCAGTTACAAAAATAGGATGTCATGATCAATACAAATCTTGCTTACATGTCCATGTAGCAACAGAAGTGTTTGGGTAGATATGGATTTTAATTTTTATCTAAGTTTTTTTTTTTAGAAACAGCTCATACTAGGTTTGGAAGTGAAATAAAATAAATGGGCCATTTGTCTCTTCTAGTTGGTTTGAGTTACAGAAAGTGAAAATTTACTCTTTAGTTTCAACAGCTGAATAGGACTTGGGTCAATTACTATCAGCTCACACTTCTTCAGCATCATTAAGAGAAGTACCTGAAAATGTCTGCCATGTCAGTAAGAAATGGAGAAACCAATAATCAGAAATTAAGTATTCAAATAATTGCATACAAATATATTGAAAAATGTGAATGTCACTGGGTTTAATTGAAAATGTCATAACATGGTATATACTTGTAAAGTGAAATCCTTAACATTGCCTCTTTTTGCAAAGGAAGATGTTAAATATAAGTTTTATAGTTTCCTTCACTCTAGGAAAGCCAAAATGGAAGAGAACACTGTTCAGGAAGAAGATTAGTTGTTAAATGCTGCAAAGGCAAAGGTCTACATGACTAACCTTTGTGTTATAACCCTTTAGTACCATAGATTGAAGACAAAGATTAATTCAAGTTTGAGGCAAATGCTATTTCTGTTCAACTCTCATTATTTCCTGTCTCCTAAATCCAGTCAGAGACAGATACCATAATAATCAACATAAAGCCCCTTTCCTAGGGATTCAGGCCACCCAAAGAAATAGTGATAGTCCTGGGAATTGCAGTGGCTGTGGAGGCCAGAACAGGCGGGTAAAGAGATGAGAAACAAGTTTGGCCATTGTTTAAAGCAGAGGGCCTGGATGACCTCTACAACTGAAAGAAACTGCTGACTGTGTCTCTGAAGAATGAAATTTAGTGTCTATGGCATGAAATTTGGTCCTCTAAATGCCATTCATACATTATCAATTAACTCATTCATTAAAATGTGGGGATAAAAAGCCAAACTGAAAATCCTGTACTGAAATATCACCACTGTATTACTTTCCAGGGCTCCAAGCATATTTACTTTTCTTGCATGCTGCAAAAATGTTGGTTAATGCATTATTGAGGCTATATCCTGAGAAGAACAAAAGCTTTGGGAAATGGTTCTCTTTATTTCTTTTCTTAATTGATTTTTTCCCTGTGTGCTGTTTTATATATTCATTACCGTGGTGCATGAAATGGTAAAAAAAGCTTATCTTTATTACCTTTGGTTTCTTTTTTTTTTTTTTTTTATAAAGCCATTTTTCATAATGAAAATTCATTTACTTAAAACTTTGATTAAATTTTTATTTTATTTTTGTCTCAGTTTAAAATATGTGCATGTGTTTGAATAATTTTTTGAAATCATGCTCTTACAATGGAGAGATTATATGGACAAAGTATTTTTAAAAGCAAATTTAAATGTGAATTAAAAGCTAGATAGTAGTACTTCCAGAGAAATACATAATACACTTCCTGCTTCTGAACAACCCTTTGAAATATAGTCAATTAGTTGGTGGTCTAGAAACATGGGGAAACACTGTTCTGAGACAGGCCCAAGACTTAATCCTATTACAGTATTCCAACTAATTTTGACGGATTCTAATCAATCACATATTTTTATATAGTGAAAAGTAAACTTCAAGATATTATTGTAAAAAAATTATGATGGCTTGAATAATTAAAATATCTTAGTAATATCTAAAATTCACTGTTTATATACTTTTCTCTTTGGAATATCTTTTATGAAGTGCAAGGAAGTGAAGCCAAGAGGTTAACAATCTGACCTGTGCAGACATCTGTATCCCACAGAGTCCTCTGGAATTGGCAAGGCAATTATGTCATTAACAACTTTCCTGAATTAATCTCCATTTTTTAATCAATTTTTTCCCCTATTTCTTATTTTTTCCCTCTCTGTGTTCCCTACTTTAGCATCTCTTAATTTAAATTTTGGTTCATGATTAAAGCAGCTTAGAGAACCTTTTTAATTTTTGTGTGCATATGCTCATAAAGCACCCTAGAACATAAGCATCTCACAAAGTGCAGGTAGTTAGTAATGCTGACAAAGGACAGGGAGTGCAATGGGAAAAGGAAAACTCTCTCCAGTGGCCACCTTGGAAAGCAGTGACAGGATTCATTGAGGAGCTCTTGGCAGTTCCCTAGTGCAGTGGTTGGCAGTGAGGCAGATGATTTTTCACCTGGTTTTTCCCTATTGCTATTCACTTTTATCAGAACCTCGTTTAACCCTCCCTCTCTTCACCACTGGTTGTTATCATTAAATGATGGCATTGGTGCCATTGATGAATTAGCCAGATGTGCATTTATTACTTGTTGAGTTTGTGTATACACCTTTTACAGGTTAGCATTTATTGATACGTGGGTCAGTATTAATTACTTGCATGAGCACAGTGTTTTGGCTCTGTCTAATAAACTGATACCTTACCAAGTGAGATAAGGAGGCAGTGGGAATGGAGGGGTCATTCTTAAAGCAGTGTTAGATGCTTCCTGGGAGAGGCCATCACTATTCAGCCTTGCAGGTGCAAGGCTGGGAGAAGTGTGATATAAGAACTTGAGTATGTGGAGAATAAAGGAAAAATAATACTACAGAGACTGAAAACTGCCTCAATAATGCAGGTAGAGGTTACAAAGCCAAAGGCTACAACTATGGTACCAAAGACACTGCAAAACATTTGTTCTTGCTTCTGGTGCAAATCTACTGTGTCATGTTTCCTATGTTTGTGTGACGTTATTTGACCTTAAAGGTTATGCTTCATACCTTTTGTTTGTTATTTTTGAACAAGACTTGTAGATTTTGTGAAGTTTTGCCCAGAGTTTTCACTATTGCTATTGTAACTTAAGAAAGTTAATTTATGCTGTTTTACACAGTCTGTGTAATTACCCTATTTACTTATATTTACAGATATGGAGTGGTCTGAAATGGAACAATTTTCCTACATCACAATACAACCCACAAGTTCTGACTCCTACTTCATGCACCTTATCCAAAAAGTATAAAAATACCACCAAAACCAGCAACAAAAAAATGTACCTCTTTTTTTTTTCCTATTTCCTCAGAGTAATTTCAAATTGAGAAATTAGTTCTACAGTATCTCACCTACAGGTGTTCTTTGAACTTTATTTGCAAGAAGGAAAGACATGGGCACAGTCAGGTGCATTTACTCAAGATTTAAAGCCTGACTGTGTAAATGCAGTACAGAAGTGTTCTGATTTCTATCCTGGCTTGATGTTGATGTTACCCACTTCCTGTGCTTTAGGGTGATGCTAGACCTGAAGGATTTTGGTCAGCACATGCTCCACATACAATAAGCATAAGTCCTTATTCTGAGTAACGCCTTGAAGATGTCACTTCCTACAATTCCTGTGGAGTTGAACCTCCTGACCCCAATACTAAGGTTGAGTAGGTTAAAGGAAAGGTTTTACATTGCTTTGGTGGTTTGGCCACCTGTTTTGCAAGTAGCATTTTTGCTGCTATATATGGTGCTGCTGGTTAAATTCTCCAACTGATTTTTACTCTCTGAATTATTTTTTTACTTTCAAAACAGTATTTAGAGCAGCAACGAATTTCCACATTTATAGCATCAGATTGCATAGGAAATGTGGCAGTATAATTATGTTGTAATTTGTAGCTTTCTTCTACTTTTGGTGTTTTCAGTAAGTGTAATTTGTGGAACCTTATTTCTGTCTTTTTAGTGTTTTTCTCTGTTTGCTCAGTGCCACTTTTACTTGATGAGATAAAGATATAAATATCTGGCTTTCTACAAACTATTTCTAAACTCTCAGAACGAAAAAGATGATTCTCTCTAGCATGAAAACTTTGCAACCAGATACAAGCACGTAATGCCATTTGTCAAGATACTTGTCATCACTTTCTTCAAATTGGGCTCCAGAAAAACTAAGCAAGACTTCAAACTGCCTGTCATCACAACCCTGGAATTAGGCAGCAGCATTCTTATACCTTTTTCCTCTGGAACAAAAAAGTTGTGTTGCTTTTGTCTACCAAGTATAGTGCCAGCAACTGGGGTTTTTTTACTTTAAAATATTTTGGGCCAGTTAGGAGAATTTAGTTAAAAACCCCAGTGGAATTTGTATGTTTTGACTGATAGAATACTCAGAAACATTACCTGGTTTCCTAATGATACTGATTCATTGCAGTACAGTTAATAGAAAACATTTTCCTGGGATTTTGGAGGTTTGGGACTTGCATTAATTATTGAGCACTGGCCTATTGTTCTCCTGAGAGTCTCCTTCTGAAGTAAGGTTTGGGTTTTTTATGTTTAGGTAGTGCTTTGGGGAAAAGAGGTGGGAAGGGGCAATATTGGTTTTGTTCCATGGCAGAATAAAACTTTTGCTTTAGAAATGCCAAAGATAGTTCTGTGATACTTAGTGTCTTTATTTCCTGTAAAAAAGAACTAGAAATAGAACAAAGCAAGCAGACGCAAAAAAGACTAGATTTGGGTAACTATCTTCAGTCATGTCATTATTTTCATGTATTTCTTCTCTTATCTTCACTGTTTAAGTCCTTAGGGGCTCAGTCCAGTGACTTTTTTTTTATAGCAATCTCTTCCTGTGCCTGATTTCTTTCATTGAGACAATGAAAGTCCAAAGTTTTTTTCTTCTTCTAAGTTAATCAAAACCCTGGCAAATTCACTGTGTATTTGTATATGTGCTCCTTTAGCACAAAGAAGTTCCAGATGTTTTGTATCTTAAGATCATATTCATTTCTTCAGCCAAAATCTGGATTTTTCTCCAGAAGACCATCTTATGGCAGTGTTCACTTCAAGCCTTTCTGGTTCCCCAAGCAGCTTCTTCCATAATAATTTGTATATCTTGCCTAAATCAGGAGGCCCAAGCTCAGGTACTCCTGCTGTAAGCTATGCCAGTCCTTCAGGAGGTCCATAGAAACTTTATCATAAGAAATAATAGCCCATGTCTACTTCACACATCTGCTCTTCCATTAAGGTTATTCTACTTGGTTTTTCTACAAGAAAACTCATCCTTCCACACATTTTTAGCATTTTTCCTCTGGATTTTTAATGAGATCATTCTCAGTTGAGAAATATACTGCAAGATTATTAGTTTTCCTTTGAATGTGATAACTTAATTACATTCTCACCTGTAACCTACCTCTCATCCTTTTCACCCTCAAAATATTGATTTTTTTTAACGGAACTTGCTCAAGACAGTGTTAGTGATTCTTATAGTGAAATTCTTATGATATTTTTATTTAGAAAGGGTGAGTTTGGGATATACTGTATAATTCTTTAGTATGGCAAATAATGCAGTATACAACTCTCCCCTCTGGAAATGGCAAATCCTGGACACTGTTCATTATTTTATTAACCATTTTCAATATGATTTGTGCCAATTTTTCAGAAGAGCATTCTTGGAACAGACTATCTTTTCCACTGCATTATTTCAGATTAGTGTTGCTCCTCTTAGAAAACTGTGTGCAGAAATTCTTGCTGTTTACAGAGAGCTTATTTCACTGGAATAGGCACAGGGGAGTCTGCTTTTTCTTCCCATTAAAATTAACTCAAGATTATCCTTTAATTTCAGGGATTGAGAGATGAGCATATAAACTACATAGGTTCAAAATGGTTACTCTTAAAGTTCTGACATCTTAATATTGAAGTACAATAATTATAGGGGAAAATCAATACTGTAAAACTCACCACTAGCTGTCATGAAATTCTCCTGGGAGTCACAGGGGATTGTAAAAGTGACAGTGAAAAGCCCAGAAATTATGTGTATGGGCTAGCATACATGAAAATCAGCTTTGAGCCTCTTTGAGTAACAACTCCAGGGTAGTGTAGCACTTGTTTAAAATGGAAAAAAGTTTCTTATTCAGAGAATATAATAGCAGCATGTGGTATCTGAACAGATAGTGGTTTTGACATTGTCATTTGGGTATCTTGCCTGTGAAAATGAAAATCATATGCAAAATTGAGGATGCTGCATCACCCTCTGTGGAGCCCAAGTGCTGCATTAGGCAGATGGTGCTGAGGAGGAATGACCACTGTCCCTTTTGCCTTCAGTTTAAAACCCAGATGTGCATCTGGTTTTGTTCTGAGGATACATAATTTAGTTCAGGTGAGGAACCTTGGTATAAAATGCCCCACTGTCACCAGAGGAGAATTAATATGTTTCTGATTCATGCCTTGCTGGAGTCCCTCCACAGGGCATAGCCTGTTTCTTCCATGCTAAGTTCCAGAGCTGCAAGTGGAACTTCTCCTCCCTTTTCCTGGGAATGGTGGCCAAAAGTTCCCTTTGCTCAGCATGTGGACAGTAAATACATTCTGGCCTTGCATGGTAGAAGCAAGTGGAAGGACCATAAAGATTTTCCACTCTCTGCGCTAATATCTTTTTGTATTTCTGTGTTGAAAATATTTGCTTTATGTACTTACTGATAACATTATTTTATTTACGATATATAGAATCCACACTTTTTTTTTCTTTTTTAACATGGTCACTTTAAAGGGGAAACAAATTTCCACAAAATCTCAGAACTCATTTCAAAACCCTAGCAATTTTGCTGTGTATTCTTAACTGGTACTTTACTGCAAAAAGTTCCAGATACTTTGAGTGTTCCAGACCATATCCACTTGAAGTGAAAAGATGACACTTTCCTAATGATAGGTAAATAGTCCTTGAAGTCCACATCATCACATTATATAGAGAAATTCAGTTTATTCAGTATAGATGGTATCAAGACGTTTTCCAAGCCCCTGAACTACCACTCCATAATTAACACAGTCTCATAAGAAGAAAGGAGCATTAGATTTCAAAGAGCCAGGAACACAATCTTTCAAAGCCATTTCACACTGGCTTCAAAATGTCTAGTTTATGTTCTTTCTCTCACTTGTGCAAGAATAATGTCTGGTAAATTTTTTTCCCTGTATTCTCCCACTAGTTCTCTTAGCAGAATCTAATCTAATTCTCAGCAGAATTGCACTATCAGCAGCAGTGCATACATTGAGTGCAAATACTCAAAGGGTTATCCACTCCAATAGTATTATAAATAGGTTCATCAGGCATGTATGTAGTAAAGGCAAGTGTAGGATACTAAATCCACAAAATATTATGAAATGGTGAAAATTTATTATGCCTGTAAACAGAGCACCAATTGTGAGTAGGTCACATAGTGCTTAATACAGCTGTAAACAAAACAGCTGTAAAAAACCAAGTCCTTATTTAATTTCTACTTCAGACAAGTGATAAAGGAAGGTATGCACAGGATCACATTAATAAATATTTGTTGATGATGTGGCCCTTGTCTTTGAAAATATCTCTATGCAGGAAGAGTGTTGTCTGCAAACCTTTTTCTCGGTTGAACACCTGAAAGCAAGTCATGGTCCCAGGCTCTTAAATCATTGGGCTTTATGATTTGAGCTTATGAGAGCTCTATGTGTTAGTTTGATTCATAGCAATTCCATTCCTAAATTCCAGGTGAATTTTAAATCAACGGAACAGTTGGGAAAAAACCCAAACAGCAAATCAAATATAGCTGGGCTAAACAAATGGTTCTTCTGCCTGGTAGATGAACTTAAAATTCTCATGTATTTTATTTGAGAAATTGCAAAGCATGTTTCCCTTGTAAATGTGAGGCTGTGCACCCTGCTGTGCAGTGGGAACCCACAGAATACACTGAACAGCAGCTGAACTCCCTCGTGAGGGATATAGGGTTCAGTTATGCAGAAAAACCAGCACCCAGCAAGTAACTTCTGGATGACGCTGTACATCGTCACAATATGCTGATGACTCATGAGTTACAGTGTCTCTTGATTGTCAAAGTCTTCGTTTTTCTGATTTTTTTTCCCCAGTGCCATGTGCTGTTTTACTTGCAGCATTTCAGTGCCTATAAAACTGGCATGTAAATATTTGACAGCTGCACTATAGCTTTTTTGGTTACATCTGCACTGTGCACTGGCAGTCGCTGCACAATCAATAACAGAAATAAAGCTCATCAGATAGAATGTAATACTATTTTTTCTGAAAAATAAAGATTTCTCAGTATCAAAAAAGCTTAAGGGTGGGAAAACAAATACTTTGTTGCAACCTTGATTCAACTGATATATGTAAATTTTTAATTACAGGTAAATATAAAATCAAAAGCAAATATATATTTTAGACTAATTAATATTTCTTTCCAAGGAAAAGATGTAGTTATTTACTTCAGCTAGTGAAGCTTAATTTTGGAGAATTTGAAATTCATCTCTGCTGGAAGTTTTTCTCCTTTACTATAGTTCACTCTTTACAATTGCACTGATTGTTTATTTGAAAGGCGATCTTTGATGATAAATGAGCAGTCACAGCAGTGCTACTATTTCAACAAAGTCCTTCTCATCCTTATATTTTAGAATTTAGGTAGATTCAAATGACACTGAGATTGGAAAAGCAGTAGGAACATGCACATATTCCTCTAATGGATGAACAAATGGGTTTTTTCCTCGCTAAGATGCCAGAAGCCCATTTTGACCGAGAGGTTCACTATTGCTTTTGTTTTTCACTTTGTTTCTCTCTGATAGAGTCTGGCTTTTTGGTCTGCTTTCTTATAGGAGTAGGTAATTTTACTGGTCATGCAGAAAGCTGCAGTCATTATTCCAGTATTGACCTGGTGCACTAATGGCAACGGAAGCTGGATTTGAGATCGTTAAACACCCAGTCTCTTGAGTGGCTTATGATCTTGTGTTTATCTGTAAGACTGGGAAATGATTTAGCAACCAGATGCCCAAATTTTACTTAGATATCTCCATGCTCAACTGCATTGCAGATTAGATCTTCTTCTAGCTATAAATATTGCATACAGTAAAGCATTTTCACTGTCACATTAAATATTATTGTAAATAAAAAGTGAAAGGTTTATTTCTTAGCTGCTGAATTCAGAACTTTTCTACTTACTGTAAATTATTTGTGTCAGTTCAGGTCAAGTGGGAACTAAAGAAGTTCACCCCTTTAGCTGAGTCCATAGGGCTGGGTACTTTAAATACTGTTTCATAATTCTAAATTTGTAGCTGTTACCCAATTTTATGAATCATTGTAATGAAATGAGTACGCCAATTAAATCAATTATAAAGGTTGCAGTGACTTAGAGTGGTAGGTCTTTTGTTCATCAGTCCATATTTGTACTTTATAATGCAATAGTTTTGCCTTTCACTGTACTACTAGAAATTTGTTGGAATATGAATTCGTTTTTAGAGAAGAGTGCTAGAAAGTATCAGTATAATGAGCTTTTTATCTGACTTGCTTAGATCTAGATAAATTTTCACCTCACATTAGTGATCCAGTCAACTGTACTGAGATTTTTCAAGAGGAATTTTAATGTCTGGAAGTGTATGCATTATAAAAATCATCTTGGTCTCGATCCGATTCAAAGGACACTAGCTGGCAAATGATTTTGAGCTCTAATTAAATTCATTTGCATCCAAGTGTGCTGACATAAAGCTAAATGTTTTCATGCACTGCTTTAATCATTCAATTAATCAGTAATCTTAACTGTTAATGTGGTCGTGTTCTCTGTCATGGTAATTTGCATGAACCTGGAATGAGATTTCCCTTGTTAAGTTGCCTGTGTACAAACTGTGGAATCAAATCTAAGTGTAGTACATCCTTTCATCTAGAAGAATTGTAGACTGTTCTACAATATGTAAAGTAACTATGTGAGTCACTTGCTTATTTAATGCAGCTTCTTCGATTGCTAAAGATTTTTTCTTTTGTAGGATCTTTTCTTCCTCTTTAATTCTTAAATAATTTAACATTTAAAATTAGAATGGTTGTTGGCTTTTCCCAGTTGCAAAAGAAGTCAGGTGTTCTCTTCATGAAAATTTCTGGACTTTGATTGAAAAGAATTGTTAAAATTCTGGGGAAGCAGAATGATAAGATTTACAGCAGACATAGCCGCAGTATTAAAGCAAAAATCCTTTTGTCATTTTTTGCTGGATATGACGGTAGGATTCATGAAGGGAGTGCAGAGTATAAATATAACACAGTGTCATTACAAACAGTCAAATAAATTGTGGGAATTAATTAGGAGGAAGAGTATTGCATGAAGCCTTTTTCTTTAATTATCTCAATTCTAAAACACTATCAAGGTTCATTTGCTAAATAAGATTCTCAGTATCAGATGGCATGAGCTCTAAATTTCTGTTGTCCCAGTTATGATTTTTGGGTGTCACATCATTGAAACAGGGCAACATTGTCTAAGCCTGTGATTGAAGGTATAGTGTCATGGTTCTGGTTCATCTTATTTGATTGTCTCTGGCTTTATGCTGCTTTTCTGGCAGAGAATTCTGAAAACCACATGAGTTTTTCATTGATCAATGTCCTATCCTCTCCACTATGTTCTACTTCTGAATTGAAGGCAGTCATGCAAGCTCCTAACAGTCTTACTTCAAACTTCCATGTGAAAAAAAAGTAACTTGATCTTCATGGAAAATGAGCTTAAAGAATCACAATTGAAAGAAATCTGCTTTTAAATTTGGCTGGCAAGCCAGGGACAGACCTCTCTCATATTCATCCGTCTCTGCTGACTTGCTGCTAAAGGAAAACCTCGTGAATGTTGGATATTTTGTGTTTAGGCTTCTTTTCCCATCTTAGCAGAAGCGCTTTTAAATCATCCTTCACACAACCCTTGCAGGCTTGGACAAACAGTCAAGAGTTTTTATCCAAAGCTAATATACAAATATCCAATTTGAATTTTCTTAAAAATTTATTTTGCAGAGACACCACTTAATTTCTGAGCTGAAACCTAGGGTCAAATGGTTAACAAAAATCCAGTCTGCCCATTCTTTGGACCCTCAGGGTTACATCTTTCTCAGTAGATCAAGTATTTTGCTTGGATGTATTTTCTTATTTAAAAATAAAAGTAAAAAGAAACATGCACCAGTAATCAAATATTGTCTCCTGATCAACCAACCCGATCAACAAATTAACTTAATATTCTGGCCAATGTGCTGAAAGCATAATAGAGAATTCAAAAACTTCTATATTATTATGGAAGTGTTGCAATCTACACACAAACAGATACCAAAATATACAGACCAACAGGTTTGTATCACTTACTGCAACATTCCTACTGCAAGTTCAAAAATAAGCAAACGTGTTGTCTTCCAGTCCATTACTTTCTAATAAATTATTCTAAAGAAAATGTCATTTATCTTACTCTAGATTTTAAAATCCAGCTAGTTATTGAAGATCATGAAAATAAATGCAGGGTTTGTTATTTGTATTATAACAAAGACCGAATGATAGAAATTTCACCCTCAATACTTGTTTTTTGAAATATTTTATGGTGTTTTACATACATGAGTAATAGCATGTGATATTAAAGATTTGAAACTATAAAAATAAATTACAGAACTAAACAAACTTTTAACCAGAATATTTTAAGATATGGGTTTGTTGGGATTTTTTTTTAATTTGCTTTATGTAAGAGGTAAATATTAATTACTTTATAAATGTTACTGAAGAATTGGGTGATACATGTAATTACTGGGCATAATGTTTCTTGGTCCCTTTTAGTATGACAAGAAATGTTTCAAAAAATTATTTAGTTATGTCCCTTTGTTTGGGATTATAGGTGTATCTCATTATTTTATTTGAAATTCAAGCTCAAGAAAAGCATCAAATATAATTCTGATTGTATTTTCCTGATGCTTTCCTGTTGTACTCAAAAAGTCCAGTAAAATTAGGCTTAGAAGCCTTATCAGACACCTGCTGATATTAAGAGAAAGATTGGTTGTTATTCTAGCTGGTACTGGATTGGCATTGATAAGTAAATTCGTTTATTCCATGAATGTTAAAGCAACCACAATTATTCTGGGTTTATTTTGGTGTAACTGACAATAAGGTTTGGCCACCCTACAGTTTTCATAAAATCACGGTATGCTTGGTAAGCTCCAGTGCATTCCTGTTCATAACAACATTCATTCACTACTGCACATCCTCTCTACCTTTTGTGTCCTTTTGGTGTTCCATATTCCGCTTCATACAATTCTCAACAATTAGAATCAAAAAGAAAAACAAAACCCCGCAGCAGTCTTTGCACCACATAATTGTATCTTAACCAACAAGAAACAGAGAAGTAAATTAATTTGCTAGCTACAAATATATTTGGTATGAATGATCTGCTGGTCTTGCACTGTCACACTTTCATTATGCACTGCAAGCACATGATTTTAATTCTTTTGGCAGTGTGGGGATTTAGTTTTGTGTTGACAGGGGGAGCAGCATGTTAGTGCATGAATGGTAATGATACTTATTCCCCAGTTAGGCAAATAAAAATGACAGGATAAGTCAAGCCCTGCAGTGAACCAGAATGCATTTTAAAAACACATTATTTGATAAATGGGAAAAGACTGGTTTAACATAACAACCATTTATTGAAAAAATTTAATTAAATTTGTACAAATTGTGGGTAACTGAGGGAAAGTCTTGAGAGAAAATTGATCATTTAATAAACCTCCATTGTCTTTAAAATATTGTAAGCAGTATAAGACATAGTATTTTATCCCTTGGGTAATTAAAGAGTAACATAGCTGAAGTTGTTGGGCTTTCACAGATATAGAACTATTGTGACAGTTCAGACTGAAAACCAGACTTATTTTTCCTCTTTTAGTGTATGAATTCTATCCCTCCCTTTCCAATAATAAATAATATATCCCTGCATGGGGATTACGTATATCAACCTGAGTTTTCCAGTAAAATAATCCATTTCTTTCTCTTTAAATTTATGAATATTTATCAAAGGATTATGGGTTAGTTAATAGTATTTCCCCTTAATACATACACATGAATTCACTTGCACATAAGTCTGAAAAATGAGAGGTGTCTGTCTTGGGACTAGACTGCTCCTAAACTCCTGCTAGCAAGCTGTAAGGTAAACACTCCTTAACAAGCAATGGGCAAAAAATAGTCTTTCCTCCCTCCATGTGAAATGTAGACAGATTCTGCCCATAAAACTTTTTCTTTTTTTTTTAACTTCAAGATAAGGAAACACAGGAAAAACACCTGTATGAGAAGTTCATATGTTATCTGGAAAGGGTCTCCCTGATAGCTGAAAGAGACTGTTAAGGGCCAGAGCTGTTGACACAGGCTGAAGATGAAGTTTTGAGGTGCAAAGCCTCCAGAAACATTTCAGAGAGGGATGGGAATGAGCTATTAGGCTGCCAATAGGGTCAACATTTAGATTTGTCAAAGATTTGAAATCAAATTAGGACACCTCATTTGCTGATTGATGTCCATGTCAATATGCTACTCTTGAATGTATCATACACGATAGCTGCAGCTTGAACACACCAAAAAAGTTATAAAGAGCATTAAGTATAACAGAATGGTGAATCTTTGATGTGCCAGTTTCACATGGGAGAAGTATGGTGGGGCTCCAAACAACAGGTGACTGATTTCGGATGAAATCTTTTTTCCTCAAAAACAAAGAAAACAGAAAAACAAACAAACAAACAAAAACCACCACCAACAACAAAAACCAAAAAACAAAATCAACCCCACCTCCCATAAAAGACAATTAATTCCCTGTAGTCTAGAATGTCCCTAATTCCATGTAACCTGGTGTGTCACTCAATTGTGTTTTTAAGGATTCCCTGGCAAAATTATATAGAATAAACTAGTTTGTTTATATAGGTCACCATTATCATATTGAGGCCATGGAGATTTTTGAGTTTTTCACAAGCTAGCTGTGTCTGTTCAGACTGCAGAGTAGTCTGAGTGGCAGCATAACATAACATTTGAAATTTCTCCAAAATTTTGATATTTGCCACCGGTCTTTGGTCAAGTGGTGGTTTTAATGTGTTGACATCTATCTCAGAGGCAACTATCATAAAGTATTCCTCGAGGAGTCAATGAGGCAAACTGCACAAAGCCATGAAGAACTATTGTATATGATCTGTGGACTCAATCCTTTGACATAATTTCAGAATACTAGTCTGAAACCAGAAATCAGATTTTTGTTTTCAGGCAGTTGGGACTTTGCTTTTAAATGTCTGTCCAGTTGTGCCTTCTTATGATGCTAAGGAAAGTATTATGTCAAGCAGTGTAGAATTTAGACTTTAATTCATATTTTACTTTTGTGTTCTTCTGCAGATAGTAACTTTATCCTTGCAAATGCTCAGGTGGCTAAGGGATTCCCCATTGTTTACTGCTCTGATGGCTTCTGTGAGCTTGCTGGATTTGCACGGACTGAAGTCATGCAGAAGAGCTGCAGCTGTAAATTTTTACTTGGTGCTGAAACAAATGAGCAGATGATTCTTCAAATTGAGAAATCGTTGGAGGAAAAGATAGAATTTAAAGGAGAAATCATGTTCTATAAGAAGAATGGTAAGTCTTTCTTTCCTGTTCTGTTAGTCAAAAAGAATTAAACTTAGCATAAATGCATTAAATATATAATGTTCATTTGTAATTAATAATTGATAGATTTGAATAATGACAGTAGGGTACACATTGAGACCATGTTTATACTGTTGTTATTGATTTTATATAAATATATTACAAAGCTGCATAGATTAAATTCAGGGTACTAAACTGCATTGTGAGACTGTTATTTGCACCCAATATGACAATGTTCTTTCTGCATTTTCTTATACTGAATTTTTTTCCTCTTATTGCTGAAGCTGTAATGAAAACATTCATGTGATCTTCAAACAGGCAACATTAAATTTGAGATAATGACAGGATTTCAACCAGGGTAACAGGAGCCAAGTGATCCATGGACTCAATGGATCCATGGCTATTGAGTATCACTTTCTCTTTTATTATATGGCTAGAGTTTATAGGCCTATGTCTCTACCATGTTTCTCTCATCAAAGGTTTTCCTTTCTTCTGTCTTAATGAAACATTTTCCTTTCAAAAAATATTACTGTTATTAGAAGCTTTAAAAAGTTATTTTCTAAAAGTGATAACTGCATAATGACAACAAAGCAATTTGGAGTGTTAGGAGAAGGCAGCTTCAGTTTCACTAACAGAAAAAAGGAAGAATGTTCCTTAGCTGGCTTGTGTTTGTGATTGCTGCTCTTCATAGTATGAAAGTTTGAAGTTAATCTGGAAGATCCTGCTAAATGCTTCCTCGTCTTGACTTTTTGGGGAGATTTGGGAAGGTGGGAGGGTGTTTGGGTTTGGTTTTTAGCATATAGGAGAGACTCACACAGTTCCTTGAAATGGTTTCAGGAAGGTTATTCGAATAAAGTAGTTCCAAGTTGTAAAACATGTCTGAATATAGGAGGAAAATTGCTTTAACTTGGAAGGATAAGAGCAGCTTTTTTCCAGTATTCTATAGTGATAACTGGGCATGATAAAAAGAGATTTCAAGGTATTTAAATTAAAGAAGTAAAGCTAAGACACTAGTTTCATTGTCTTTGTCCTCAATGATAAATTGTGATTCCTTTACATTTTGAAGGGATGCTTCAAAGCTATACTAGATATGATTAACACAGGCAGAAAGAGATTGCAGGTCAATTATCAGAAAAGTAGCTGAATCACAGATAAATAGATGAAGAGAAATTGTTGAGGCTAAAAGAATTCCCACTATGCATCCTACATGCATCCTTCTGTATAATTTGACTGTAAGCTTTCCCAATACTTTTTCTGACTAGGAATAAATTTCCCCAACTGCCCATTATATTTTTCATTTCCATGTGTTTCTGTACCACTGGGAAACAGAAATGAATAGGTATTAAAATAATATGAAAGTTTCTTGTATAAAAGCTAAATTTATCTTAAAAAATAATCTTGGTTTTTCAATAGAGCTGCAAAGTGCAGGCTCCAAATTTGGCAAATCAGCCATTTTTGAATAAATGTTTTTGTGTTTGCATTCAGTTTGGGGTTTTTTTTCAGAAGAAAAATTGGATTTCTGAAGCTCTTAAACTTATTCAACTTTGTCCAGAAGAAGATTTTAAAAATATTTTAAGACATAAGAACTTTGGGAATAATATCCCTGAAATGATTGTATGGATACATTCCAGTATATCAGATGTGGATAATAATTCTTTTTTGGGCTGGTATAATGCCAGGAGCATAGGTCAATGGTAGACAAGTAGCTAGCAATGTCTAGTTATCACAGGGCCATATTTCAATGTACTTTTAGGGCTTTAGGGTGTCACAGGGGAACCCCCATCTGGCTGTAGTCTGCTCTTTAGCACTGCCTTGCTTTCTAGGCCTAACTACAGGACCAAACGAGCACTTCCAAGCCTCAGGGGCAATTCTGAGCTCACAGAATAGACTGATGTGCCTCACAATACTTCTTGAAATCTTAATAGTAGGTACAATATTATGATAAAAAGTTACTACGAGGGATTAAAATGTAGATCATATGTGTCCTGTTTTTTGGGGCAGGCATTCAAGGTTACAAAACTGAACATGCATCTATTCCTTAACTGTCACATTTTTCAATATTTTAAATTTGATTTAAACTTATTTCAAAGCTGATTCAGTTTTTATCATTAAATTAGACTGTTATTTCTAAACAAGTAGCTTTGATCTGAATATGGTCCTTTCATAGTTATTTAACCATCATTAAAGAATTCAAGTAGCACCTCTGCTCAGTAATTGTTACTTAAAAGAAAGATTGCTATAAAGCAACCTAAAGCAACCCCAGCAATCCACATGTAATTTCATGGAAATTCCAGACTGCTCTTAGCTGATACTGCAGCAAGAGTGGTGTGCAAGGAGTTGGGTAAGAATCTAAGTGGATTATCTGTCTGTGTTGGATGAACTGCAGTATTTCATTGTCTTTGTCATTTAGGCTTGGATTTCAAGAGAAGAATGATCTTAAGCTGTTGTGCTCTGACCGATCCTTCTGAGACCACTAGAAGTGGATAAGAACTTTTTTCTCTCTGTGTTCTCAGATTCTTAGAATAGGATAAACTGGATGTAACTCCTCATCCTGAACATTTTCTGCCATGTTAGCAAGAGAGCAATATTAGAACCATGGCAGCAGATACAGCAACTTCAGAGAGAGATGTCTTTTGAAAATTCAACTCAAAATACACTTTTCATCATAGTTTCAGTATTTATTTTGGTTCTTCAGTCAGTTTCTTGCTTTTTCATTGACAGAGCTATATTAGTTTCTTGAAGACAATCAGAAAAGGAGACTATTAAAAGACAAGGAATTTTATGCTCGTTGCCTTCTTCAGAAAGTTTTAAAACTATATTGCTTAGGAGCTGATTTTTAAACTTTTTTGTAACTATTTCTACATTTTCCTTAAAACATCTGCAACAAATTAAGTTGTCAATTATGATAATGGAAATGCAAATTAACATTTCGGAATTTAAGTGAGTTGTGAGAAAAACGCTCACTCCTGGATCTCTTGTTTAGAACAATGTAAAAGCAGTTGGACACTATGCTGAGGAACTACATTTAAATAAACCCTTCTTTTTCTCCCTGTCAGACCTCTTTTGAAATTTATCAATAGCAAGTACAGGTAGTTAAATGAGATCTTCATATTCCCTCAAATTGAAGTACAATTGAGGAGCTGTGTGGATTTTTTTCTTCTGTTTCAGCCTAAGATAATGCTACAATAAGCCCTATAATCAGTGACTTATTCCAGTCTAAGCTCTCCATCTTCAGTTGCTGAGAAGGTCACACCTTGGGTCCCCTACAACCCCATCAGATTTATTTCCTTTGTCTCAAAATCAGGTTTGTAGTGTTTGAAAAGAGGTCTTTGCTTACACACAACCTTGCATGTACTGCAAAAACATGCAGTAGCTCCACAGCCTTCCTTCACTGACAGGAGATTGGGCTCTTTCAGTGTATGTGGAAGTTGTGTGAAGCACAATGCAATCGGCAGCGGCCACTTGTGATTCATGGACGTTTGAGAGACTTCACTGTGGTGACCATCCTACCTGTGCACCCCAGAGAAAGGGCTGTTTGCACAAGCCTTTGTGCATAGTTAAAAACCCCCACTGTAAGAGGACTGGAGCAAGTGGGTGTTGCTGGGACTGTCTTTACAAGGCACCTTAGGACTTGTTGCAAGGAGAGTTTGCTTTATCTGTGATGAGTAACCAGGATTCAAGGAACACTTTGTCAGCTCCTATGTGCACACTGATTTAAACACTTTCTGGGTTGTGTCTTAGGCATGTTCTTGGTCCCTAAAGGTTTGGTAAGGAAATTATAAGGTCAGGAAGGTAGGATGTATTTAATTTCTGTATTTATTTCTTTATTTCTTACAAGTCAGTAAGATTAAATCAAGGTATTTTACCTCTTCTCATCACTGCATGAGAATGTTTGTTTTGATAAGGCTGTATCCATATATGGAAGGTCGGGAATAAGGTATTGTTTTTTATTGTTATTGCTATATTTTATTGGTTTTGGTTTTTGTTATTGTTATTATTTTATTCTGCCTACATATTCGGATAGGCAGAATATGAGTAGAGAAAGGGTGGAGGTCAAACCTTCTTACTGAGCTTCTGGATTCATCAGGCAAAAGGCTGTTTGAAGTCTGGGTGTAAAAGTGCTCTCACATGAACAGCAATGACAGCCACAGGTAAATGGAATAAGGTTCAGGCCATGAGACATCATCCATTGCCTCTGCCATGTTTCTGGTTGAATCATGTGGCTAGGGAATAGCAAGGGCTACACAACATCATTTATATTTAATGCGTTCCTTGTGTTGGAAAAACAGAAAAGCTTTTTTTAGACAAAGAGTTCAATGTTATTTAAAATTGTGGAATAATTAGTTAATCATGAAGAAATTGAGGAGAAATTAATTTGTTTTAAAGTGAAAGAAAATTGGATTTTTCCTCAAGCTTCTCTACAGAAAGTATTTTTCTCATTGTGGAAATGGTATCTGTTCTTTCCAACAAGAAGTTTAAACACACACTTTCAATGGTTGCCCAAAAATATCCTATAGTATTTTGAAACATGGGTCTTGTATGGTACCAGTTTAACATTAACTGGCTGCCTTCTTCAACAATCTCCTGAAATACACCATGTCTTTTGGAAGTTAAGCCCAGCATTAAGAAAAGGGGCATTTATTAGAATTTTCTGAGAGTAAAAAAAAAAAAATCCTGTACAGAGACCTCAATTTTCTTGTGACTACTTTCTACTATTTTTAGTGGCAATTTTCTACTTACTAATGTAGAGAAAGCCCCTTGACAAGTTGCTTGACAGAGCACTTTGTAGCAATGTGGCCTCACTGCTGCTTCACTGCTTCTCTGCCTTGAAAACCTCATCTAAAAATAAGAAAGCTGAAAAGCTTTTGTGGTAAGCTTGCTAATATTTGTAAATTATAGTACAAAATACAGGAGGAGGGAAATAAAAAAAGCAAGCAACACTGAAAGATTAATCTGAAGGTTAATCTGAATATCTAATTGCAATTACCTGAGCCATAATTTGTGACTTTAAAAAAGAATACTTTTTTTTTCTTCTTTCTTTTTCTTTTTTCTTTCTTCTTTTATTTTTTCTTTTATTCTTTTTCTTTTTTTTCTTTTTTTTTTCTGTTTCCTTGTTCTTTTTCATTTCCCTCTGTCATATAACTCATTAACCATTGGGAAATTTCACTGATTTTTTGTAAGTCTTCCCCTTTAAAAAGCAGTATAGAATATAGACAGAAAACGTGTCCTTCTTCTCCTGTTTCACAGAAGAGTGAATTTTTGTCTCCTTTTCTTTCCAAACCCTTCATTTGTTTGATCCATGGCTTCTGATGAAAGGTAATGTGTACCTCTGATATGTTTTGATGTTATAGAGACAGTCCCAGCTTCTGCAGCAGAAGAGGAAGACAGAGCAGGCTTGTGCTCCTCTGTACTGCCCCAAGCTCTTCTGGGTGAAGTGGTCAGCAAAAGCCTGAAAGAAGACTAAACAAGGGAATAAATTTATGTTACAAGGGGGAAAAAAAAAAAAGGCCAACACGGTGTATTAAAAGCATAATTCACTGAGAAAAGACTTGTTCTTCTAGAACCACATTGATATGTAAATAAATCTGTGTGAAATTTTCCTGTTACTTGTTATGTTGCTACAACTTGATGCCCTTCACTGCTAACAGATGCAATTAGTGCTTCCACACAGGCACCCTGGGCTTCCAGCTGCACCTGGCATGAATGGCTCTTGGTACTGCTGGATGCTTTTTTTTTAGTTTTTAAAAGACATTTCATTGTACTACTGTTTATACATCCATTTTTAGTTAGAGATATTGGTATTTATTTTGCAGTAGGATGTTCATAAAACATCAGATTAGTCACCCTTCTCTTCAAATATTTCTCACAATTTTATGGCCACTGAGTCTGCTGCCTTTTATGAGATTTAGATCAAGCTTTGGCTAAAAGCTGACTTGGGTGCCTGTGCTTCACCATGATTTAGGCTGTTCTTTGGATAAAGAAAGTTCAAAGTATCATTTCTCCAGATGACCATATGCCTCTTTTCTGCTGACATTTCCTTATTTCATCCCTCGTGCCTAAATCCACGTTCTGGATTCTGATGCAGACTATTTGCCACCTCCTGTGCTGACACAGGATGGGTTCTTGCTTTAGCTCCACAGGTTTTTGGAAGGTGGTAGGAGGCTCATGTTAGCACTGTCTACTGAACCCTCTCACTGATTTGGGTAGGGAATTGCAAAAGCAGTTTGGTTTCATAGAGCAGTTAAATAACTAGAAGGTTAAAACCTGCTGCTTTCCAACTGGTGGGGTTGCTGTAATTTGTTTCGTTGGACAGGCTCAGAGACTGGTTACAGCATGTGCCCACATGGACTGAAGTGATGAATTGGGAAGATTAATCCTCTCTACCATGCTACATAATTGCTCACTCTGTGTTTCAAAACCCTCCTGTACAAAAATCCTCAAACCTGATAGGGTGGAATTATCAGTTCAGATCCATGACTCAGCTCCATCTCAGGTCCCAGCTTTAGCCCCCTCCTTCCAGAAAGGTGCCCATGGACTGCATATGAAGTACAGGTTCAAATTCTTGAATCACATCCTCAGCAGAAAATCTGTAAACTTGCTGAAAACTTCTGAATAGTATTAGCAGAGAATACAAGGATTATAGAGGAAAATATTCTCTGACCTAACCCTGTGGGAAAAGCAGTGTAAAATAAATTGATCAGTTTTTAAAATGTAGCCTTTCAATGTAAGTGGATGAGTAACCAGCATAATCCCCTTTTTCTCCCTGTCATGCCTTTAGAAAACTTTATGAGGAAGCACGAGGTTGAAGCCAGCACCTCTTCAAGTGCTGGGAGATCTCCCATTCTGCAGACCCCAGACTTCTGTTTCTAGGGGCTGCCACTGCCAAAGACACCAAAGTTAGGGTCACAGAAATATTTTGCAGATATTTTCGTTTATGTAATTATCATTTGTTTTTTGAAACTGAAAATGCAAAATTTTTCTTCATTGGTGTAGTGGTCTGTTTGGAGATTGCTGGGTTTTTTTGCTTGTAGTAAATTTCACATCATCTTTGAATGCTCTCTTTTCAAATAATAAAATAATGAGCTTAAAAGCAAAAGGATATCATTTGAAAACATGGCTATGTTTAGGTGAATGTGTGCTTTAACTCCTTCAGATGTGAAAACATAAGATAAAATTTCAGAATAATAAATATATTAATATTTATTTTATTTATATATATATATGAATATATATGCAAATTTATCCAGACATACATAATGTATATGAGATATCATCCTGTTTTAAAAAAATTTCTTGCCTTCTTTTCAGAAGTGCATCCCTCAGTAGGCTAGGAAATCATATTTACTGTTGTTATTATACCTACATGTTGACTCTGAAAGTCCAAAAAGAATAAGGACCATAGGTTATAAACACAGTTTTAACAATAGATTTCAAAAATATAGTAATCAATGGAAAGCAAATTTCATTTATTTGGAAATTGCTTGAGGGAAAGCAATGAAGTCAAGACTAAACTGATCAGGAAGGATCGAGACTGACTATTTCTGAAGCAGTCTGTATAAAGATATCAAAGACACTGTATTTTGTTTTGTTTTCTGTTGCGCTTTTTTTGTTTGGTTGGGTTATTTTTCATTTTAGTGATAGATATTGTATATTTGTTTATATAAATAGATTGTCTCAATTAGTACTTCCCCAGGAGTTAGTTGACAAATGCTGAATGCCTGTACTAATATAACTGTGACAAAGTAATTATCATTGGAGAGGGAGGGAAAGTAAATTGCAAACTGATAATGTTTATAAGTCTGCCCTGAATCTTTTTTTGCATTTAAACAGAATGCATCTCACTGACTTAACTTAGTTTTCAGCTAATCCTGTGTGGTTTGCCATTTGTCATAACTGTAACCCAGTAAATGTATTACATCAGGGAAGTTCTTACCTCCCTAAATGTCCCTTTCTTTTCTAATCTGGATGGAGATAGGAAAAGGAAATTAGGGCAGACAAAAAGAAAGTGGTATGCTTAAGGATAATGTATTTCACATGGCATTAAAAGGCATGGCTTAGTTCTCTGCTTTTGTTCAAGGAAAACTCAGGTTAACTAGAGAATTTTTAAATGGTTTCATTAAGCAGGGAAGATAGTGGAGCTATACAAGGAGAGGCCAGGAAGCTGAGTAAACAAAGCTGAAAGGTAGATGTGCTGGAGCTCATAAATTAGTTTGTATAAAACATTCACTGCAGACTGTACCAGCTGTTGCAGACAGAGACTGTTCCACTAAGGCTAGAAAAGACACGCACTCAAACCAGGAGCTGCCACAGCACTGACAGTCTGTGTCCAAAAAGTGACAAACAGAAACTTTGGGGCTGTGAATTAAGCTTCTCTCTGCTTAACACTGGCAGTTTGCAGGAGAGGCGCGGAGA
This sequence comes from Dicaeum eximium, assembly GCA_013396995.1. Lineage (NCBI taxonomy): Eukaryota > Metazoa > Chordata > Aves > Passeriformes > Dicaeidae > Dicaeum > Dicaeum eximium. Next base: position 2,777,648 of record VWZP01003543.1, on the reverse strand, counting down.
GGAGATTGCTGTGTTGAGAAGGGTGTTCTCTTAGGGCATCCTTTCCCTCTTTTCATCTCTCCATCATGGCAGTTATGGCAGAGAAAGTTGGACGTGCTGGGCAGTGTGAGGCATGTGGTGTATGAGGGGCTGGATTACCTGGCAGCAGAAGGAACAGAGCATAGGCTGAAGCTGGGCACAGAAAAGGCTGGGAAGACATGGAGGGATGGATTTGTGTATCTCTGATGAGATGTAATAGATTTGAATAATTGCACGTGGTACTCTGTAGGGTGTATATACAGGATTGGGGAGCTATTTTTAACAAGTTTATTTAAAATTCCACAGGATTATTAATTCCCTGCTTATTCATAATGAAATACAATTTTTGCTTGTTATTACAGTATCTTACTATCATCTTTCATCAACCAAATTCTTGGGACACAGCTGTATTCTGCTTTGAGATGTAAATAAATTTTCGAATGGATCCTTTTTGGGTGCATTAATGGATTAGAAATCCATTTTGGAATAGATTTACATTGACTGTTAAAACTTGTAAGGAGACTTACTTCCAGGATACATGCATGATCTGGTGGTCACACAGAAGTAGGGGAAACAAATTCTTGAGTCTTCTTTACCGCTTGAACTAAAATGTTAACTCCTTGTTCCCATATAAATCAGTTTCATCATAGCCCGTATGAGTTCTTGGTTTTGCAATTTTTTTCTGACCAAAGAATGTCACTAGGGTGTAGCAGATAAACTGGCACCTTCAATTATCAGAATTCAAGAAAAATAAATTAGAGATTTTGTTAACCTATAAATTTGATTTTTGCAGAGATAATGGAGGAGAATGAGGTGATAATTTGCTTAAAGCAGCAGAACTTTGCATTAGTTGTATCAATTGATCATTGTCAAAGTTATGATATTTAAAAAAGATAAATTATTTGAACGTATAGCTATAGTTTTCTTGCAGCTCCTATCCTTTCCTGTTCCATCCAGTTGCAATTTTTTTAAGCATTGTTTTCTTTACACATTGCTCTCCTCAACAAAATGTCGACATCTTGTCAAAACCACTTTACTTTCAAAATGATGTGTTATCACTGAGTCTGGGAATTTTTGGTTAAGCTGATGAAAGAGAGAGTTTGGTTTCCTCAAAGTCCTTGGCATCCTGGTCTGTCAGTCTTGAACTTTCTGCGATGGAAAAGTGGAAATGATCAGGCTCAAATATATGTGGTGTTATGATGTATTCAGCAGCAGCTTTATTTTGCTAATAATTAGTAACCAGCAATGAGACACTGTTGTAACACTGAAGATTTAGCATCAATCTTGTTAACAAGTTATTAAAGCCATCTGCATGAAAATATTTTTATCTTTGACTTCTACATAAATCCCTGGAAATAGGGTGATGTGTTTTAATAGTTTTCTTTAAGGCTTGATTTGCATCTCCCTACAAAAGCATTCAGTTTACTAAGTCACCTATTTAAACCAAAATAAATATTCCAGATTTATAATGGCTTGTGAAGTCTAATTCTGCCCTCCTATGCATATATATAATGATTCCTTGAAGAGCTATTGTTTTGTGCCACAAGAATTTTATATCTAGTATGCAAACCATTTAAACTTTCTTTCTTTCTTCAGATACTTGGACTCTTAGTCTAGGAACCATTGCATTTGGTTAATTTGATATGTTATGTGCAGATTCAGAGCTTCGCAAAAGAGCTTGATCCCACTTCCTTGCTCCACAAAGTGGAGGTAGATCACAGAAATTTGTGTGTTTCTTATTTCTGGCCCCTGAATGATGGAAGGGACTGTATAGACTGGATCAGTGTCCCTCTGGAGAGCAGTGTGGCAAGAAAAGTCCTGAGGAATTGAAGGTCTAGAAGTGGATGGAACCACACAAATCAAAAAAGTAAAAGGAAGCCTTAAGCTTTTCTTCCTGGACAAAACTACTCCCAGACTGGCAAGAGCAAAAGGAAATCATAGCTTGGCATGACTAGCATTCATTCCAAGTATTTCTTAGATATATGTATGGCTAGAAAAGTATTAAGTAAAATTTTAACAAAATGGGTGTAGAGTTTATTTATTTTGTTAAAGAATTACATAAACTTTGCAGACCATCATCCCTCGTCATATCTCTATTATGAAACCTCTGTAATACCCAAATATCCACCAAAGATATTTCCATTCTGAGTATTTCATTGGGCTCTCTCTGTCACCTGTTATCATACAGTGAGTGCACACAGCTCATCAACAGAGCTAATGGTCTCAAGTCTGTCCCATGGTTTAAGCAGGCTTTATTTTCTAGTGAAAAGAGTGTTTGGTTTTGAAGGCTACTGGCATGCTAATGGCAGGGTTTTGTATAAAATCTCCCTTTTAAATGCCGTGGTCTGTTGACCCTTGTTTTGATTTCAGTCTGAGGACAGACTTCTAGCTGTCAAAACGAGGAAAGGTAGAAAGAGTGGTTGAGGGAGTGACCATAAAGCACTCTTTTTTTTTTGTATATATAAAAGGTGGGCTATAGCCAAATTGCCTAGTGATAAGGTTATGCTTCATTTGGTTTCTTTTCTCCTTCCCTGTGATGTGCTTATAAAGGCCTTGAGGATATTAAAATATATTTTGACCCTTCACTTCATAATGCAAGAGAAAGATTAGACTCTTTCTCCAAGAGTGGTGGCTTGAAGCAATAAAGAGTCTGTATATAAATAAATCTCCAAAAGAAATTTCTTTCATAGATGACTCTTTACAATACAGAAAACCTTTGTATGCACCATCTGAAGCAGGGAAGGAATTTCTGTCTCACAGACCAGTGCATTCAAAAGAACTGAAACAAAAAAGGGCACTACTTTTTTGATGAGGAGAAAGTTCTGCTTTTGGTGTATAGAATTATGTGATGCTGGCTTTCAGTAAAAGCTATGTAACAGATTGCATTGCAGTTTATTTTTCCGAGAATGCTCCTCAATAGTGAGAGAGCTCTTCTGTTCTTGATAGAATGCAACCTTATATTGACCTAGTCCTCACTTAAAACAGATCATTTCACTCAGTCAAAAACAACTTCGTATTCAAATTCTCCTTTCAGAGAAAAAGCAGATAAAACAACAAAAAAGAAAAAAAACCACCACCAAACAAAAAACAAACAAACAAAATCCACCAAACCAACCAGCTCACATTTAGAACCTCTAAAGATTCAGTGTATAAATACAGCCAGGACTGACAGTCTACCACACAGGGCATTAGCCTGGAACTCTTCAGGATCCAACACAGTCTGTGCATGTATTGGATGTGTGTTTTCCTTAGTGGCACACACCATATTTTATGCATGTTTGCTTTGCTTAGTCAAAATATTTTCAGATATATTTACAGAGAAAGCGAATGAGAAAAGAAAATGAAAGAAAATATGGTTGAGAGAAACTAAATGATGACAGGATGTGGAACAATTTCAGTGACCAGCGTTCAGTCACCTGTAAAAATTCAAATGCATTTTGATTATACAAAAGAGCCAATGCATTAAACTATTAAATATTAAATCTATTTGTCTCTAATGATTAACGATGTTGTAATAATTCAGTTAAACCTACAAATTACCATTTCAGACAATATTATTGTAACTGGCTTAGGTTTGTTTGAAATGGTAGATATCTGCAACTTTCTTTCAGCCTTAATGGTTAATGTGTGTGTGTCTGTGTGTTTAGAAAAGACATGTAACAATTGAAAAGAATAAGATATGCTTCCACTTCTGGAGGAGATAGAAACATCTCCTTAAAAGACCCTTGACCCTCTTGGTGTGTTTAGAAGGAGTTGAGAGAGACTTCTCTCTTCACTGAAACTACAGCTAGAATGCAGCTGGGTAGAAAGTAATTTTGCCAATGGGAGTTTGGCCAGTTTAGAAGATATGATGGCATTTTGTGAAGACTTATGCTTCTATTTTTAGGGAGTAAAGTTTCTTAATGCTTCTCCTCTTTGAATGGACCACTTCAGACTGGGAGCGTGATGATTCTCTATAACATTTCTGACAGTAATGCTACTGAGCAGTTTTTCCCAGAATTTTTACTAGAGTCAAGTAACAATAGAAATGTCTTGCTTCTGATTCTGACATAACTTTTACCTTCTTTTAAAAGGGCAACTTCTCTTGCTTTGTCTTCAAGCCTCAAAATAAGAATATTTAAATCCAATACAAAGCCCGTCTGCTTCTTTCCACAGTTTTTTCTGTCCTTCAGTTCTCTTTCCTCCTATTCCAATTTCTCCATGTCCCTTCTTTAAATTCCTTAAGTGGAAGTGCTGCCAGATTGCTGAACCAGTAATGTTAGTCTCAAAGCTGCCTGTGTGACTCTTGGAAAGTTTGATCAGGACAGAGAGGGCCAGATGAATTTCCTTTGAAGCAAATTTTTGTACCTTAAACTGTTGTGGTCCTTCAAAAGAAAAGCTGCCCTTTTGCCTATCATGCTCATCTACACTGTTCAAAAGGCAGACAGGGAACTTCCACTTGAAAATCTACATTATAAAACTCCACTGTGATCTTCCTGTGCCCAGTTCTTTTTCAAAACTGGAAACTTCAGAAGACAGCACAGCAGGAAGTGGCTAATCTGTTTGCTGTTCCTAAGGAGCCCTCCAAAACTCAGCTGATCATTTGGCAGTAGTCAGCTGGGGCAGCAGTGGTCCCAGTAGTCTTGTTTCTTTTTATGAATTTAAGTAGATTTGTTTTTTTGTAAATGAATACTAAAAATAGTATGTTTTGAAGCAGCAGATTGTGGAACTGTAAAGACATGTACAAAAAATAAATTTTAAACTCTCTAGTGGTACTTATAGTGGTACTTATCTCTTATAAAAAATATTTGTAGGCTGATGGTGGGTGGAAGTAGGTAGCATTGGTACCTAAAACCTGAAAGAGACAAAAGTCTGGTACTGAGCTGCGTTACCCCAGAATGGATGGGAGCGGGATCTAGAATGTTTGCATCTAGGCATTAAATATTTTCTTCTTCCAAGCAGTGTTGATAGGAAACTTATGAACTATGTAACTGGAATTGAACAAGATATCTTGCAAACAGGACATGTGACGCAAACAGTAAGAATTTATTATAAACTGCATCATTATGTAGCAGGTGTGGACAGAGAAAGGTTGACAAGAAATAAAAATATTGTCCTACTCAGTTTTGTCCAACTTCAGTCTTTAAAATATGAACATTATGAAAGTAAAGAAGATAGCTGATATTAATTTTAGAGATCATGTGTGATATTATATATCTCACTGTCTGTGCAACGAGTTTGTTTCTATTCTAAGTCTGATATCTGATTAATTTAAACATCTTTGGATTAGTGAAATGATGCTCTGACTATCAGGTCTTCTGTCAAGAGGTTTTAATGAGTATCAAGTCAGATGATTAAGGTAGAATGATTCTATAGCAGACATGAATGCTTCAGATGCCAAGTTAACAAAGTGAAAGCTATTCCAGGAAATAAGCAACATCAGTTGAGAGTTCAAAGGAAAGCATGGTTTCAGAAGAGTAAGCAGCTTCATTAAACTCTATTAATGATCCCTGTAGATAAATTTTGCATTTAAATTAATGTCTTGCATCTGGAGAAAGCAATATTACAGAGCTTCAACCAATGATGCAAAGTGATTTACATGAGCTGAACATCTGTGATTCCCTGACTATTGACCTCCTAAATAAGCAGTTCACTTTTTCTCCCCCCTCTCTCTGCTATAAGACAGCTGTTTGAGTTGAACTCATTCTTTATCCTTGCAGGGTCTTCATTCTGGTGCTTACTGGATATTGTTCCTATAAAGAATGAAAAAGGAGATGTAGTACTCTTTCTGGCCTCTTTCAAAGATATAACAGACACAAAAGTGAAGATTGCTGCAGAGGACAAAAAAGAAGGTTTGTGTGAATTTCAAAAACATTGATAAGAACCATCATTTGTATGTTTTTAAGAATTGCACCTGCATGAGCATTCTGTCACAGTACACTATTTAATATAGAGATCTCCTAGTTTTCCAGAGAAGAAATTAATATATGACATGGAATGATAAATAATCTGTTTGGGTTTTTTATTATTTACATATTGCTGCAGGTTCTGTAAACAAGGAATTTTGGAGACAGAGTATTTTGTCCTAAAAATTAAAATTGTTCTTGTGTACCATGATTTAATTTATTTACTTTCTGGATTTACAGAGATATATTTTGGTATTTTGGAAAAGCTAGACCTTTTCAAAAGTTCCATCTATGAATATGATTTTAGCATGGCTGAGAGTGAATGAATGTGTTTTTTCATATCTTCCAATGAGCAAAATTTAAAACTGCTTTAAAAATTATTTTGCCTATTGATAATCATATATTTTCTTGTGTCATCTCACTTTCATTACACTTTAAATTGTAAGACTTACTATGTCATCAGAATTATCCAATAATATAAGAAATACTTTCTCACTTTTATTTTCTTCTAAAAGGAAATACTGCAAAGATTCTGTTCCATGAATCTGGAAAATTGTCTTATGGTAATGGTTCACAACTACCATAAAAAATTTTTGACTGCATAGGTTAATCAAGGTTTGCTAAATTTTGCTAACACAAAGCAAAGTCAGTGCAGGGGAATGAGGGTTATGCAGTGGGCATCAACTTGTGCATCAAAGGCAATGAACTTCTTCCAGATTTGAATTTTGTAAAGGTATAGTGAACCAACACTTCAGTTTTGTAATTTTTCAGTCTCAAAGGAACTGTTCAGAAAGATTTTATCTGTAGACACCAAGAGTAGGTCTCAGAATTCTTTAAAATGTCATTGGTGTTGAATTTTCCAGCCTGGTCTGCTCTGGGATCTATTTAAATTTTTCACCCCGTGGTAGCCATTGATCTCTGCATATCTCAAAAACTACATAATTATGGCCCTTAGAACACATATACTGGGTTTCTAAAGTAGGGGAACAATTAATATTCAACTTTTTCTGGTTTTAAATGTTCATTTTTCAATAAAAAAATTATATTTCAGTTACAGAGGTGTGTAATTCAGTATTCTTTTATGAAATTCTAGTACTTTAAACCCAAAATATTATGCTGTCTTGTGCTGATTAACAGTTACAAATTAACACTTATAATGTCTGCCTCTCGTGTACATTTGGACAAATAATTTCACCTTTTACTTAATTTTCAAGTCCTAAATATTAGAAGGTTGGGATGGGGGCAGGGGGGGATTGGAATTTTGCATCCTTCACTTTTTGCACTGAATATATTTGAAAATTTCTAAGCTGGAAGACTGAAAACTGTTTTTGAAGTAGTACACAAATACATTTTACTGATTTTCCTTGCATTCAATTTCAACCAGTTGCTACCTCTTGAAGCAAAAAAATAAGAATATGAAAAATATTTTACCTTGTTTCTCCTTAGGCCTCAGAGAATCCTACTCTTATAAAAGTTTTAAGAAAGTAATTTATTAAAACCTGATATGTGGAACCACGTAGGAGAGAGACTGTCAGAACACCTGTGCTCTAAAGGCTAATAATTTACTTGTAAGTGATGCAAATTTTCATGATAGACTCAGTGAGAAATCACATTCAGTATGCCAGTGATGACTTGAAATAGGTATGTTACTGATTACTTGCAGAATGACAGCTATTGTTTGTCTGATAAACATTTTGTAGCTGTGTGGTTATTTTAGGATGGATTAAGATGGCCTTTTGACGTGGTTTCACAACTCCTGCTGTGCTGACACAGGAATGCATTTGTGCAGGGCTACACTACACCAGCAAATGACCATTCAGTTGCCACAAGCAATGGATATTGACATTTGGCTTTCTTCCATGATATATTCTTTGTAGCACCATCCTGAAACTTGGTTGTTCTGTCCCTTCATACTAATTTTAAAACCGTGACAATAATTTTATGCTATTAGCATCATGGAAACAGAAAGTAGCACTAAGTGTGGGGGTTTGACAATTATAGCATTTTATGAAATAGAGTAAGATAACAAACAGGATTTAAGCATTTATTCATTTTTTTTAATTCAGCATTTTAATTTTGTAATTAAATGTAATTTTAATAATATCCACCTGACTATATAAAAATAAATGTAGAGGTATATCAGCTCTTTTTAAATTACATTAAAATTCTTCATATGCAGAGTGATTTAATAACCCTTCAGTGGTGAATATCATCTCATTATTTTCAGAAAAGAATTCCCAGTACAATCTGTGCAACTCATACAGCATCTGAAATTTCAGAATGTTTAGCTTCTAGAAGTAATTGGTGCTTCTTTACTTAGACCACAACTACTATCAGGAATGTATGATGCACCTCATATTAACAAAAACTTGAGTTGGTGTTTTGTTTGGACATATGAAAAAACTTCTTTAATGCTCAGGGATGGATTTACTTTTTCAAGGATTACAAATTTGTCCTTTCAAAAATCAAATAATTTTTAAACTTGTAACTCAAGCTGAGCTATTGCTACAAGGTAATTTTCATTATGCATAGTTTTCTATTGCCTTTTAGCATATCTCTTGAGGTTAGACTGTGTATGGAAGGAGAACCTATATACAAACATTCTCAGTGGGAAACTATTCTGTCTACGCAAAGCCCCTTTATCAATGTTTTTTTTTTTCAGTCTCTCTCTTCTGTTTTCTGCCCAGAACTGATTTTATAATTTGTATGGGTCATTAATAGTCATATTTCATCTCACTTTAATTTCTCAACTCCTTGTAAAACTTAACTAACAAAATTCTTTCATGTTCCTTTTCTCCTGAGCCTGTCCCTTTGACACTCCACCAGCACTTTATGGTAGCACATTGTCACTGGTTGTGCCTCCAAAAGCCTTCTCCAGACTCCTACTTCCTCGGGTCTTTCCTACTATTGATATCACCTGTTTCTTCTGTAAAATCTTGCTCTCCTTGTTCTTTTACAATGACACCTTCCTGAACTTTATCTTCTGATTTTATGGCCTCTTTCTTCTTGTGCATTGTGTATTTACTTTTGCAAATCTCAGGAGCCAATACTGTCTTTGATTTTCTGCAGACATTTTCTTACCAATTTTATCTCATCTGTTCACACAACTTCAGTTGGTCCTTTGTGCCAATGTGCCTTGCAAAAGTCCACTTTTTTTACCTTATTTTCCTTTACCCAGCCCAAATGTCAGGTGTCGTCTGTGACCTTTTCTTTTGAATGTGTCATTCTAAATACAAATTTGACAGGGTTTTTTCCACTTTTCTTTTGTATAAAAGAAAGTCTTCTGTATAAAAGTTTCCAGTGAAAAGAGCCCTATCAACCAATGGGACAAGCAGACTTTGTTCTAAGACCTTCATATAAGAAAAATGAAAAAAACCACACGCCTGAGAGGTTTGACAGTCTTTAAGAAGTGCTATGACAGTCAGCAACTTTCACACTTCTTTGGTTTGGTTTGGGTTTGGTTTTTAAGTCAATTTGACAATATCCTTGAAGGCTTCCATTTTTTCAGTATTGCTAATTTGCTTTCAACAATACATGTTTGCTCTACTTATAAATTTACTATAGAAATATACTCTGCTTTCCATCTGCTTAATATCTGTAATCATTTGCTGTTGTGAAAAGCAACTCACCGCCTTTTCTTCCTAAAACTGTGCACTTTAAGCAAATTGGTGATCTCTTCAATATAGAGGAAAAGGTTTGTTTGGTTTTTTTTTTATAAACTATTTCTTAAGTAGATTTATGGGAGTTTTATTTTAGCATCCTAACTTACAATGAGCTACTTTTTGGTAAACTGGCTCAAAGTTTCATTGCCCTTTTGGAGGAAAAGTGATTAAACTAAGAATTCTATTCTCCAAATCTGGACTCCAGTGTGGCATGTCTGGGTCAGTGCTTTTTCATTTCTGCATATGGCGCTAGAATATATGCTGGAATTTAGTGGGCATACAGGAATCCAGGTAGGGAAATAAGAAATTAAATTATTCTGTGACTACTTTTAGACCTCTAATCTGTGTCCTAATGTGGAATAATTTAGATTAGGATGTAGAGTCCCACTGCTATAGTCACTGCTAAAATCCCCCTGACTGATTTGACTCATTCCACAAAGTATTGGTAATCTATTTGCTTTTGGTTTGGCTTGTTTTTTGGTTTTTTTTTAAATTATTGTGAAAAATTCGAACTCTTTGTTTGAAAGCAATTATTTTAGGATGGATTTTCTCATCTTTATTCCAGAATTATTATAAAAATATGTGAACACATGGTAACCACAGAAGCACACAATATTTGAGGTGGGAATCTCTGGAGATCATCTGGTCCAATGTCCCCTTCTCAAAGCAGGGTCAGATTGAATGAATTACCCAGGAACACATGCAGATACATGCCCAATAGCATGAAGGATGGAAAATCCAAAACTTATCTGGGCAGTCTGTTCCAGTGTTGGACTCCTCACAAAGGGAAAAAAAGATTTTTCTTAAACAGAATTTCCTATTTTAGGTTGGTCTGCCTGTTGGAAAAAATGTCTTCACTCTTGAAATAATGTGAATTAAAAGTTGGACTACACCGTCTGCCACAATAGATTAAACTAAGATGCATGTTATGGTTCAACTGTCTGGCTTTTTCTGGCTTCTTAGTAATCCTTAGGTCCATATGAATTTCTGAGGAGACAGATTTATTTTGATTATGCATCATTTGTTGGAGGGAAGAGTTGTTCTTTTCAGTGTGCCAGAAGTGAAATACCATGTGCCAAACATTTTACATTCCAGATTTTTAATGTTGAAAATGTCTATTTGGAGCAGCACTGGTCTCTTGTAAGAAATTCTGCAATGTGCACTTTGATTTATTCTGCTTAATTACTGTCTCAACTACTTCATGATTGCTCAAGCTACTGCAGTGAATATTCAGGAGACAATTTTTCATTTTAAAGCTTCTTGTACCTGTCAGGAAGGCAGTATGTTGGGATGGGGACAATAACCATACAGTTACCTAGACTTACAATAATCAAAGCAGTTAAATTGTTTCAGGATACAAAGGCGCCATGCAAAGTTCTATCAATTGAGGAGATGGAAGAGAAGCAGAGTTTTACCCCAATATCCCCACTGCCCAAAGGAAGAACATATTGAGAAAGACTTTATTCTGCAATGACTCAGTTACATCCCCCCTAGGATGACCTTGCTCCTGGCTCACCATCAAAGAAGGGTCTGAAACTCTTTTGCCATCATTAAACAGAAACTCCTTTCCTCCTGGTCTGTGGACAATAGTGTAAATACTTAGGGGACAAAAATAGAGCTGCCTGACTCTCCCTATTCCTTTTTGCATTTGTGAGCACGTAGATGCTCTCCCTCTAACCTTTTCACCTTCTTATCCAAGCAAATAAGTTGTATTTGAGCCTTGAATCTTTAGAGACATATCAATCTTTGTAGCTCTTGCTTTAGCGTTGCACCGAGTGTTAAATGCAGGAGGCAGTTCCATTCCAGCAGCTCTCAGAGAGGCACAGGGCATGTTTTGGAGCTGAGGGAAAAGTGTCCTTTGTGATATAAGTAGAATGAAAATGAGAAGAAAGAAAAGCAAAGTCTGATTCTTGAGCAAATGCAGAACAAATGCAGACTATTCTGGGATATCCTGGAAGGTTGAGAGAACACACTTTAGCAACCAAAAAGTTCATACTCACCAGTTCCTAGATAAATTTATGCCATTGCGTCCAGATTTTCCTTAGAAAACAAAGTTATCAAGGTTGGGGGAGAAGGAACAAGTTGTTTGTTTGGGTTTCTGTTTTGTTTTGCTTTTCATTTCGCTGGCAGATTGTTGGAAAGTCTCTTCAGACATTCCTTTTAAAGTTTGAAAACTCAGCCATGTAAGACAGACAAGAGAAAGCAGGGAAGAAACAGGGAATATGTTCAATGCATATGCTGCTGAAGAACTTTTCAGAGTTGTGTGTGTATGGTAGGTGATTTTTAACGAGTAAGACAGTTTATAACCTTCCCATATAATTTACAAACTTTCTTATTTCTATGAGGAAAAAAAATCTGAAAAGGGAGAAATATCTTTAAAGACTTTTACTGGCCTAGACACAGGCTGGTATCTTACATTTTATTAAGAGGCACCATGCATATTTCATGTGTACTTTGTGTTGAGAAACACATTTAGACGGCCTTGGGGCATTTGCAGAATTTAACTGTAATTACAGTTATAGGACACGCAGTTCATGCTGTAGCTCCTCAGACCAATTCTGAGGTCCTGTAAAGACACAGCAAGTAACATCTGTTACAAGTGAGTTTTGCATAGCTGTAGCAGAGGTGGGTTTACAGCTATCCGTCTTAAACTGTATACTTAAAACTGTAAAACGGGTTGAGTTTAGGACCAGTCACTCTCAGAGTCTGAGAATCTCATTCCTTGAGGGATAATCAGAGATACTTTCTGGGTCTTTCAATGGCCACATGGAACACATACACAGACCTCATAGGATTTTGAACTTATATATTTCTTAAGTTTAAAAACTTTTTTTTTTTTTAATTTATTCCCCCTCCCCTTGCTGTTTTAACTCAGGGCAAATTGTATTGTCCACAAAACATTTTTATGGGTGACTTATCTGGTTCTGTATTGTACATAAATCTATTAAGAAAACAAGTCTTCATTCTCAAAAGACATGATTTCATTACAAGATAGCAATTTTTCAGGTACATATATTATTATTTTCACTTGAGTAAGCAATGTGTACTTTAACAACATCATCTATGCAAATTTTTTTTAAAAATATTTTTGCAATTAATGACTTCGAAATTATGATCATCTTTTTTCTGAATATAAAAAGGAGGAAAAATATCAATAGATAAAACACATTATTAAATTTTATGGAATTAAAAAAAAAAAAACCCTCAGGTTCTGTGATATATTGTCCTTAAATATGATACACTTGCAGAGGAAAAGATATTAACACTTGTTGAAGAGAATGAAAAGTTTCTTGGTGACTTAACTAGTTGGCATTATTTAAGTTCTAGGGGTTCTTGAAAAATATTTCAAATATTCTCTTTATTATTTCAGTTATGCTTTTGTTCATAATTATATATAAGCATATCACTGTCTCATGAGTTTTGTGGAAATGTGCTGGGGGAAATGCAAACTACTCCAGGGAAAAACAGTGACTTTAAAAACAGCTGTGAGTGAGTGATGACCCAGCTGTAAATTCAATGTTACATTTTATTCTGTAAGAACAACATATGACCACTCACTTCAGTTGAATCAATAGACATGTCTAAATTTGATGAAATAATAAAAATGTCAGTTTTCCAATTTGTGAGACAATTCTAGAGTAGTGGAAAGCTTGCCAGTAGAAAGCTAGCAAGTGAAATATTTTTCACAGAATTATGAAATAGCTATTTTTGAGTTGGAATATTTTACTTCATTATAAGAGTTCTGTAACTTTTGGCAGTAGTATTAATAAGTGAAAAAATAGTTTAAAGTAATTCACTTTCAGAGCTCTTCTGCTGAAACTCAGGCTATTGGAAGCAGCTGAAGAAATGTATGTATTTTGGAAATTTTTTTCCCAGGTCTGAGGTTTATGAGATACACCCAAATACAGGCATTTAAAAAAGAAAGTTTATTTATTTTTTTTTTATTTAGGGGTATACTCCCATCAAACACCAAAATGGAAGAGGAGAAAAAATCCTTCTTTTGGCTTTGTGTGTCTCTTTCCTCACACATTATTTTCTTCATAGTGGAAGAATCAGCAGACCAAAATGTGGTTAAGGATTTTTTTCTCATAAGCTGTTTAAAGGTCCTTCTAATTCATAAAATCATTAATAGTAATGTATAATATTTCTTCTTTTCTCTTTCTTTTCAAAGCTGAATTTTCTCCGAAGGCGTAATACTAAAATTATTATAATCATTCCATTGATTCTGTGTAAAATTTGCCCTTTTAAAAAAATGTTCTGTAATAATGTTTACAGTGTATAGCTGGTATGTGTGTTAGGTACATCTTCTTATTGAATCAATTTATCAGTTAACAGAATTTAAAAAGCAGCTAGAGGCTAGCCTGGATCCACCATACAGCTAAGAGTGCTTTGAATTGTTGGTTGTTGTTGACAGAAAAAATTTGTCACACAACAACAGAACTCCTGCAGCCTCTTGCCCATGGTAGTGCTTTTATTCTGTCATTACTACCAAAGAAGACTTTTATCAGTTTTCTCTTTATTGGCAACTGCTGGTCTGCTGTCCCCTGAATAATAATAGAAAATTTGCGAGATTTTTTTAAAATCCTAGAAAAAATCATACCAACCTTCCATATAATCTGGCTTTAGAGGGTTTTTTTTGTGTTCATTCGAAGTTGCTTTATCCCAGTTGTCCCTTTCAGAATTTCCTTGGTGATTTGTTTTTCTTTAGGACTGCCTATGAAATGTGTTTTGTGTCAATGACTGGATATGATTTAAAACCATTGTGTTTCCTATAGACAGAATTGTATTTATTTTATTGCACATGGGTTATTTGTGGGGGGCCTATTAAAAGATCACACTTTCTAATGTGATATTCCTTACCTCTTGTGATATTCCTTGTGATGCAAGGGATGAGGGTTTCTCAAGACATGCTAAAAGGAAAAAAAACCTTTATTGCACTTCTTACAGGAAGCCTTTTCTAAATAGAGTTGTAAGACGAATAAATGATGGACAAAATCTTTAACAAATCATTCACTGAACCCAGGTTCAAAAAGGAAAAATTCAGTACTTGTAAAATATGCCAAGTAAAAACATCTCTCTGTGTGATTGGGCTCTGTGGTTGTGACAGCACAAAGATATATACAGGAAAGGAAATGGGGGAGGTTGATTTCCCTGCCTGATTTCAGAGTAGAGCAGCAGGAGAGGTCACACAGTTATGACAATATACCACTGTGTTTTGAGCAGGAAAGGGTCCAGCCAGCATTAAAAATCACATTATTAACTTGGTTACTATGCATTTTCACAGTGTTCCTCCCACTGTGTCCATGGAGCAGCATCATGGATTTCTTCAAGTCTGTACCTTTTAGCAAAGAGAGTCTATTTGTCCTGTTCTACTCTGTTGTTGGTGTTGTTATTGTTGGAAAGGAAATTTTGTTTACACATTCAAAATTATGTTATTTCTATGATAAATTTTCTTAGGTGGGAGTTGGCATTACTTGCTGTTTCATCTCATGATGGACTTTAATTTTGTAAACAATGAAATAAATGAAAAGTTGTTAGCTACTCTGCCAATTTATCTAGTCCTTTGAGTAAAATGCTAGTAGAATAAAAATTTTATCTTTTTATTCCTCATACTCGCTCCGGGCTTAGCTCTCGAAATAGCTACGATGAAGTAGTCTTATTATTTTATGGATTATATTTATAAAAATGTACACCACTGTTAAATAAACCTGAAATTTAGAATTTTCACAGAGAACACGCACTATAGAGTTCATATAAATATGGAACTCACTGTTTTTCTTCAGGAATCTTCCTTGCAAAGTGTTTAAAGAGGTCTATATCTATACAACCTTTCCTACTTTTTCCCAGACAGAGTTATTGCACATCATGACTTGAGATGGTGATATTTACACTCTTTGAAGAGGATAGTCAGTGTGCCTGAATCAATCTTACCCTAAGCCTAACAACCCCACCTGCCAAGAAAACAGGACAGCAGTGGCAATCAAGTAGCTGGGGCTGGAATATAATTTTGAGCATGGAGCTAAAATTCTTGTGAAAATATAAAAAAGCAGTGAAGGGTCACGGTCCTGTCCCTAGTAGTGAACTTGTCTTTCCTTGGCTACTGCCCAGGTCTGCAGCCTCACAGCCTTTAGGAAAACTCTGTCACATTGTTTGTTGGTAGAACCACCATCTCTGAACAAAGTTACTCAGTTGTGCATGTGTTTCCATAACATTCCAGGCTACCTTACATCATCGCTATTTCATGCACATACTGCCAGTATATTGTGTTCTGGGTTAAATTTGTGAGGTGCAGGTTGCTTTTATTCATTCTCTATGTTTTAGGTAAAAACACAGGGAAATCTCTTGGATTTTCCTGTGTTGTATTAATGAAATGCTAGATCATAATTTTCTATTTTGTTTCCATGCACACTTGTATTGAAAATTTTCAATGGTAACGACCCATGATCAGACTGGGAGATATTTCCCTACAAGAGTATGTTGGGTATGTATCACACCAGAGGGAACTGTAGGCAGGGGTTTTAATTAATGCATGAATGAGAAAAGTAAAAGCAATCCTTTTGAAGGAATACAAAATAATGCTATGAAGAATGAGGAAAAACTACCAAGGCTGAGACATTTTTTTGTAAATAAAGTGCAAACCTTCTGGCCAGAGAAGGACAGTTCATTTTGGTATTTAGAAAAAAATGCATTTCGTGGTCTCTCTCATACCAGTTTGTCTGCTATGGAGTGAGCACAGTGTTTCTGTGTCATATCAGGATTACTCAGTCTTCACTAAGAGAGTGGGGCGGCACGGAAACAGCTGAGAACTGAAACACAAAAGTGGTGAATGTTCCATCCCTGGAGGTGTCCAAGGCCAGGTTTGATGGGTCTTTGACCAACCAGGTCTAGGTGTCCCTGCTTATGGCAGGAAGATTGGAACTAGATGATTTTTAAGGTCTCTTCCAACCCAAACCATTCCATGGTTCTACAATTCTATAAATGTGTCAGACTTTACCCGGAGAATGAGATCATTATAAAACATAAAGTATTCTAGACTCTATCTAATGCTATGCTCTGACTATTCTGATTTTAGGAAATAATTATCCACCAAAAGTGTTATCAAGCTTGGAACAGGCTGCCCAGGCAAGTGGTTGAGTCACCACCTCCAAAAGTATTCAAAAGAAGGATCAGAGTAGCACCTGGGGACATGGTTTAGTGGTGGAGTTCACGATTAGTGATTGTGAATTGGTGATCCTAAGAGTTTTTCCAGCCTAAATTATTCTAGGTTTTGATGAACTGCCTTTGAAAGAGAGCAGACATATGTTTGGTGTCAATTTAGTCAGGAAAGATGACTTTCCAGTTCTTCTGCATTGCTAGGTCAGCATATACCTCTGAAAGTTTGTCAGAAGTTGTCAGGGTTTCTGATTTATAAGAAAGTAGATCTATTTTTTTTCCAAAAAAGAAAGAAAGTTATGCCTCCACTTTCTATTAACCTTAAGTGGATGACTGAAGCCTCATGTTCTAATAAAAACACAACAGAAGAGACAAGAGTTGCAAAGACATTTGTCTGATTGCGCTTTCATTTACTGCAACCTTCCCTCACAAGATTGTAAGTCTTAAACTGACAGAAGGATAATATTAAGCTTAGCAAAGAAGTGTTGTGTTATTTTCTTTTCTTTGAAAATCTTTTGTAATTGTCATGTGTGATGGTTGAGGTACTATATCTATCTTCATTTGAAAGAAAACCAGAAGGACAGCAGTATTAGTTAAAAAATGTATTACCACCTTTCTGATAAAGGGGAGATATGACTGAATTGCAAACATCCTTTCAAAGAGCTATCTTGGGGAGGAGATTACCATTACACAGGAAGAGGTGTTTAGAAGCACCAGGAAATAGACCCCAAAAACTGGGATTTTTCGAGAACAAGATTTCTCACTGTATTTGGGGAGATGAGAAATCCTTCTGATTTTAAGCACAGGGCAAAAATAAGCCAGTTGTATTAAAGTGACTCTGCTTATGCTTGATTTTATTCTTGGATCCTTTTTTTTCTAAGATCAGACATGGAAAATAAACAATCAACTCTGTCAGGTACCTAAATTTTTGAAGAACCAGAGAGAAACAGATGGGAGTTTATAAAAAATGAGCTGTCTCTTCCAGAATAGTGAGCTGTGAACTGAGTATGACAAGAAAAGAGGGAAGGTAACAGAAAATTATCACACGTAGAGGCACATCTGGTGAACAATGTATTTTGCTAAGGCTCGGGATTGCTTCCTCTCCTGAAGGCATTGGGAGACCAGAAAGTAGGAGAATTCACAAATATTATTCACTTATTTATGTTATAAGCTACTGACATATGCTCTGATGGCATCTTATCTTTACAATAAATTCTTTTTTTTTTCACTTCTAATAACAACCATAAAAACTTTTTTGCCACTTTTGGTTAGTAAGAAAACTACTACTTCATAATTAATGTAATGCTTTCCTTATCAGTGCATGCTTTCTGTCTCTAGGAGTTGAATGGCTCCCAATATTATTACAGAGGTAGCATTAATCATCTGCAAATAGTGTGATCAGCATGTGAGGGAAGTCACTTGCTGTGAAAATATGCAATTGGTATGATTTTAAGTGCCATATCAAGTCCCACAGCCTGAGCAGTTCTGTGACTACAACACCATTAGTGGCTGAAACACTGAACCTAGGTAGGAGAGGTGAAATCTGTATGAAGCCAAAAATTATCAGGCTGCTGGCACATAAAATTTAAAACTTTACAATGAACCTGTCCTCATTTAAAGAGTGGATAGAAAGTGAAACTCTGTGTCACTAAATATATAGGGGGAAAAAGAAACCATAACTGAATGTGTGTACATTGAGTGTTTCCATATTCTCGTGGCATTCTGGAAAGAGATGGAATTATGGACAGCTCTCAGCTCAGTGCTCAGCATATGAGAGGAAGTCACATCTGAGGTTAGGAGTTATAAAGAAAAAACCTGAAGGCAGTATTACACCATTGTACCAGGCAATTCTGTATCCACAGCTTGAAAGCTGCCTGTTGTTCTGCAAACAGCTACTGAGCGGATAGATTTAAAGAATATATTTTAAATGGCATGGGTGATCCAGCTGAGGTAAAGAGAAGACTTCCAAGGATGACCAGAGGTAGGGAGATTCTCTTCCATGCTGGAAGGGCCTCCTATTGCTGGGGATGTTGAAAGTACCCAAGGAAACTCCACCTGAAGGTCCCAGACCTGCCTTCTGAACGCGGCTCGGTGTGGTCTCACAACACATCACATCACCAGGGCTGTTGTCTCTGCCAGGATGCACTGCCCCGGGCTCTGTGGGCTAAGGACAGGGACAGAATAGATATGGTACAGAATGAGGATGAAGCCTTTAGCTAAAGCATCTCAGAAGCATTGCTGGCCAGAAGCTCAAGGAAAGTGTTTTCCCAGCCTGCCTCACGGCAGATCTGAAACATATTTTATTGAGTTCTTTTGGACACAGTAGAGTAAATTGAGTGGCCTCATACAACATGGCAGTTTAGGTGGAGAAAGGGAAAAAAGAGAGGCCTGGAAGTAGTTTTAAAGAGAATTTCAAAGTCATATGACAAAACCAGGCTACTATAGCTGAACAATTCTACAGTAGAGACCCAATTCAACTTACTTAAATTCTTTTTTCCTTGGAGAAAGAGATAAGCATTTAAATCTTACCCAGAATTTAAGAAGCCTTAACATTTAGTTTGAGTTTAAGTGGTCTGATGATTGAGAGATTATTTTTTTAAAAAACAACATTAATTTATTTGGGTCTATTCTGAAATAATGCTTTTTGTTCAATCCTTCTTCATTGTAGCTGATACCAATGTGAGTTGGAGATGGGAAAGTATGAGGCTTCTCCATCTGCCCCCTTCAACTTTTGAGTAGCTATTTGGCTTTGCAATACAAAGATTTTCCCTTCGTGTATTTTTTACTTTTCTTCTTCCCCTTTCTCTTTACTGACAAGTTAAAGAAAAATCCTCAACAAGAGAGTGCTTTTGCATTAATTACACAAAAACTTCTTTACTGAGAAGTTTGGAAAATTTTTCCTCCTACACATTTTGTTATGTATGGTTTTGTGCTGTTAAGCCAAAAATACATCCGTCTCCTATAATACAAATCTTTCTTGCTTTTCTAGGCAGGTTTCAAGATGTAGCTATTTCACTTGCTTCTAAATTCTGGCTCTGCTAATTAGTTTTGTGTTTTGTTAATTTTTTTTTTCCCCTTAATTTGTATGCATTCAATTGACTTTAATTAAACCTCCTTGACAGACGGCTTCTTCCTTTAGTCCCATAATTTCTTTTTTCTTAGTCCTGACACATCACAAAAAGTCTGCTTTCATTTACTCTGGCATCAATTCACTGTAATTCCATCAGAGTGACTGGAATTACTTTGAATTTACTGCTTTATAAGCAAGAACAAAATTTGTTGCCATGATTGACAATTACAGATATCTGAATGGAGGTAAAAACCACAAACCTTTCCAAAATAATGTTCAGTCTTTACTCTTAATGGGTTTCATGTTTCACCAAGGAATATGTCATGCATTTTTGCCAGTGGCCATGTGGTGGGAAAAGGAATCTAAATGCATGAATGTAAGAAGTGGTTATTACTAATGAGCAAGCTTACAAATTAGCATATTCTGACATAATGGAAGCCTAGTACAAGTCAGACTCTCTGTTTTTAAAAAGTGCACTCGAAGGATTTTTTTTTCTTTCTGTGAAGTGAGAGAGAGTAGAGTCACCTCAGGGATATTTTCAGTGGTTACTTGTAGACATCCTTCCCTCTGGTCAGTAATCTCTACTTTCTGAAACAGTAGAGAGTACATTTATCTTATCTATGAAATCAAATGTTGCCATTACTTGCTTCTGAGTTGTGTGAAGGCATTTGACAATTAAAACTTTTCACTGGCTTTTGTTTGCCCTTCAGGAGAGGGAGGGTTTGTTTCTTTGCTGCAAAAGATCAAGCAAAAGAAAAGGTGTGCATAATATTTACTTTTCTACCAATGTCTGAATGTCAGTAGTTCAGGTCCCAAAGGTTAAAGTATTTGTTCCTGATCTTTAATGGACCCTCCCTTCTGTTCTGCAGAAAAATGGAAAGGAAGAGGAAGAGCAGGATCACATTTTGAGTCGGCCCGCAGACGGAGTAGAGCTGTCCTTTATCATATCTCTGGACATCTACAAAGGAGAGAGAAGAACAAATTAAAAATTAATAATGTAGGTGAAATTATTTTCTTCCCCTATACCCCCCCAGAAAAAAAAAAAACCCTCTTTAAAAAAAATTTGAAAGTGCTGTAAAATGTCGGTGAGTACTTGAGAAATATCCTGGTCATAATTTTACAGTAACAAGGATTAGAATGATTCTCACTGAAGTGTATTTCTGCCTACTGTGGTGTTTGTTACCATACAGCAAGATACTGCATTCAGTCATGCTGTAAACAGACATTTAATACCGGGAAAGCCACATTACAAAATTTCTCAGAACTTAAATTTCACAGGTTCTCAGAATTTTAGGTTCCAATTTACCTAGTCATCTCAATTATTTTATCTCAAATATTACTATTTGCAAACCACCCCCCCCCAAAAAAAAAAGAAAAATATTAAGGGACTCAAGGTCTTACTCTAGCTGAAACTCCTAATGCTGTTAAGTTCCAAAAGGTCATACTTCATTTAGGCAAGTTTTCATGTGAATTTCCGCAACTTTGTGCTGTGATACTTATCTTTTAGTTTCCTAATTGAAGTAGTAATGTTTCTGTCTTCAAATTAATTTTGTGTTCTCCCAGTAACTACAACTAATGAGTAAGTTCACAAAACATGCTGTGAATGTTGCTAACACTAAATTAAACCCTAGGCAAACCAACAGTGTAGCAACAGAATGACTTCTAAAGAAATGTTAATGAGAAAAAAAAAGTCTCCTTCTTTGTGTAGTACCAATTAAAAGTAAAAAACCTTGGTATATATTAAGGACATGAAAATACACAATTGGTATATATTTCATAGAGCATACAGCCACTTCCATTGAATTTAAATCTTAAAGATTAAAAAGAGATTAGATGTTGAAAAATTATGAAATTTTTTTAAAAGTTACAAGTGTTTCATGTTGAAGAACCATAATAATATATATTAAAAGAATCCCTGCAAAATATGACCAGGTCTTGCAGGAATATTTTCATTGTATAGCAATATGATAATATTTTTTAGGAACATGACTGTTAAATAATTTTTGATTACTTACTTGTACTGTCAAAATGCTAGTGCAGATGTTATTTTACCATGTTAAAACATTTATTCTGAGACTAATTTACTAGCTTTAGTACATGGATTTTTGGAGCTATGGATTGGAAATAATATGAGGAATGCTTTCTTTTCCATGATTAAAAATTGGGCTGACTTAAAGAACAGTGAGAATTCAGCTGCTTAACTTCATGAATAAGAACCAAGAATAGAGAAGACAATGACAGCAGTATTTCAAAGGAAACACAAAGAGAAAGGCTGTGACAGACAAGGCAAATGTAGTTAAGTCTACAGTTATGCAGGTTTTGTCTTTTAAATTTCATAGTGAATAACTTCAAGATCAGAAGTAATCTTAACTTGCTGAATGCACAATATTGTTTTGGGAGGCTCTTTGTTACTGGAACAGCATTAACCAGGAGCACAGTAACAGTGAGCAAGAATTTTGTTAGTAAATAATGAAAGACAGGTCATGTCCCACATGCTGCTTTTTGGGAGGGTAGGTGTTTTTTGTTAAAGCTGTGAGAGGTGAAAGCTAAGAATTTCTACAGCTTAACACTGAAACCTTGGCTGCATAAAACATTGGTAAGACACTGGCTCAAGACAAAGATCAGTCTAGTGACAAAGGCAGTCAATTCTGAAGCTATATTATGGTAGATCAGTAGTTTGATTTAGATCAGGAGTGCAATTTTAAAGGAAATAAAAAAAATATTCCTACTAATTGTGCTTTGATTCATATGAACTGGATTCCTGCAGATGAAACTAAACCAGGAGAGGTGCTCCAAGTACTGGAGCAGTTCAGTCCATAGGACCAGGCTAGAGAACCTCCTCACAGCTCTGAGTATAGGATGTTTTGCTTCAATACCAGTTCTTTCTGTATGTTCCTATTTACAATACTGTGTATACAAAGCTCTCACCAATCTGTCCAGTAGAATGACATCGCTCTGCAGTGAGAATTAGCTCAACAGAGGAAGAAATAGTTTGCCAGATGCAGTCCCCTCTTACTCCATGTAATCTGTAATTTATTAGTCTTCTTCCTGCCTTAACATTCACAAAAGTTATTCCATGAACAGAACCATCTGTATAAATAAATGTGAGGTCTAGGTTAGGAAAAAAAGTAACATTTGTTCTTGCCTGCTTATGAGCATGTCATACATTATTATAGTTTGTTTTTTTTTTACGAAAACATCAACCACCTGAGGGCTGTGTTGTGAGAAATGTGTCTGTGTAACCAAGTTATTGTTTTGTCTCATTAAATTCTTTTTCTCTCTTTTCCAGAATGTTTTCGTAGATAAACCAGCATTTCCAGAATACAAAGTTTCAGATGCAAAAAAATCCAAATTCATATTGCTGCATTTTAGCACTTTTAAAGCTGGCTGGGACTGGCTTATTTTACTGGCAACGTTTTATGTTGCTGTGACTGTACCTTACAATGTTTCCTTCATTGGCCACGATGAGCTGTCTACAACTCGAAGCACAACTGTCAGTGACATTGCAGTGGAAATTCTCTTTATCATCGGTAAGATATGTTTGGGCATTGTTTGCGATCTTTTTTCTGACATTTAGGATTTTCACAGAATGAATAATATTTTAGAAAAGGAAATAATCATCCCTTTCATGACATTAGAGAAAATCAATTTTAGCAGTATGCCATGATATTTTATCTGAACTTTATATCACCTTTTTTTTTCACTTTAAATTGATTTCGATAGTTCTGCTGTTACTCTAAAGGGACTTTTGTTTTCAAGGAAGATTGAAACCCATTGTTTCACATTGTTTGAGGGATGCCTCAAACCTTCCCAGTGTAGGGATGTTCCCTGGAATTGCTACAGTTTTGTTCACAATCTATGGGATTTTTTTTTTATTTCGCATTTAGAAGAGTCATGGACCACAAGCTGAATAGATTTTTAAAAATATCGATGTAAGATTAAAACTCATACTGCAATAACACACATGTACAATATCAACATGCTGTATTGACAACTGGGATAGAATTTGAGAGGTTCAAGTTTGTCATCTGATCCATTCTCTAAGCTTTTTATTTCCGTGATCCATTTAATTCTTATATTTCTTAAGAATCAAAAAGGAGACAAGGTCATAGCTAATAATGCCTTTGTACCAAAGAAATTTTTTTTTTTTGTAGTATCTTTTTTCAATTTATTTCTGAATGTTGAAAAGAATCCCAGAATATAGTCAAACAGATTTTTCCCCAAGATTTTACTGTTATAATACACTTATTTCTGTCACAGTGACAAAACAGGGCTCAGATCTGTTGCTACTTGCAGGTGGATAAGCTATCATTTTTTAAAAAGAAACCAAATTGGGTATGTCCTTCTTAAATATGAAAAGGGTTTGGATGGGTTCTGAGAGAGAAAGTGTCTTGGTTTGAAAAGACAGGTGTCTGCTAATGAAGGCAGGAGCCTCTCTAGAAATGGCAAATGTAAACCCCCTCCCTCTGAATAATTGTAATTTTGAAATTAAGGGGCTCTCAGGCAAAGATATGGGACTGGGAATAACAGTTCTTTATTAGGAAAAATGGAAATAAAAATGCAGCAATACAAAACAAGACTGACAGAGTCAGAATAGGACCTGACACCTTGTTGGTCAGGGTGTTGGTAGCAGTCCCATGAAATGGTGGCTGCACTCCTCCTGCAGTGACAGATGTGGTTCTTCTGCAACAGTGATCTGTAGAAGGGTAGAGTTTTCTTCTGAAGGTCAAGTGGTGGTGTAGATGGGCCTGGTCTTCCTATGGAACCCAGTAGAAAAAAAGGCTGGTCCTCAGGGAATCCAGTGGGAAAAGGCTGTTTCTGGTGTTCCAAAGCTCAGATTATATCCAGGTAGGAATGCTTGGCTCCTCCCCCTGGGTGAAGCACCTCACAAGGGGATGATGTAATTTTATCAGTCATGCAGTGAGACCCAATGGCCCATTAACAGAAGGTATTTCCCAGAGGGAGGATGGGTTGTGGGAGAGATAAAGAAAACTGCCCCACCTGGATTTAACAGGTGGCCCCTTAACAGAAGATAACTGCCCCACCTCTAAGACATGGCAATAGAATACAGACCCCTGGCCACATCTTGCATTTGCAATTTAAGACAGAAAGAGAACAAAATAAACCCTATAAAATAATTTTCAGGTTTGAAACTTCTTTCTGCTTTAATCTTTTTTTAAGTGAAAAAATATAGCTTAGCTCAAACATTAAAAGCAACATTACAATCTTCTCTAGGAGAACTAAAGAAAATTGAAACACCATAAACACTAAGAAACAACTCAAGAAGATTTTCTCATACAGATTTTGAAAGCTTATTCCATTTCTCTGTCAACTTTATTGTAGACAGTAAGAGTCGTAGGTGATATGGCTGATGGAAGAATCAGATGTTATGATGAATAAATATTTGTTTCTTCCTTTGATCATTGTTCTGTCATTAGACTTAAGGTCTGAATTTCCATTTTATGCTCACTATTAGGTCTTGGTGGACTCTCACATTAATGCAAACAATTCACATTCAAAGATTCTCAAGCATTGCAGTAAGAGACTTGCATTCTGCAATGCAGATCATCAAGGATCATCCTGTGTCTCATGTAAAAAGAATGAGGTTATGACTCTAGTCAGTCATAAATTAATGTTACATTAAGAATACAAAATCAAATAAACCCACTTGATGTAGCTGGGTGACTGTATAAAAAGATTAGACACAAGGTTAAAATATTTTGATAATGGTGTAAAAAACTGGTTTGTGTTATAAATATGTTTATTTGAATATAAGCACAAAAACATATAATCTGTATGTAACTGATTTATCTGCTGTAGTACTCATTTGAAATAAGACAGATGGTGAAGTGCTCAGTGTTACTTTTCTGTTTACATATTTTGCTGGAAATATGGAGCCTTTATAGCAGTAAGTCAAAAGCAAAGACATCTCTATGATCAATAGAATGGCTGAATAAGAAAAATAAAGCAAAGAAGATTTTTCTGTAAATTTTACTTCATATTTTCTAGTTAGACTTTTAGGTCTGTAGTCCAGGAAATCAAGCTATAGCTGTAACTAAATGCATTCAAAGAAATGTGCATGGAGCACTTGAAGAGACTTTGATTAATCATGTTACTGGTAACCACAAACACTCTACTGTGGAATACCGATATTCCTCCCCCAGTTTGAATAATGCCTCAATTTTCCCCAGAATAATTTTTTTATTAGAGTTGTTATCTGATTTAAATCTCCAGCTCTGAGGAAAGGTTTATGGAGTATTTTCAGGACATTGTCATACTGCATTTAAATCCCTGCAGTGAATTTAAAGAAAATAGTGTGTTTATGATCATCTCTCCAGGGTCCCTTGTCTATTAAAATGTTGAATTAATATGTCTCAGAACATGTATAACTATATTGAAAGTAGTAAGATTGACAGCATACCTAAATTCAAGCATAAGTTTCCAGGCATTTGTTGCACTGTGGCTCTGACAAGCACATCTTTGATGCATGATCTATGTGCTCTGAGAAAAGTCAATGAGAAATGTTGAGAAAAATTCTTCTTTTGATGCCGCTGCCTCAGAAATGGAGTGGGGAGATCTGTCTGATACAGGATCTTCAGTTGTATTAAAGCTCTGTAGTCACGGATTGAAGTATCACAAAAGTAGTCATAGATTGGAGAAATAGAGTCTGTCTACTTTGATTTTATTCATATTTCTGAGAACATGGAGTAATATTTCTTTTATGAATATCATTTGCATAAACACTCATTTGGATTTGGCAAGGTCTTTGTTTTTAGCTGTGTTATCCAAGACTGACGATATTCTTGGGCATATGGTGTGACTCCTGGGGATGGTTCTGTGGATGGCCAGGAACTGGACCTGATGATCCTTGCAGGTCCCTTCCAACTCAACTGATTCTGTGATGTGTGTCAAACTATGCTTAAGCATGATAAAAATACATATGGAAGTGTTCTGACTTGGGGTGCTTACAAGTAAGAGCATTGATATGAATTACATTATTTATGAGAAAAGCATCTAGGTAGAGGTTTACCTGCTTTAGCTTTTAAAGTTCTCTAAAACACAGACAGGAGATAAACAATAATAACAGCCCATTTTGTGACATCTTTTAGGAAGAGGATGAAGGGAGAACATAAATAGGTATTCTCATATGAAACTAAATTTTTCACTTGATGTTTTCTGTGATAACTTGTGTAATGTATTTGAGTGTGCTTCCATTATCTGTTTCCCATTCTTATGTGTGCAAACCTTCTCTAGCATACCCCTGTAAATAAGTCTTTTGCTTCCTCTAACCAAAGATAGAGTAGAATTAGTTTATTTTTAGTATTTTTTGATTGTCTTATGTATTCAAAAACCATAAAGAGGTGCAGAAAAAAGCTCGTTAGCCCTAATGAATTTTTAAAATTAATTAAAAATATCCTAAGAAGTGTTTTATCTGGTGAGGGGCATTACCTGCTTTGTTGTACTATTTGCTTCAAAGTTTTTGCCCCTGTATTTGCCTAGACAGTAGCTGGTCCTTCATTTCTGGATAGGTATGTCTGGGAACCTGAATACCAATACTTCTAAGGAACATAATGGATCTTGATTACTTTTCAATAATATTTTAGAAGTTTTATGTCTTCTGGAGAAAAAAAGGCAGGAGAATCTCTCACTGAATTAATTCAATTTAATTAGTAATACCCTTCCTGTTGCTAAACTTTTACTCTTCCACAACTATCCAGTGCAGTGTTTTTATTTCTGCAAGAGTTTCATTCCAGTTTTCAGATATTGCATTTCTTTATCTATTTTGGAGGGTAAATTTATTTAACATTGTGGTTGAAGAAAGCAATAATATCTAAAAAATTATCAGTACTTTATTGTCTGCTCACAGGACTATTTGAATAGGAGACCTTCAACAGGAGTTGAGATCAGTGCAATGGTTCAGTGTAAATATGCACAGGTTTTTTGGGTAATGGAAATGCATTATTTGCTGAATAAGACCAAAAGGGTCTGAGTATTTTGTATCTAAGATGGCCAGGAACAACTATCAAGAGAAAAGCTCAATCTTCTATTTGAGGATCACCTAGTTTTTTAGTGGAAGGCAAACACTGGATACTAATTATGGCTATAAAATTATACTTTTTATAAACAGATCGGAGAGTTATATTAAGTGATTTCCTGCAATATACTAATTTGCCACCTGTGGGGGAAAAAACCCATACCCATCCCTTCCTCCACTCTCCACACACACACTGGCATCTGAAGACTTGATCTGTGGCTTACACTTTCAAGAGAGAAAATTGATCTTGATTTACACTAAGATTTCCTCTCTTTGTATGTATATTTCTCTCTCCCTCTCTCCTCCATTAAATATTATTTAACAAAGTGTTTTATCAGCAATTTCTGTTTTTTAAAGCAGTATGTTTAAATGCAGTAAAACTCTGATTTGTGTGGCATGACACTGTAGACTAAGGGGACTTGTGTGGCCATTAGAATCTATCACAAATGTAAATGGCTCAAAATCTTTCAAAAACTGTTTTAAATCATATAAAGTCCTTGAATCGCACACGTTTAATATGTAGAGACTTAAAACTATGGTATAAACCTTGTAGAAATTAATATAATCATTCATAACTTACACAGTAATTCAAGTATGCATATAATTGTACTGAAAATAATATATGTTGAATGAAATTTGTTGGAATAAGACAAGGAAGTATTAAATGCTATAAATTTTATTAGATTGCTTTAAAATGAAAGTCTTGTTTTCTTTTTTCTTTCATCTTCTTATTCACTATTATGATTTTAATTTCCTATCTTTGCAAGTGCACAGAAGGTAATTTAAAATAATTTCTGTGTCTGAGGGATTTCACATTTTAGAAAACTTCTGCATTTTGAAAGAAAATGGCAGTGTCTTGAATTTCTGAAAGTGTGGTTTCAGGCAGTAATATTCTAAAATTCAGGAAAGAACTAAGGGAGTTGTTTGAAATTATCTCTGAGAATTTATTTCTCTGCAACAAATGGTCTTATTTGTTGGTATATGAATGGTATATGAACAGAGCATGTAAACAAAGTCACATTGTTAATACGCCTAATATTTGAAAGAGAAGGTCATAAGAAAATGTTCATGCTGTTCATGGATTACCTAGTAATGTGAAAAAACAGTGCAAAATATTTATGCTGAAAAGCAGTAGTAAGTTTCCTAAAGATTCTTCCTCAAAACATCAAACTCAGGTAGGCAAGACCACTATAATGTTATGAATTTTTCCAATAACCATTCCTGCATCCTTGTAAGGAGAAGAGATCTTGTCTGCACACAAGATGCTGTTTCCAAGCACAAAAACATCAACCTCGACATAAAGGAGAAAAGTGTAAGCCACAAGTGATTATTTCATGGAATTATTTCTGTATCTTCAGGTAGATGCATATAAGTGTTGTGGTAATGGAGGCACCCTGAAAATTTTACTTGTACTGCCTCTACTAAATCCTCTTTATTAGAGCTACAATCAGAGAAAAGTTGTATTTTACATTTACTATCTTATATTACAGTGTTGTATTTTTCAATAAGATTGAAGTCTTTTAATAAACAGTCTAGGTAATTTCCAAGGAAATTATATGATGCTTAATAGTTTGCCACACATTTTGTGAATTGACATGTGGTCTTTTTTCCCCTTTTTTTGTATGATTTATGGCTATTATCTATGTGAACTGCTGTCAAACTGCATGGGGTAAATTCTGAGAAAAATATTTCAGGTTTTCCTTTGGAACTGGTCAAAAATTGGAGGTGAAAGAAGCAGTTATGCCACTGCCCACTGAATATTTTACTGATTTGATCTTTGCTTTGTTTTCTGCAACATTTGTGTGAAGTCAAATCTGTTCATGAAATACCCAACAACTATGTCTCCTTCACATAGGTTGAATTTAGTGAAAAGTTACATTATATGACTGATGTTTTTCCACTCTCTGGAATTACTTCTTTCTGCCATATTTCTGCAGGTTCTATTAAGAAAATTGCCCATGTAGAAACTTTTGCACTTCTGCAGTCACATCTAGCTTCTTCTCAAAGCAGAGATAACTGTTCATTTTTCAAAAATATTTCAAATTCTTCGCTTTTCTTTCAAGACTCCAAAGTCTGTATTTTCCTTTGTAGAAAAGTCAGTAAAACATATTTTAGCTATTCAATATGTTTGGGGATTGAGTCTGATTTCAAAAGATGCAGCATAGTTTATAAGAAAAAAAAGTCTTTCCAGTTTAGTGTGTTATTGTAATGGTCATGATATGTGATGCTTTTCTGGTGTGTCAGCTACTCTGGGGCTGAGATTAGCTAATCACAGTTTAGCACCTTCATAGCCAAAGAAAACAACAAAAAAGGGGCAAACTCCAAAGGCTAAAAATCAAAGAATCAGGTAAAAGAAATAACTCCCCTGTCCTGACATTGGGGTGCTGGTCATTCATGTCTATAGTAGCCCAAGTATGATGTTTGATAAAACACATCATATAAGTGCATTATCACTGACCAGGTCCTTCTGAAGGGAGTGACTTTTGTTATGAAAATACCCACTCAGAAGATGCCTTCAGATTTCTTTTTTTTTTTTTTATACTAATGGATAATTTACCCAAGTGTTTCCACTTGGATGTAACTTCAATATCACATTATTTTCCACTGTAAGAACAAATAGTAATGAAGAGCAAATCAGACTGTCAGTTACAGATGAATTTTGGGAGTCAGTTCTGCTGTGATTCATCACATGCAAAAATGGATTTTCTTCCATTAAAATCACTGAAATGTTGTTTATTTGACAAACTTGAATGAATCACTGGTGAGAACATACATCATAGCACTGCCTTAGGACAGGGACCATGCCACTCCTCATGTACTGTGCCATGATAAGCAACTTGGTGTCAAATGGTAAATAAACTCTTCTCACTGTAGAAGTTTGCCTGATAAAACACAATACACCTGAGACTTCAGTTATATGTAGTTTTGTATCATCTTTCAGTTCTCAAAGATTCTGACAAGAACTAGAGATCTTTACCATCTAGTTGAGTCTTCAATAGAAGGTGTCATATTTAACCCATGAATTAAAGAAACTGTAGTTGGCTAAAGCATGTTTTCCTGAAGGACATCAACTCTTCCTCAAAGACCTTAAAGAATCCATAACTCTATTTAATTATGGCTTGTAAAGAACATATTTCTGTTTTGGAGGGTTTTTTTCATCAACCTGCAGAAGTGACATCTCATCAAGTGTTTGGTTTTTAAAATGTTGCTACCTCCTGACTCTTATTTCAGGCACACTGGATTGTAATTTAACATCTGATATGACACAACCTTGCTTTGCTGCTTCATTCCAAAATTAGATGAGAAGTATGTATT
The DNA here is from genome assembly GCA_013396995.1 of Dicaeum eximium. Taxonomy (NCBI): domain Eukaryota; kingdom Metazoa; phylum Chordata; class Aves; order Passeriformes; family Dicaeidae; genus Dicaeum; species Dicaeum eximium. The sequence goes on along the minus strand of VWZP01003543.1, from coordinate 2,746,511 downwards.
GAATACATCTGGATTTTCTACAAGATTATTATTAGCTTCTCTTGTAATGACACTATTTTCTACAAAAGAACTAAAGTTTCCTATTAGTGTTGCTTTCCTAAAACTGTAATTTTCCTTTATCATGGACACCAGTGATTTCTTTCTCTTTCTCAAACAGGTCTAGGTTTTCACTACAATTTTTCTATAGTTTGTATCGGTTGTTACTTAATATCTGTTCACTGTTTGATATAACATTCTAAAAAAAAAAGCAAAAAAATACTGTTCCTCCAGCAGCTGCAATAGGTTTTTATTAAGACATAATTTTGATTATATTATTTATATAGTATGCATCTTATTATATTTTATATATTTATTACATGAAATTCCTACAATTTAGTACTTAGTTTATTGGTACTTAACCTCTGCTGTGCTTTTATTTTTTTCTTGTAAGCTTTATTTGATTTCATAATGGCTCAAGTTCTTATGCAATGGTGTAAGATGAATATTACTGTCTTTGCCTACATAAACCCAATTCCATCTCCCTCACCTGATCATGTCAGCCTCTGAAAGAAAATCATCAAACTAATTGTGGTTATAGATGTCTGGAACGAAGATGCTGAACTGAAAAATCACACTTCCATTTGAATAAATGGTTCCTATGCAATCTACTAGGAACATCTATGTTTATCTCAACAGTAGATTACAAAAAATAAGAGTTTATATAGGGACAGATGAATTGTTCTTCAAACAATGTGGCACTAATATTTCCTGAAAACGTTCTTAAAAGCTCTCTGGCCAGATTCTAATATCATTATCCTTATCATTATCATTAAATAAAATTTGCTAAAACAATCCGATAGATGAAAGAGCCTGGACTTTGGGGAAAATGTTACTAGCTAAGGAAAACCAATGTAAAATCACAGAAAGGAAAGTGAAAAAAAACCCCAAAAATTAGAAATGAGTCAGTCATAACATCTAGAAGAGGGAGATAATGTAGAAAGCTGTCTTCTCTGAAAATTAGTGGGGTTAACATACCTAAATCATCTGTTCTCAAGCACAGGTTAAATGTCTGCAGTCTAATAAAACATCACTGCTTATATGTATGCCACTTGCCCTAAAGGCGTAGGGTTTTTCAATTTCATTTAGTTCCCAGTGAAAGACAATTAAACTGATGTATATTACATAGCATTTTCTGAAATTTAAGACTATATCATAGGCAGTAATTGAATCACCTGACTAATCCTGAATTGTTATTCTGCTATAACTTAATCATGTGTTTAATGCCAGCAGGATTTATTTTTTAAATAATCAAGCCTAAAGAGAGAAAAAATTGTCTCAGGGAAATCAGCTGCTTCAAGTAAAATAATCCTGTTTATGGGTAAAGTGGCTCAGATGGCCTAAAATAGCTAATTTTTTAACAACTTAGATTAGAAATTGAGATTATACAAAACAGAGATTGTGCTTTTAATATTTTACAAGGTGTATTATATTGGAAAACATCTTAATGATTAATAGGTTAGCTTGATGACTATCAGTTTGTGGATTTTGTTCCTTTTCTATAATTTAGGAGACCAATCTGCATTATGCACTAAGTAGAACCTCAATTTTTTGACATATTTTTTTCCCTTTTGTTGAACACCAGTTTGAATTGGTTTTTTTCATACCATTCACCGCGTGAATGTGTCTGTGTGTGAATGTGTCACATAATAGAAATCTAGAAAGAGGCAGCTTGGTCAAGGATGTAGCATTTCATAAAGACCTTTAATCCAGGAGAGGTCACCAGTTTCAAAACCTTATGAACTTGCTTAGATTTCCCAGCTCTTTTATGCCTCTTTTTAGCTATGAAATAAGTTGCTTTTTCTCAGGAATGGAGCATTGCTAGGGTGTGGATTTCACACTGGAAGCTTGTGAAAAAGAAAATAGTCACCAATAGGTAAGTAAAAGCCATTAGAACCCTCAAATAAGGAAAGTAATTGTACAGAGCTTTCCAGTTTCCAGTTCATGTTATTGGCTAGAGTTATCTGGAATGAAAATATCACAGACCCATGTAGCCATGATAATTACAAACTTGGAAGATATGTGGTTAATAATAGTCCCTGTGTTCTGGTGGTTACTGCTGTGAATACTAAGACTTTAAAGGGAGTGAAATATATAAATATATTAGGAACTGCAACTGTATATAGATAACAATTTTAAATTCATGTAATGGATTAAAAAAACTGGTTTGTTTTGTTTTGTTTTTTTTTTAATAAAAATGCATTTTCTGTAATCTTTCAGTATATCTTTCCATGAGTTTTAGAGATATCACATTTCTTGCAAGATTTTTTCTTTTCAGGGATGTGTGCCCATACCTTACCAGTAGTGGAAATAAAAGACTGAGAGAATCCATGCAGATGGAGCTAATTAGCCATAGGATCCAACTAGGAGAAAAATCACAGTCATGGTTTCACAAATTCACTGTTTATTATCTCTGCATGCATCTTAAGGACTTAGTGCCTAAAGGGGCTTCTGGTCAGCATTGGGTTGGTAGGGAAAGGTGATCAGTCTGCAGGGCAGAGAGAAGGGGGACTCAGAGGAACAGGGCTCAAAAAGCAGCAAGTAATTGCATCAGCAGGGGACTGTGATCAGAGGGTGTGTGGAGCAGAAGCCCATTTTCCCACACAGTTCTGGTCAGTGACGTGATCCCTTGCTTGGAACTAGGGTTCCAAGCATCTTGAAATTGGATATCTCGGATTCTCCCTGTTGAGTGCTTTCAGGTCAAGTCTACCTTTGTAAACAGACAAAAAAAAGGCATTGCTTGGGAGGCTGACACTCTTTGCTCAAGGTTCCCACACAGCAGTGCCTGCAGAAATGAGTAGGGAAGGAGGAGATCATGGCTGGCTTAAGACACATTGGTGTTTGTCAACACAACATGTACCTGTGTTAAACACAGGATAAGTCTTGTGGAAACAGCCATGTAGTTAAACACTATTTAAGGACCTTCCTAAAGTCAATAGGGTAGTCTAGACTTTATATTGAGCTGTAATTTGCTTGAGTCCTGACTTTTTTCTGTCTAATTTGAACTGAAATTGAATTATGTAACAAAATAAGAACTCAAGTTTTTCTTAACGAAGAAAAGAATTTCACTCTCTTTTCCCTCTCAACATCAAGAAAAATATGGTATTTTATATATGCTTGTGCTGTGCTTTAAGACAGGTGTAATGAGTTAAGCAGTTTGATATTTTCTGCTGTTCCTCCTGCTTTAGTTTTAGGCAACTTTGTAATGGTATTTCTTATGTCAGAGACATTATTTAAATGTTCTGTTCTGCTTTCCTGAGCACATGATATGTGTGGCTTACAAGACCAGTAAAAGTGATCCTTTCCTATCTCACATTTTAAAAAATTGCAATAAAGTAAATTCAGATTTTTATTTCATTAATAATAATCTCTGATATTAATGTTTGGTGAGAGGTGCTACAGCAGAAGAGAGATTGCAGTCTTTGTCCCAGTCTGAAACAATTAAACACAGCTTTAAATATGAAGTTTGCACAGGCTGAAGTTTTTATTAGAGCATACTTAAAGATAGTATATTGAAATATATCTTTTGTAGAAAAATTTTAACCCACAAATTATCCAAATATATTGGGGTCACTTCGTACATGATTTAAGAATCAGCTTAGAGATTAAACATCCCTCTTGCCTGGTTTACAGGTGTAAACTTAACAATTGTTGCCCTTCATGTAGGAAATTACTAAAACCCACCTCATCTCAGAGCATTGGGAACAAACTCTGCACTAGAGAAAACCTCTAGTTTTGAAGCTCTCGAGTCATCTGGAATCTCCAAAGCTTTACATTATTGATGCTTGTGTTGAATTTCAGATTGTTCTTTCAATTGTCATCAGTTTGTAGAAGCTACTGCACAATAAGATTAAAAATATTAAATAATGCATTAGTATTTTCAGATGATATTGTTAGTGACAAGAAAATATTTATTAAAAAAAAAGAAAAAGTAAATCTTCACTTTCTTAACAGAAATAAAAAAAAAACCCGTGGAATATATAATTCCTAAAAATAATACAATCTCTCAGAAGAAATGGTAATTTCTAAACTAGTGTTAAAGATTTTTGGTTTGTGCTTTTAGTTTTTTGCCTCAGGAGGTCTTTCCTTGTTTTTTCCCTTACAACTTTCTCAGTAAGTACTTTAGCAGAGCAGTTAACCTGTAAATAAGATTGCCCAGATGAAGGAACTGTTTACACCCAAGTATAGCTCAGAAAGTTGTTAAGAAATACAAGATGGATAACACTTACTTCCTGCCCTCTGCACTTTTATCTAATAAGTGGGATGTAGAAAGAAGCACTTAGCATTTCCTCTTTTCTTTTTCCTTTTTTTTTTTTTTTTTTTTTTTTTTTTTTTTTTTTTTGCATATAGCTATTATATGGGACTGTTGCCCTAAATTGCTTTGATAGGATAGCAGAAAAGGGTGCAGTGCAGAAAAACCTCTAATCTCTTCAATCTTGAACAGTGAATTGCATATGCACATTGATAAGCCTTTGGTGTACTGGATGTATTTACATTTAAAGCAAGAATTTAACTCCTTTTCTATTGAAGCTTTAGTGGCTTCACAGATGCTAATGGGCAATAAATAGGCAAATACTTTTTCTGACTTTGATAACTACACCTTGGAGCTTGTGAGACAAATGAAAATGAGTAGTTTCAAAATACTTGTGATGCAAATACCTTTATCTTTCTTATCTCTATGAAACAAATCTTCATGAAGGTGCTCTGTATGTGACTGCAAATGTGGCTAGTAACCAGCTGTGTCTGCAAAGCCCTTGTGGAGTTAAACTCACCCCCTTGCTCATTATTAAGCATGTGAAATTACACTATATTCCCATCTTACTTGTATTATTGAAAATTTCATAACATTTTTGTTGCTTTAACACTGCAGGGACAGCTGAGGCTACTTCTTGAGGTAATCTATAAAATGATTGTATCTCTGATTTTACTTATATGTTCTATTCAGCCTGAGGACCTGGTTGAATGAAAACATTAGTTCTTAAACCATGAACCAACTCTAACCTGCAAGACCTCAGTCTGTGGAACCAGATACCTTCCAATATATGTCTAGGTCACTTTGTGTTACGGTTTTGCACTAAATCCTAAAAAAATTGCAGAATCAACACCTTGCCAAAAAAATGAGAAATTCCCCAGACATTTCATTAATTTAGGAGACTTGACTCTACTGGGTCAAAGGGAGGGAGTGGCCAAGGTCAATTTGTTAGAAATATTACAGGTTTATTACTAGCAAAGTACAGGTTAACCAGTATGACAAATGATCATAGCAGGCTGTCTAGCTTCCAGCTGCAGAAGACAGCATAATAATTTTCTGCTAACAAAACCTGGAAAATTATTATTTTTCAGACACAGAACATTAGAACTAGGGATTTGATCAAAATTTATCCTAAATGTATCTTTTCTGATACCCCAAAGGAATGATCCAACATGATTTTCTCTGTGTGCTGAACCTCTCTCTTCTCTTTGCCCCCAGTGGGAAGGAAAAAGATTGTTTCCTGTCTTCTCACATATTATGGTTAGCAGGCTTGAAGAAAAGGTCATACTTTATTCAGTCTTAGTGTAGCTTACCTAAAGAACTTCTAGGGAGAAATGCAAATCAATCTCTTTTTTTCCCCTAAAGCTATCCTGCTGTAAAACACCAGCCTTAACGGTTGGCTGCACTCTTTTCTGACACTGTAAAAGTTACACAAGTAGTCCTCACTAATGTTAGTAGAAACAGGGTGCATAGCTTGAGGACAGATTATAGCCTTTGTCTTGTAGGACATGAAAATAATTGAGACTCTCTTGTCAAGACCTGAGTTTTCCCTCGAGTGCTAATGTGTTTTGGCAAGACACGTCAAAAGTATGTCTCATATTGAAAGACACACATCCTGGAATGTTAGATGGGAACATACAAAATACACAAGTCACCAAGCAATTCATATCACTTTTGTGATTTCCACCATAGCCTAAAAAACCTTTTGTTCAAATGTGTTCAGCATTTTTCAGTTGATTAAAAAATGTTTATCCTTGAGGGTGACATTTGTCATCTGTGCTAAGTAGTTGTCGTTAAAAGAGCTTAAATCACACCTTTTAAATGAAATAATTAATTTTTTTTAATTTCAAAAAAATGTAAGTGAATTTTATGGACAAAAATAATAGCCTTATTTTTTTCATTTAGAAAAATACAAATATTTGTATTGGTTTAAAGATCAATGTGTGTGGATGCTGTTTTTTAATTCAAACTCTCTTTTAAATCAGTGAGTGATACATGTTTTAGACATTCTGTTTACTCCTTGAAAAATAATAATGCATTCATTGGTTTAACTCCATGTATGTGCATCTCTTACTACTATGGGTTTTTTATTTCTGTATTAGATTATTCATCTGGTATTTATGATGCAGAAGAAAACCAACCAGTGTTGTGCTGTATTCCTGGTGCTGTGCCCAGGAATTCAGAAATTACTGTCTCTGATTCTGTTCATTCTTTGTCAAGCAGATATTATTTTAAATTTCCGAACAACGTACGTCAGCAAGTCTGGCCAAGTGATATTTGAAGCAAGATCTATTTGTATCCACTATGTGACTACATGGTTTATCATTGACTTGATTGCTGCACTTCCTTTTGATCTTCTTTATGCTTTCAATGTCACTGTGGTAAGTACCACCCTGTCTTCTTAATTGTGCTCTTTTTTCAAGTGGGGTTTGTTGATGTTGGGTTTTTTCCCCAGATCTGGAGACTAAAACTGAATTAACTAAAATACCTCGGTGTCTTTTACAGCTTTGTGGTCTAGTTTCACCCTGGGTGCATCAATTTTTAAATTCAATTATCTTTGCTTTGTAAACAGTTGCATCTATGTTAGCTTCATGTCTAATTACTGTACTCAAATACAGTTACCTATGGCTTTTGCTCTCTTATGGTGCATAAATTCAGTCCTTAATTTTTCAAGACTCATAAACTTTTACTGTGGTAAAGAAAATCATTGTTATGGTCAGCATGTTCATTTAGTCAGAAATCCTCTTTCTCTTTACTTCTGGGAACTTTAGTGAAAAAGTTGTAGCATGACTACAAATTTTTTGTGTGTTCTAACATGTATTGCTTACAACTGTCACTTACTTTGACTTTGGTTTCAACTCATCTTTTTTTTTTAGGAATTTAATGACAAAAAGCTTAATCTGCTTTGAAAATGTTTGTTCTAAAATTAGGTGATGTCACAATCATGATGGGTTATATTTGAGGTGGCTTACTTATGCTAAGACAAAGGTTTTTATTCTGTAGCCCTATTGGATTTTGTAGAGTAAGGATCTACAAAGCAAAAGTGCAGCAAACAAACAAGCAAATAATCCCCCCCCCCTAAAATGTAAACACCTTCTGCCCCTCTGGATCAGAAGGTTTAGTTTTTGAAAAAAATGTCAGCAGAGGTTTCTTAATTTTGTGGATATTTGCCATAAAAGACAGGTTTTCAGCTGTCCACTTTCTAATTCCTAGAATTTTGATCTTTCATAAATAGATACACTCAATCACAATTTCATTAAAAGTGAGTTACAGACAAGTACAGAGATGATAGGATAAACACATATCAGAAAATACAAACAAAACAAAACGAAAACCATAGAAAAACAGTAGTCAGGAAGGGTCCCATGTAAGGTATCATGTTTGATTTTATCATTTAGTTCCATTTTATTAAAGGAACTCCCTTTTCATGTAATTTATTATATAAAGAACCATCAATCTAATGCTAGTACAGATGCTTTTAAAAACCTGATAGCTAATAGTTTCACACTGTTCACTGTTTCTTCAAAAAAGGTGAGTACTCTATTTAAATACATTGCTATCTCAGTTTATCCCTTACACTCAAACCAAACAGCCAGCATAATGCTGTTGGTTTAATTTCTATTAATAGTTTTCATTAAATTAACTGTGTTTATTTTTTCTGTTAAAGACAAAATTTAAAAACCTGAAAACAACTTTATTTGCCCCCATTGGAAGGCTTGATAAGCTTTCCATACTTAATTCTTGAAAACAAAGTACTATGCAACGATTATTTTTACAGTTAAAATGTCACATTATTAAAAATGCTGCCATAATATGATTAATACACATCTCTTGTTGTACTTTTAAACTTTTATCCCTTGATAAGACCTCTGTATGATTCCTTGGTGGGAACACAGTGCCTCACTATATCATATCTCCTGTCGTGACAAGACCTGGCAGCTGTTAATGTAAACCTCAAGATAACAATGATTTATCAACTGTTCCAAGAACGGGGGGAGGTGTTAACCACATTACGTTAGTCTGTTTTCAGACTTCAGGATTTAATAAGCCATTTCCTCGTGTCTGTTCTCAGATTTTCACTTCATCGGCTTTCAGATGTTGCCTCATCAGAACGGTGAGAAGGGGCACCGGGGAGCATCTCACTCCTTTGCTGCTCGGGCCCTGGCACAAAGGCCAAACCTTTAGGGATGCTCTAAATTCTGCAAGCCATAGGTATAGTGCCATACATACCCACGTATGTATGGCACATATGTGTCACACCCCAGCTGGAGATTGATGGAGTCAGAGTGCATGTAAACGCTGTGGAGTCGTTTGCTGTTTCTGTATATATCTTGGGAGAAACAAAAGTTACAAAAGTTAAACTGGACGAGTTGGCTCTACTGCCTGTACACCTTACCTGGATTCTGCCCTAGTGTTAAAATCAGGGACTCTTTGGAGGTCTGAGACCACAGGCACATTCCTGCCTATCCTCAGTGCCTGCTGAGACCCCAGCTCCTTCCATCCATAAGTTCATCTGACATAAAGGATCCCTTAAATTGGGGAAATATGGTCTCAAACGTTGCCATAAAAACCAGGCCATTAAGCATTAGCTATAATGATTGAATTGCTCTTTTTTGAGTAGCTATTGATGGTAGTAGAGCAAGAGTATCATTTTTTTGAGGAAAAGCAAATAAACAGGTGGACGAAAAATGATTTAAAATCTCTCCCACTAGTCATTTCTTAAAATGTATCCTATTTCTTCATTAATTCATTTTTTATGCAGGAGATGATTCTTCCAAGCAGAGAATTTCATCACTGGTTTGTAGCAACTTTATTTTTTGTCAGTGCTTCTCAGGACTATGCTGATTGAGTTTGTGTTAGTCTCAGATAAAAGTCTGTCCCTGTCCTTTTGACAGAAAAAGGTTAACCCAGCTAGTCTAAAACTATTAACAAAATGGAAAATTTTGATGATTTTATATCTGTGGGCAAAGAAAAATCTATGCAGGCAAAAGTATGAGTGCTGACTCCTTATTTTGTCTTCCTAAATTTGTAACACAGAACAAGAAGCTGCCTGATGGCATTTTAGATCTTCCAATGACATATTGGGCACAATACCAGAAGAGCATTTGGCATGACTAATGAGAAAATTTGGTTCAATAATACATTATTAATTACATGTGTTCAATTTTATGAAGAAATTATTTTGAAATGGGATAGTCCTTAGGCCTTAAAATGAAACCTGCTTCCACATTAAAAAGAATATTATGATATACAATTCACTGTCTTTATATCTGTAGCTTAACAAAAATAGCCAGAATTTAGGCAAGACTGGTAACTGGCAGAGCACACATATAATAGTAACATTCATTTTGCAATTTCATGTTTGTAGGAATCTTAAAGAAAAAAAATATAATTTCACTAAAGCTATCATTATTTAGTTGTGGTGTTTTAGAACATAGGCTCCCATGGGAAGATGAAGGCTCTAATGTGTAGGCCATAAGATATATACAGTTATTATATACAGAATCATTATACAAATGTTTGTATGTTACTGCTACACCTTGAAGAGTCAGTCATGAATAGGGACCCATTTATGTTATAAGTGCAACAGAACCATGTTTAGTTCAAACAAGCTGACGAGAGAGGAGAAAAAGAGACTTTGGGAAATGAATTATCACTGAAGCAGAGGCAATTGGTATAGTTTCATGGAGGTTAAAGAATAACTATAAATTAAAGTTATATGATTGAAGTAATATTAACATGGCAATTACTTCAAGTATTTTGCAGATATTCTTGGGCTTAAGGCCACAGACATAACTAATTCTCTGGCCGAGCAGATGGAGAATGACATAAGATGAGGCAATGAAATGCAAGAAATGACCTTGTAAACGTTTGTATGCTCAAATGTCAGATCTAATTTTAGCAATGTATTTTGAAAAAATGTCATATTTTTGTTGATTTTCTTTTTTTCCTTACTATGTACATGAGAAAAAATGTGAAGGTTCTTGAGAAAAAAAAAAACAACACATTAAATAATGGGCTGCAAATATTGCCCTTTGAAGAGGCTCATAGAAGAATTACTTATGCACTACCAAAACTGTAGTGACCAAAAAAAGTAATGCTTGTAGGTTTCTTATTTTCTTCTTTACAGGTTTCCCACATGCTTAATTCCTGAAAGTGGAATATAATCAATGAGTTTTTAAGTCTTGAAACAAATCAAAACCACCTGATGTTACAGAATATATCATTCATTTCAGATCTAGCTGTTGGTGAATGCACACCTATAAAATTTAGATTTCAGATTATTAGCTTTGGTAACAGAAAGGCTGAGCTTCAGGATATTCTGGATTAGCAAAAGCTGAAGGATATTGATTCAGCTGTGTTTTTAGACTTGCTTTTGAGAGAGCTCTTTACTGTGCTCTGGGAGTGCTGTGGCAAGACATGCCAAGTCTGATGTTACTTTTCCAGATGAAGCAGGTATCCTGTATCAACCAGGCCTTAATCCTACTGTCTCATTAATGGAGGAAGGAAAAAAAAAAGCTTTCTGTTAATAAAAATTATGGCTATATAATCTTAGACAAATACATTAAAACTATTTGGATCCTAATCTGTATATTTGCTAACTCTGCCCAACAGCTGAAACACAAGCCAGGTATATTCCCTGCAAAACTGTGGGCTGTGCACAATATGGGATGGATGGATGTTGCAGGATGCTCTGGAAGGGTTGGGGTCATCCAGAGACTGCTCACTTATGCTGGAACTCCTCTAAAGCCAGAGCCATATACTTCATAAACTGATGTGTTCTTAGGGTGCTGAACAGATTAAGTGCTGCTTTTGCCACATAAATTTGAAAGGCAATAATATTTTAGCTAAGTAATTTAAGAAGCAGTATTAGAAGTTTTAATGAATGCTTTTTTGGATTACTACTCAGTGCAGAGCAGTAAAATATGCCCAGGTCCCTGAACACAGGGTTAAATCTCAAGAACAAACCTGAGCCTTCTCTAACTTCTCTGCTTTATTGTTCTGCAAAATATCTGCTATTTGTTATTGCCTCTCCCATGCTAAATTATAGGCTGGCTTCCTGTCATACACAGTTAAATTAGGTCTGCTGTTAGCTGAAGATGAAAATCATTGTGTGCTTGGAGATACTTATTTTGTGATTTCATATTGCAATCAAATGATCTTTAGTCAGTTTGACAATTGTGTTTCTCTTCTAGAGCTGGGAAGAATCCATTTCTCACAAACACAAGTTTTTAAGCTAAATCTGAAAGAAGACTGAATAAAAAGAAGACAATGTGAAAGATCTAGTATTTCAAGTTTGCTTGGTTTATATCAGAAATAGTAATTGTGTATTTACACATCAAAATTTCATACTTTTTTTTTTAAAGCATCATCTTTGCTGTTCTCTGCTGTCTTAAGATTTAGTCTAGTCAGCTGTGCAGATGAATGAAGAGCGGGCAACGTTTCATAGAGTTTTACAATTTCCTTTCTTGAAACGAGAGAACTGCAGGCTGTTTGGGTGCTGATGCGTGGTTTTCTCTCCCTGCTCTCCCAGGTTTCCCTTGTCCACCTCCTGAAAACAGTGCGGCTTCTGCGCCTCCTGCGCCTCCTGCAGAAGCTGGACCGCTACTCCCAGCACAGCACAATCGTCCTCACGCTTCTCATGTCCATGTTTGCCTTGCTTGCCCACTGGATGGCCTGCATCTGGTATGTCATAGGGAAAAGGGAGATGGAACAGAATAACCCCCTTACCTGGGACATAGGTAAGTTCTTCCTTCCCACATGGACCGCGTATATATCCATAAATATATGTAAATGTATAAAAGCGCGTGTATAAGTCACTCAAAAATTCAGATATTGTTCAATCTTATACCATAATTTAGTGCTGTTTGTAGAGAAAAGGAAGAGACTTGCACTCTGTGAATTTCAGGTCAATCTGAAAACGAGGGTGAAAATAAAAATCAGTTGGAAAAAATAGGAAATTTAGATTTTTAAGAGTGAATCAAAGTTTTGGAAATTCAGGATCTTCTACGCTAGAAGGACTGCGTAGAAGAATAGATTAGACAACTCATCCTGGTTTTGCAAATTAGGAAAATTCATCAACAAAAATCTTCCCTCAAGTGTGCTGATTATTTCTTCCTATACATTGAAACAGATAGGCCCTGAAATGTCTTTAAGTTAAAAACTCCCTTTGAAATTACTGTTTAGAGGATCTGTGGGCTTTGATTTTTGCAGAGCAGATGAGGTGTTTATCAATGGAATGTTCAGTTTTGGTCCAATCTTTAGTTTCTACCCCAGCCTTCATTCTGATCTGAGTGTTCCACATTAACTCCAGATTTCAAGTTTTCATTTTTTGTAATGAAACATCTTCCGTAAACAAAGTTTATCTAAAGGCAAAACAGTTTCCCAAGAGAAAAAATATTTGGTGTGGGGGAAATAATGTAAACACCTGTGACCAAAGGCTCAGTGATATGCATTCAAATTGCACATTGCCCTATTCTTATCTCCTTTAATTTCTTTGTTTTCTCTTACCCCTGTTATCATCTAAATATTACCTAATTATGATAAATCTGAAGGAGAAATTACAATCATATATAGGTGCTTAACCTCAGAGAAGTGAGCATGCTGGGTCAGGAAGAGAAAAAGAAGAAAGACGAAAGTTCAAGAAATATGTGTTTCTAGTTTTTTCAATAGGTTACTTAAAGATTTGTGGAGTCTTCTTATTCTTCTGTGTTGATTGTTGATTTGTCTTTTCATTTGTAAACCAGGTCTGTGACCTGCTGCTGAAATCTTTATAGAGAGCAAACTTCTGACAGAAAAGACTGCAGCTCTAGGGGAGAATATACAAAGAGAGCCCACTGTGCAAAAATTGGTCAAATACAGCTAACAGAGAAACAAATCCAGATAATAATAATAATAATAATGATAATAGTGTGTCTCTGGTGGGAAGTAGGTCTGAAGGCACTTTGTCAGCTTATGTAGGCCACAAACAATAGCTGCTTTCAAAGCATTCATTGCAGTTCAAATGATAACGGTGGGCTGCATCCTTGTTCCCTGGGTAGGGCTGCTGGTCCTGCTCCCCATGCTCCCTTTTCCCTGCAGCAAGGCCACATTCAGAAAACTCTCCTCATATACCCTGGGGCTCTTGACATTTGTTACTGTGAAAACATTAACCTTCACCCATCAGTTTTGTCCTTTCTTGGGCAGCAAAACATCCCAACAACCTCGTTGGAACCAATCCCAGTTTAACTGGAACGAGACATTTCCCAGAAGTCCCAATTGTGTCTCAGTGCAGAGGGCTGTATCTGGGTTATCACACACTGATCATCTTCCAGTGGGCTTCCCAGGCTGGAACTGTTCTTAACAGCCCCTCACCACCAGCTTACCTCAACCTGTGACAATCAGGGAGATTCCCTGGACAGCTGTAGGTAGTGCATTCCCACACTGGATGGGCCAAAACACTTAGTGGTGTGTGCTCTCAGACTTTCACCTTCCACATGGAAAAAGGGCTTTTCTGTTGGGCTTACACACAGGTATTTTTAGGGTTTTTCTTCCCTAAAGGTGTGAGTTTGTATTTTTGCCTGAAAGGCTGTTTCACCACCTTTGTGGATGGTCTCTAAAATATTTAGATGCTATAAATTTATAATAAAAATTATACTGCAATGACTCCTGTAATGCTCCTACAGATATTAGTTCTAGAGCTAAGTTAAATAATTTATAGCTTTGGGGATTTGTTTGGATTTTTTTGTTTGTTTGGGGTTTTTGTAAGTGAAATGGTTTTAAACTGTTAAAGTTTTAAAGTGTTTAAGTATTAAATACTGGTTGAAAGACAAGAGCTCAGAAAATTCCAGATATCTGTCATAAAGCTGTTGTTTTGCAAGGACCACTCCAGCACTGACAAAATTTCTGGTTAAGCTTATGTGTCACATATATGAGCTCAAAAATTTAGATTATGTAATTTTTTCAATCAGTAAAAATTCTATTGCTCTCCACATGCAAGCTACTGGCCAAGGAAACACAATGAAATTAAGTCTTGGTCCTCTGTGTATCTTTTGCTATTCTAGTGATTATATGTAGCCAGCCTTTCTTTGTCATTTAAGAAAACTTCAAATGACAAGTTCAATATACCTCATAGCATCCACACTGGGGATATTTTGAGGGGAGAATAATAGGTGTAATTTAGAGTATGAGTGATTAAGCACAGTAAAATGAGGTCTGGAAATCATAATAAATCATAAGCAAATAATGCACACAGGAGAAATCTTGCTTGGAGTATAATTAAGGTAGTATTACTGTAAGACACTGAGGATAGTCTGTTCTCCTAAAGGAAGACCTCTACTGAAATATTTGTTCTATTTTGGAGAGCATGTAAAAGAGGTTTCTTACTGCAGGCAAAGCAGTAGATGATCCTTACTCTTATACTTACAGGTTTTAATTTTTTAACTTTTCATTTTAATATATTAATACCAGAACTGGAGACTCAAGTTTCCATCAATGCATCATGCACAGAGTTTATTCCAGCCATTGAGAGGCTTTCTAATGGAAAACATTAAAAAATACCATGAAAAAATTATAATTCCTATACTTTTTTTAAAATAAAGGAAATGTGTTTCTTCCTTGGAAATTCTACTTTTTATTCTTCACTGGAATGTCTCAGGTGATGTCCACTTGAAAACAGTATGGCACCGTACTGTATGGATGTATGGAGTAGCTGAAATATAGGAATGGGTTCGTTCTAAGAAAGGAGAATTATGTCCAGAATGAAAAGATTAATTTGCTTTTTATGTTTGCTGCTATTTTTGGGGGTAGAGGCAGAGGAGGAAAAAAAGCTACTGGCTTTTACTTGCTCTATTTAGTGCTTCCTCAGAAAGCCTGTAGTACAGATTTCAAGACCGAGGTTTGCTAACACTTAAAGCAAACATTTTAAAGCTGCAGTACTGTTAACATAATACTTTGAACCTTGCTGTGCCATCAGATATGCACCACAGCCCAGATCTAGCAGCATTTGCTTCTGTGTATCTATTTCTCTAGCTAATTTAAACAAATGTGGTTCTTAATTTGCATTTGAATTGGGGCAATGGGAGTGATAATGTTGTTCCTATGAAAATACCCAGAACTGAAAATGGCATTTGCTTTGTTCTTACTGGACCTAATTGTAAGCCTTTATTTCACTTTTTGTCCTTATTCAGGCAACATTCCCATTGCAAATAATTTAAAACCATGATTACATTCACTAATTTAGCCACGTGGTTGCACAGTGAGAAGGGTGAAGTGTCTGTGTCTATTACTGATGAGCTGTCATGATGTGGGGGCATTGGGACAGAATGTTAAAAACTGGATCACTTGCTTTGCTCTGGTATTGCTAGATTTAACTGATTACATGATTTGGAGGATACACAGCATGGGCACTGCTTTTAGATGCTGGAAACCTTTACTTTAGCAAGTTCTCCCATCTTAGGAAATAGTTGTTCCATGTGCAGCATTTTGACTCTAAGGTCTGATAAAACCACAACTCCTGAACACATCATTCCCACCACTGGAGACAGTGGTACAGTTCTTGCCCTGCTTTTCCCTTCTAGCATTTTCAGATCCCTCTCCATTACATTTCAGCTTGTTCCCCTCATTTGTTTCCATTGGCGAAACAGATGTCTCCCTGAGACATGGCATGATCTTCACCAACCTGCAAAAATAAGATTAATTTTCTGTTAGCTGACATAGAGTAAAGGCTAGATTGTGTTTAGGTTCCTGGCTGATCCTAACACTCCAATTCCATTGGCTCCTATTTCTATAGTTTAAGTGGCATCAGATTTAGGCATGGGTTCTTTCTTTGCTGATTGCTGTTTTGTATTAATGTATAATGAGCAATATACTATACCTTTAAAGATCTTATTAAATTTGAGAAAATTATTTTTCTACCTATCTCTACAGGAAACAGATAATATTGAAAATATTTCCTGTTGCTGAAGGCATTCATTCTGTGAGAACTATGTGAGCTGTTGAAACCCAGCTGTCTTGAGTGTCGCAAGGAGATTAGGAGAGGGCCAAAAGTCATGATGCTGTCTCCCTTAGATAACCAAAACTGTCAGGTATAATTTGTGCCACTGTCTCAAAAAAAAAAATTCTCTCCTGTCCACCAGAAATTTAGCTGCAATTTTTTGTTATTCCTGCAGTAACACAACATCTTGGCTATGGAGGGGTTGTTGTCAATGCAAAATACAGTAAAAAAATAACCCGTGTTTTTTATAGTTAATAAATGTTTTCATTGGAATACACTTTAAAATCAGGCCTGTAAAGGGCATTGTTTTTCAGCTGTTTAAATCTTTATTTCAGTTGAATACCTCAAGTTTCATCTCAGGTTTTTTATTCATTTTCTATTAGTTTTTTAATGTACAACACTTTTGAAAACAAGAACTCAATTGTGACTGAACCACATACTCTGCAATATAAAACTTCCCACACACACTTTGTTTATCACACCCTTGCAGTCAGAGCCTTTAAAAGGGCTTGGATGCTGACTCCCAGTGAATATCCACAATTAGCTGTCAGTGGCAAGGTGCAGAAAAAGGTGCTCAGCACCTGAGTGGTGCCAGCAGGAAATGCTGAAAATAAGGCTGTGCCTTCAGGGCCTTTCACTCAGGTATTATATGTCCCATGTTGGACTGAAGTGAAGAGCCTGAACTCAAAAAAATACCTTCCCCACTGAGCTCTTCAGTAAATTTAGATGCAGGGGCAAGGTGACTGAAAAATCCCCACCTGGTGCAGATAGAGAATCTCCAAGTGTCTTATTCATATTAAACACTGTGGTGCTTCTGGCCCAATGCAGAAGTTGGCTGAAGTCCTTTGTGGTGCTCAGGTAGCTTCACCCTTGTCAGAATTTTCTGTCAGCATCAAGCTGGAATATCCATTAAGAGAGACATTTACCTGTAACTCTCTTGAGTTTCAACAGCCTGGGAAGTTTTAGTGCCAGGAAGCTTTTTCCTGGTTTATGCTAAGAAACTAGAGGCAGCTGGTTTTGGTTTTCACAAGGTCCTGAGCAATTTTACCAGGAATTCTGAAGGTACAGATTTAAGCATAAACTTGACAATAGATACTTGTGGCATTGGTATATTTATTCAGGTTAGAACTTAGGCTTTTCAGAAGAAAGACTATTTTTAGGTATATGTGCATCTGCTAGTTCTTCCACAAATATTGCAGGTTAGTGAACTAACAAGTTTCTGGTGTTCTTAGACCCAGCATAACCATTGGGTAAATAACAGTAGAAATCATATCAGGAAAAATCAGTGCCATTTTTTCCATTCTTGATCAATACAATACATAATTTGTCAAAGCAATAATTAACTTTTGACTCCTAGTGTTTTCATATGATAGTAAGTCTCAGAATGTACTGTAAAAGCAGGTAAATATGAATGTATTTTTGGAAACAAAAATTACTTAAATGGATAGACATTACAGAAGACTTGGTATGAAAGTTGAGATAGAGACTTGGTGTTTATTTTTCTTTTTTTATATATGAATTGTCTTCACTATTAATAATCTTAGATCATTCCAGCTTTGTACATTTCCTTCTGCTAAAGGATTAAAGACTTGGGTTTGAATGTAACATGAGCACTTTTTACTAAATCTAAGCATTCAAAAAACATTTAAAAATATAAAAAATAATGATATTTTTAAAATGTGTGATTATCAGTCTGCTTTTCAACCCTCTGAGACTCATGTTCGCATGAGTCACTGGCAACCAGGAATTTAGTTTCAAAAGAAAAAATTAAAACAGATTTAGTGTGATCACAAATCTCCAGGTAGTGGGGCTGTCAGGAAAATCAGCTAACAGAAGACACATGGTAAAGCTGTAGTTCTAAGGAATGATTGGGTTTTGGACCCAGATGATGGAAATGTTTGGTGCATGCAGGTACATGTACCTACTTCTGCATTCCAGACCTACCTTCTGGAGTTTGAGCCTGGACCTCTATCAAAACAGCTTCCAGTAATTTCAGCAAATGTTCAGCTTATGAGGAGCTAGTTCTAATGAGCTACAACTGGAGGCTTGGGCAAGGCTGCAGCTGGCAGCTGCTCTTGTGCTGTCTGGCAGATGACAAGGCTTGGCACAGGTGCCCAGCATGCCCTGGTCTGCTTTAGTGGGAGCATCAGTTCAGTTTGTTTTGTGGCACTGTAAGAACGAAGTGAATCCTCCTCGCTGCCAGAAAGAGCACTAGTGAATTTCCAAGGCTCTCAGCCAAGAGAGCCGTGCTCTACTGTAAAATATTGGTCTGGTTTCACCGCTCCAAACACACATCCATCAGGTTAGAACCGACACGTGCGGATTTATGGATCCTTGTGCAGAACACGGAAGAACATCATGCTGACTACACTGCACAGCACTGCACAGATATTATGGTGTATAAAATATTACAGTGCTAGCTCGTTTGCTAGCAGCCATCAATTGTTCACTTCAGTCTGTCACCTCTCTACCTGAATGTTTGATTTTAATTTTTTATCCAGTCTGCTTCATTATGTTCTCGATTATCGGTTTTCTTCATTTTTTGTCATCAGTAGTAACAGAACCTGTTCCTCTGGAACTATGGTTCTTTCTGGTTTTGAAGATGCACCTGTAAGAAAAAAGAATTTTAAAAATATACTTATGTCATGCATGAGTCTTGGTATCTTCAATTTAGTAAAATAAATTTTAATGCTCTGTTGACCTGGGGTACCTATATTGAAGCTCCATTGTTGTGTGGAATAGAAATATCTGTATACTCACCTGTATAGTTTTTGGTGGGTTTTTTTGTTTGTTTGGTTGATTTTTTGTGGGAAGCAGGGTTGAAATTTCACTTCTAATTAATATTTGGAGGAAACGGTTGATGGTTACCACTCTTGTGAAGTATTTTGGGGTATCAATATCTGAGAGACTCAGCCAGCTAGTTTGAGTGGTTTCTTGCAGCACTATAGAAAATAATTAGCCCCTGGAGTGTCATACAGAAATAATAAGTAGGAATAAACTAAACAGCCAAAACAAGATGATCACTTTGAAGCTATGAAACTTTTCAAAGTACTCATCTCACAGATGACTACAAACAGTACTTATTACATTGCACATACTTTGAAAAAGACAAGGATATACCGAAATTCTGAAGCATTACATTGTGATGAAACACTCTAAAGCAGTTCAAACAGAAAATTTTAATCCCAGGAGAATATCTAACATTGGAATGCTTTTAAATAATTTTATTGCCGTTTTTAATCCTTAAAAGTTTTACTCCTCTTTGAAAGGAATGTTGTTATCGTACACTCAATATGTAAATTTTCCACTAATTCTTTGAGGTTCACAATAGCTAGCCTTGTTAGAACAAATATAGATAAAATCATTGAAATAATGAAGAAATTAGAATAAATGTACTATGTATTTCAAAACAACCAAAAATATCTTTATTTTAAGTCTGCTGTATATCTTACCTGAATGGTGAAAATAATTTTGATGTAAAATACTATATATGAGGCCAAATTTGGAGAAGCTTGTGATGTGAAATATTAATGGAAGAAAACTTTTTTTTTCCTTCTAATTGGGTTAGACTTTTGAATAAGGTAGAAATGAGAGAAAGTTCATCTGGCTATTAAAGAAATCCTATTTGCAGGTAAACATAGCTTTTTGTTATTTTTAGTACAATAAAAGCAGAGGCACATAGTATTTTCTGTGTCTGTCAGTCAGTTAGATTGGACACAGAAATTTAACTGCTGCAAGGGAGTTTCATGTGCAAAACTGCAAACACCAGAACATATGTGAGAAGTAGTGTGGAAACCCATCTGCACATGGTGAAGACCTACACTTGCAAATTAAGGTCTTGGAAAGGCTTATCTGAAACCCTGGCCCTGCTTTTTTGCCTGTTTTGTATATTAAATACATATTATATAAATAAATATACACCATATATCAATATACTTTCTACAACAGGTTTTCTTTATTAAAATCCCTCTTTTCAGACCAGTGTATACTAGACCTTGCCAGGATTTAAAATATAAATTTATATTTTAAAATATTCATAGAAATTAAGTTTGTGGAAATTATTCATTTTCTATTTGTGAACCCAAACCAGTGTTTTTGAGGTACAGGTGTGAGATACTATCATTTATTGAGCTGAACTCAAGCATTCCCTTTGCATTTAGATTAACATCAATCTTTATTTTAGATGCTCTGGGTTTTAGTAAGTCTTCCCTGCTGTTCTTTCCTACAGGTTCAGTTCCTTGATTAAACTGTATTTTCCTTTACACCTTTACCATACTTTGGCTTCTGATTGAAGCATTTTAAGCAATCACCAAATACCCCAGGACTGAGATACTCTATTGGATTTGAAGCCCAGAAAAAAAAAAGGCGTGAAAATAGCTTATTAAATGGAGTGTGAAATTCTTACATCATTATCAATACATTTCCAAGATTTTGTAACTAGTAAAAAAATATTTTGGACAGTTTTTAAGTCAAAGGTAAAAATCTGGCTTGCAGATGAAGCCCCTGAGATTTGACATTGTCCTGCTGCATTGAACCACAGATTACCTAGGTATCATTTATTAATTCTACAAAGCAGTTTTTATCTCCTTGAAAAAGCTGCATCTGCACCAATTTCTGCAACCATTATAGAAATTCTCAGTGCCACACATTGGGGAGAAATCTGCCTAGTAAACACCCCAGAAGAAGGGTTAGTCCCAAGAGGAAAAACAATGCCAGGATCTTTCCACATGGCTTCTGTAATGAGAACACCAGAGAGTATAATTAATTGCAAGTTGAAAATGTTGTGCATAGAAGCTCTGTTCAATCAATTTGAAGTTACATCAGAGCCTTTAACCCTTAACTGCTGTATTTGGAACTGTAGAACTGTTGGCTGCAGAGAGCCTCTGGGGTTTATTTAAACCAGTCAGAGAGTTGAACCAGGACTATCACATGCACTAAATCAAACACAGCTTGCTCCATCCAAGTCCTGGGAACCTTGGCTGGGTAGGTTGTTGCTTTAGGAGGGTTACAGTAACCTCCTCTGAGAGCTCTGTACAATTTGCTAAAACATTGGTGTCTCTTACACATTGGTGTAATAGAAGTTCTGTTAGGACTTCATGGAAATTTTGTACTTCTGTTTTAAAGCTCATGGCTTGGCTGTTCAAACTATAAATTTTCAATCCAGTTTAAACTCACAAAGCCTTTGTTATGCACTTGGAAATCTTTCCAGCAGCTGCTTCAATAGGTGATTGTAATGTGTCTCAGTGCCATCATATAGGTAGAGATCCTAGGGTGATGGAATGCTGCGTTGCGTTCCAAAGACATCCCATAATGACTAAAATAGCTTTTCTTTTCTTTTGTAGCACAAGAATGCCTTAAATTTTTAATGTAGGGATGTCCTTTGCATATATTCCCATTTTCTATTTATTTATCCTTTTTTCTCTGCCCTTTACCAGAGCAGGTGCTTGATAAAAGAAGGGTTTTCTGCTGCCAGAGTAGAAAATCATTTCTGTACAGAAATGAAGAAATCATTCAAGAGTCTTTTCTTTCCAGTCTCTCTTCTATTTTCCTATACTCTGGAAAATATTTCTGTTCCTTTTGTACTTTCAGGTGACAGTGCTTAAAGTTACCTAGTAACTACTTTCAGCCAAAGAAGCCAATGTGAAGCTGTGAGAGTATGTCAATGAATTCTGCAGCATGTGAAGTTTTTCACAAGACACATTCTGTAAAAGTAATTATACCTAATTATTTTAAATTGTTTTTCATTGTCAGGTTTAAGAGAGCTGGAGATAAAAATGCTAATGCTTAGGATTCCCTTATGTCACACACTTCAAAAAGACCTGTCATGTCTGCAGACACAGATGTATTATCTCAGAACTGCATCAACTTTAAAAATGTAGTGTACTTTTCCATTAAAACATCACCTTTCTTCTTTACTTTTTACTCTTTCTTTACATCAAAGCCTTATTACGCTGCAAATTCTTGGGTTGTATATTATCTTTAGATGTAATCTTGAGCAAAACATCCCCTGTTGTTGATCTCCCCCTCACAAAAGCCAAATATGATTGGATCTAAACTCCTTTGATACAAGTGGCACATAATAAAAAAAAAAAATGAAAAATGCCACTTATGTTGTAGAACCACAGAATAAAAAACTAAGACAAAGCAAGAGCAAATAAAGTGCTAACACCATTTATCATGCAGCTGCCTGTCAGAGGCAGGTCCCTGTTCAACACAGTGGCTCCTCAGATAAGAGCACAAAGGAGAATATTTAGACAGTGCTGTAAAATCTATGGAGCAAGCAAGGAGAGGATTGTAGGGCAGGTTCGCACACTTAGCTGTTATCTAACCAGCATGGATGCAGTAACACAGAAGACAAGGAGGCTGCAGCAGTCTATGCTGACCCAAACTGAGCTCCATACTGTCATTTTCATCTCCCGTGTGATTATGCAGGCCAGTCAGATGGAAATTAGCACGGTTTTATTGCAATTCTGCAATTAACCTTTCATTTGCAGTCAGACCTACAAAAGGAAACAGTTTCTGTGCTGAGGCTTCTGCCCCTGTTTTAAGGGTTCTGCCCCTGTTTGCCAAGCTGGGGCACTGCATTTGAACAGGTAGTAAGTGCTGAGAGTTGGCTCGATTTCTGGAGTGGGGAAGATGGCAGGAGAGGGGAAGGTGCCACCTGTCAGGGACCACTTCTTGTACTACTCAGATTTAAAAAGTGGAGTCTGGAAGTAAACGGCTCTACTCATGCAGACTGCTGGTAGTTGGACAGAATGAAAATATAAAGTATGTGCAGCATATTGCATTGCTTTTCTAAAAAATATAGTCCTCTTGATATCTTGCTCTTGCAAATAAACAATACTTTTTTTTTTAACAAAGATTTTAAGATATTGATTACCACTGTCATTGCCTCCATGAGAGTTTATTCGCAGATTCTGAGTCAGAACTTTAATATAGTAACTCAGGACTGAGAAATAGTCATAAGAACTGAAAGACTTTTTTTTGTATTTCTCTGGTGGTGAAGCCTGAGCAGGTGGGAACAGCAGGGTAGAGGTGAGATTAATTTACCAACTATGACATGCTGCACACACAGACACAAAGTTTTGCTAGCAACTTTAAAAGTTACATTCTGTGAGGCTCTGTTGTGTGAGAGATTTTGGCATATTTTAAGATAATAAATATTTCATTTTAAAGTCATCTATATTGCTTATGGAGGAAAGTGCTTATTTCTTTAAAAATACATATTTCTTATTTCTTTAAAAAGTCAAGAATAGCCTGCCTATAGTAGCTCAAAACCTTTTTTGGCATGACTTGGACTCCAAACATAGAGCTGCAGAACTGGTTTCTACCTCTTTAGCTGACACAATCAAAAAACCCCTCATTACTATAGATATTATTGCAAGAACACCTGGGATGCTACTTATGGGTCAAGGCTCTCTTGTCTCCATTGCTGAACTAACACAGGATAAAAAGGCTGCTCTTGCCCAAGAGGATATAACAATCTAAATATAAGATCAGAAAAGATCTAATAGATGGGTACAAACTGATGGAGCACAGGGAAGCAAAGAGGGCAGAGATGGACGTGCTCTTTGCACCAAGTGGATGACCAGCACAAACGTGTCTAATTCCAAATTTAGCTGCAAGGCATTTAATAGCCTGGAAAAGGACAGTAACAGGCAGTTTGCCTAAGGAGCAGTAATGTTAAATACTGAAACTCTTCCTGCAGTGACACTGTGAGCATTTCCTTAAAGAAAATGATATTCACATGATTTAAATTCTTCTGATTATGGCCCTACAATTTTATTTCTTAAATTACCTATACATTTAGATTTGTATGGATTATCTATAATCTAAAAATTAAATTACCATTATACTATCTAGTTTTGTGGTGTGGGAAGCAGGGTTTTTGTTTGTTTTTTGGGTTTTTTTTGTTTTTTTTTTTTTTTTGGTGTAAGAGCCCTAGGAAAATATATTGGGGAGAACAAAGCAAGATAATTTTCTAAAAACTGAAAAGGTGTTTTTCTTCACTCCAAATATGTTATTGGCATTAGAACTGTTTGCAAGTCATTCCTAATAAAAGTTAAAAAAAAAAAAAGAAAAAAGCTGTATAAGTGCTTTGCATGTATGATCTGCTACTGTCACAGAAAGTTGATATTGAAAATTTCCTCATCTTGTCCTTTCTTTGGACCTGATGGTCTCCAAGATCTTTTCCAATCTAGTTGGTTCTGTGATTCTGTGATTCAGTGGTGTGGGGAAGAGAGAGGAAACTGCTGACTTGCAAAAGCAAGAGGGATTTAAATCTCCCACATATTCAAACACAGCCATCTGACAAATTACTGTTGAGAAGAGCTGTACTAGCTTATCACAGAGAAGAGTTTCAAGAACATTCCTTTTCTAAATTTACTGACTCTTTGATAAATGAGGCTGGAGGAAGTTATGACCTAGTTCTGCAGGAATGCAGGTGCACTGACCATGTACGCTGGATCTTCTTTGCAACAGTAAGTCTAAATATTTAGAGAACTGTCAAAAAATATCAAGAGGAATGGTTCCTTTCAGGTCTGCTAAGTCAGCTCTTAAAATCCTTATGCATAGCTCTTATATGTAATATAGACAGGTCCCTACCTTGGAATAAATGTATCTCTACTGTAAGGGGAAATCTTTATTACATTCTACTGTGAGACTGGTAGGGAGGTATATTGGAGTCTTCCTCATAAGTATGAGGAACAGATCTGTCTGATTTGTTTAGCCATCCACAGAGTACCAGCTGCGTGTCCCAGAGATGCAATCTGCAGCTTTATGAGGCAGCAAGGCAGCAATGCAGCGTAGGGGTGAGAGGGACAATTCACCCAGAACCTCACGGAGATGATAACCTGTGTTCCTGCAGAGCATTACCTGGCTTTTTGGAGACTGTCTTGGAGCTCTGCCCAAAGGGATGTCTCCCCACGGTACCACTCCTTTCTTTCTTCTCTCACCAGAATAAACTCTACTTGTAGGCATGAAGTAATTTCTCTGAAAAGACAGTATTTTGCCACATGGTGGAGAAGAAATGTAAATCGCTAATCCACATGAATTATCTACCAACTTTTCACCTGTGAAACTTTATCTGGGCTCTTCCTCGTGGATTTCTCATGGCAGGAGAAAAATTAAAAGTGCAAAACTTTATTTTGCAGGCAAAATAAGATTGGACATCATCTAGAAATTTTAAGATTTAATGCATCAACTATAGTTAGATTCTGGCTGGAAATGTGCAGGGCTTGAAATGTGTGAATGTTGGTAATTCATGTACACTGTGTTTTGTAGAGTGTTTATGTAGCATTTTGCATTAGGTGGAAGATATGCTGAACTCCAGACTGTTCTAACTTGTTGCTAACTAAATATTTTCAAATATAGCTTTCAAATTATATTCTAATAAAATGCTATCATTGCAAATATTTAATGTCAGGCCTTTTGCTCTACTATTTTTAAGCCATGAACGTGTCCAGAGGCTTTGGAAATTGCATTATAATTCTTATGGTGCTTTCACCGGGGTGGATTGCAAGCTTCCCACAGGAAGTATCTCTCCTTGCACTTATGGCTTCCCAAAATGGAAATGTAAATTATTTAACAGACCACACCTTGGTGATGACAAAAAATTACTTCCTACAAGGAAATTTTGACTGTATCTCAAAGGTGGCATCAATTTTACCATGAGAAAAGAGAAATTTTACTTTTTTATTCTAAGTAGTGATACTTGCAATTTAGAGTTGAGTTTTATCAGATAATTAAGGCCTAATTTTCAGGTTTTCGGCACTTCTGTGTCAGCTGTGTTTTTCTTATTATAAGGAGCATTGCAATTAGATCTTAGATTTATTTTTCCTTTTTTAATTCCTTGGTTGAGCTCCTCTTCCTACTGAAATTGATTAGTTCGCTGAGTATTTATTTCACCATGAAAGTTTCATTTTCAGTGAAAACAATGGGTCAATATCTCGTTATGACTTTTTCAAGTTAGATGAGTTAAAACTCTGGAAAATGTAATTTTTTATGCTACCTTCTAAGTATACATTCAAGTAGAAATACAACAACCAATTTATTTACAGATACTATTCATTAGCCTTATAAAATAATTCACCTTTCAACTCAAATTAACTTTTGGTAGACCTGACAGAGGTTAAGCTTGTATCTAGAAATGCTCTAACCCAACAAGGAGTACGCACAACCCAACAAGGAGTTTGGAAAGCTCTACGGATTATGAAAGCATTTAAAAAAATATCTGTCTCAACATATGTCTCTAGATATAGTCAAAAACTTTCCCTAAGGATCTTGGGGAAGGTACAGTTTCCTTTCAAGTTCAGGTTCAGGTTTCCTACAGTTTCA
The DNA here is from genome assembly GCA_013396995.1 of Dicaeum eximium. NCBI lineage: Eukaryota > Metazoa > Chordata > Aves > Passeriformes > Dicaeidae > Dicaeum > Dicaeum eximium. Next base: position 2,719,914 of record VWZP01003543.1, on the reverse strand, counting down.
GGTTATTGTACCTGCAAAGGGTAAGGCAGGCATTCAAAAGGAACCAGATGTGAAGGTATTCATGTCACCTACCTGCCTTTGACTACAGAGGTGTGTGTATCTTGAATGTCAAAGCCCCATGAGCAACACAGGAACCTTTAGTTTTTAGCTTTGTTTTTCTCTTCTGACTGCATCATGTCCAAGTCCAAACTTTCTCTGGATGATATTACAGATGCTCAAAAATCAGTGGTAAAATTCCCAAAGTCTGGCAGAAGATTACAATTTAATCCAATATACAAATCAAACCCTGATTTTTTAATTTGATCCATAATAAAAACAAACAAACAAACAACAACAACAAAAAGTAGATGCAATGGTCTGAATTCTCAGCTTTATTAGGAGTGTGTTTGTGCCTTGGATTTTGCCTCCTGACCATCTCTCACTTCATGTGCTAATTTGAGAAGAGATATAATAAAAATTCTATCCAGTTTCTCTGCAATGGAAATCAAATGACATATTTATTGAGTCTATCCATTCCTAGTGTTCACCTGAATTCTAATATGACAATGATCCTCAAAGTTGCTACTGGTGGATCCTCATCTATAATTTTGGAGATGTCTCATCATGGTTTGCTTCTGAGAATGACGTGGCTTTGAAATTCTCAGCTATTTTACTTGTAATTTTAAAATATTCCATTTTTGTAATTTCCATTGTTTGCAAGCTCCCCAAAAATATGCTGTTAATATTTTCACAGGGATGTTTAAATGAAATATATATATTTATATATATTTATATCACTTACATGAAAGAAGACTTTTTTTTTACAGATTAGACTTTAAAGAGGTGAACGTCTGAGATCTGAAGCATGAAATATTCTTATAAAATTTGTCCTCTCCCCTCTGAAGATTTTATCTGCTGAACAGAAAGAGGCACAGAGTACTTGATGCAAAAGGGGTTATTTTTCTTATTGTCTTTAATGTGCATGTTCATCAAGTAAATGTATATAAATTTTTATATATGCCTGTAGAAAATCTTGTAATAAGTAATATCCACATCTCACATATTGGCACTTGAAAATCTACTCAACCAGAGGTTAAGAATAATCTGCTTGTAAGAATTTGACTTAGGTAGCCCTTCATTACCTGGATTAGCTGATGCAACCAATGCACCAGAATGTTACCAGGGATTATGACCTTAACATAGAAAAATGGGGGAAAATACAAAAATAGACATAAATTAGATTTAACAGTCTACAGATAATGGGTTTCAAAGGTAAGACAAAGGCAATGCTATGATCTGTGGAGGGCAGATACCCCTGCCTTGCATTGATCTGAAGCACTAATCCCCATCCTTGCTGCATGCAGGGCAGTTCCAAGTCAGCACAGCTGGGGTCTGGGCTCTGCTCCCAGGCTCAGGGTAGCCTTGGGACCGCCTCTGCCACAAGGATTTCATTCACAGGCAGGTGAGATGAAGTTATGTTTCATATATAGGCCAAGTTAAACCTGTTTCTTTTCTACCTCATGGCAAAAATTTCCCTCCACAAAATTTGAATACTGCAGTGGGTGTCCCTTTACTTCTGTAACACAATCAGTCTCATCCATACCCATGCCTTTCTACTTTAAGGGAAAAAAAACATTAAATTAATTGTAATATACTCTGATGGGGACCACATTTTAGAAAGCTCAATAAAGAGGTATTTTGAATAAATTATTTTGAGACTCTAACATTTTTAAGCAGTCTCAGTACGTGAGAAATATGTCGTTGTCTTTATTATATTTACTTTCTTTCTCATTTTAGGTGTTTACTCCTTGCAGGAAAGTGTATTAGCAGAATAAAGATCAAGGGAACTAGATTAATGCTAATTGCTCCTGATTGTCCTGAAGCCATTATGGTTATGTCTGTTGTACTAATATTGAAATCATTCTAGTTTAAATTTCATGCATTGCTAATTACATTTTATTTATCTTGAATACCAGCTAATTATTTTCAAATATAAAACTCTTGGCCAGAGCTGTCCTGTTGTACCCTTTACTTGTTGACATATCATATAGACACACCTCTGGTTTCCTGTTATAGAGAAAATGCTTATTTATTGTCATCATTTTCAAAAGAGCATAAATTCATGTCCTGTATTTTACTAGTGTGCAATTCTGCCCTTTGAGTACATGTGCTGGAGCTGTGCTTTCACACTCTCAGAACATGCTGTGACACATGTTCAGGACTTTGTCTTGTCCTTTTTTCTTTTTTTTTTTTTTTTTTTTTTTGAGGTGGAGGGGGAGGGAGGGGGAAAGTCCCCCAGAAGCAGTGGTTGAAGGTATGATTGCTCTTGTCATCTTTGGGGTTCTTTATTTCTAAAACCATCTGCTCTGGTACCTGGGAGCCTCCCCTAACATGACAGGCAAAGCCCCACCCTACATTAAACCTGTAAACAAATGATCAGGTTTTGTGACAATGAAAGAGGAACATCAATATTCCACAGGGTGAAATAGTAGGAATGGTGCTGTTTGGTCTATTAATAGTCTGGGGAAAAACTACAAATGTCTTAGTAGGGAAAAGTTGCACACGTCAAAAACATTTTGGCTAGACAGGGATATAAAAGGCTCTGAAGCTCTTGTGAAGAACCTGAGTAATCACCATGAGAACAGAGATGATTATTCAATAATGCAGTCATACACACTAGGAGAAGTAAAATGATTTCATTTTCTTATACACCTTTAGATTATGAGTGTATTGTATCAGTCAGCAACATCTAGAGAGTAACTGCAAAATTCTTTGGAAGCAATCTTAAAAATAAAGCTAATGTTTTAATGTCTAATGAATGGTAATTAGGGTTTGATATGGTAAAATGTATTCATTATGCTGTTATAAAAAATCTCATCTCAAACACAATATTAGCTCTGGCCTCCTTCTTCAAATGAACTTTAACAATGATACGTTCTGAAGAAGCCACATAGCTGAGGGAAGTGTTTTGGACATCTAGAATCACAGAAACTGTAATCACAGGTGCTTTTACCTGTGATTTACCTGCTTTTTCCTAAAAAGAAGGAAATTCACTACTTGCTCTCTCTTAGCAACTGTTCTACCTTAAGGTTTATTTTGTAGAGGCTAACAGAACAAAACATAGAGATGGATACAGCTGGAAATCTTGGTTCATTGAGATCAATAGCAACTTGGAACATTTTTCCTCCATTTAAAATGGAAATATGAGATGTTTATTTGCAGATCAGAGGGTGCTGCTGTGTGATGATAGGGTGGTGTGCTTTGCTCTGCAAACCTACAGCTCCTGGCTGCCTGGCTCTAGATCTGAAATTAGGAGCTATCAGCAGTGATCAGGGAATCAACACAGCTCTCAGGCTACACGGTGATTTTAATTTAAAAATGCATTCCAGTGATGAAAGCTCTAGCTTCTCCTGTATAGTTTTTATATTTCCTTTATGACCCTAAACTGTTCACTGAAACACATATTAGTAGCCATAAGACACATTAGTAGCCATAAGATAGAGACTTCTTTGTTGAAACTTACAATCTATTTATATTAGAAGGATGCATGTGCTCCAGTTCAGGACATTTTTCTATTATTATTTCTTTTCAGTTGAGTCAGAAAAACAAAACTCAGCCTCAGACATACTCATTAACAATAATCCTCACTAAATACAATCCACAGTGTCCTTTAACTCCAGCATTTCTCACTACATATTCTCCTTCTCTACTATCAGCATAGTATTGCTTACTCTCTCTCCTCACTACCATGAAAGGGTCAAGTATGGTCTGGCCCTGAATGAGGTAGAAATACTGTTTAAACATAACAAAAAGTGATTATGTGAAAGCAGATAGGCTTTTCTACCTTCACATTTCCCCTAGGCATACTTGAAGTCCCTAAATCTGATGTGGAATGATAGCTGAGAGAAGCTCAGCTTTTGTCTCATACTTTCCTCTTTTAGCAGCATCTCTGCTATTGCTTTCAGACATTCAGGGATGCTCTCAGAGGCACTCCTTATCCACATCACCTTATTCTTCCTGACACTGTAGTGCAGAATAAACCAGAGACTTTTGGGGTTTTTCTTTAAACTGGCAAAAAAAAAAAAAAAGCTTTTCTTATTTTTAAAATAAGTGCTATAGTTAATTAATGTATTAGAAAATGCAATTAATTTCTAAGTTTTTGAAGCACCAGACACTATTTTGGTATGTTAAGTGTCTGGCATAAGAGGAAAATCTAAGTAGTAGTATAGAAGGAAGCTGCAAGGGAGTATTGTACATACTCAATGCAGAGAAAGCACCAAGACAGGGGAAGGACTCATTTTCTGGATGTTTAGTAAATGAAATAATGTGGTTTACATCCAGTTTAAAAGTATGTCATCGATGAAGGTTTAAATGCTTTTTTAGACTTCTGCTGATACTTGAGCACTTCCCAGATATAAGTAAATGAAACTCAATGCAGAGTCTTACAGCAATTTTCAAAGTAGCCTAATGGAGCTAGATATCCAATTCCTATTGACTTTTCCAAGGGGACTTGATTACTTAAGTGCTCTTTTTCCTTTTGAAAGGCCTTCCTCTTAATTATGCTAATTGGTGCTTTAAAATGTTTTCAAAGTCAGAGAGCTGTGCCTAGACATTGCTAATTCTGAGCCAGACAAGATTCATAATGCTAAATTCTAGGAAGCTCCCTCTAACTACAAGGTATATTTATTTTTCTCTTCTTCCCTGAGGGCAGAAATTAACTACTCAAGCTTGCCAGAGATCTGCTGAGAGCTGTTACCTACAGGAATTGAAAAGGAAAAGGCATTAGTCAGTGATGCTACCTCGTGACTATTTCCATTGGCTGACGAAAGTATTTACACCCAACTGTCTTGCCTCTGCTCTGAAACTGAAAAAAAACCCCAAAACTGCACTGCTATCAGCAAATATGAGAAGTACAGTTGATCTGGAAGATATTGCAGCATTTTATATACTCTGGCTGAAACACCACTTTATATAATTTTTTTCAGAAGTTCCTGATTAGGATAATCTCTGCCAGCCAAAATAGAAATGAGAAACTGTAAACATGGTCTTATCTGCAAGTCAGAAGAATATATTTTTGGGGTTTTCCCCTTCAGACACACATTTTCTCTTCCAAGTCTGAATCTCTTAATAAATGTACTTCATAGCTTTTCTTTACATTATTTGGGGGCATTTTTTAGCAATCATTAGGAATTGCTAATCATTGCTAACTGCTGCTGTTTTAGCTCAGTGATAATCCATATATCCTACTGAGGGGATGATTTGTCTGACCTTCAGTTATAACACAGAACTAGACACTGAGTACTAAACTCATTTCAAATACTGGTATCTTGGCCAGTGGTGTTTGCTAGAAATTGTAAAATGGTTATATTGGTATTCTGGTAGTAGAATTTTTGTAGAAATATTATAGAGACTTCTATTGATTGACACAATGTAGACACTTATTTTTGTACCTTATTTTTACTAGCAGTATGAATCCTTTAGGAACAATGATGTTTCAGTTGGGTTGGATGAAAACCTTGAACATAAAGTGAGTTGCAAAGGAGAAACCTATTCACATATATCTCTCAGTTAAAGAATGCAATCATCCACCTTTCCTGGATAGCACTGGAAATGCATGAAAAGTGAGAAGAATGGAAATACACAGGCTGAGAATCAGTGGCTTTTAGAACACTCTGAGGCAGGAGATTTTCTCCTAAAAGGCATATCAGTTGCAGTTCTTTAAAATAACTTATTTGTTTCAGTTTTGCAACTGAAACATTCTTTAGCTGACCTTGAACTTTATGATTGTATTACTTTACATTAGGATTAGATAGACTTTTTTTAACTCTGTCCCTTCTCTGCCAGAGATTTTCTTAGGTTTTTATTCTATGTTCTTTAATGTTTGTGATTGCATTCCCTCCTATAGGAGGGATTAATACAGGAATTAAATGTGCCATACAAAGGACTGTTGGGGAAATGTAGTGTAATCTCAGAAAAACAGTAGTGCACAGAGGACTGGTATTGACTCATCTAGGCTTCTTTTTTTTTTTTTTTTTCCCCCTCATTTTGCTCTACTTTCATTTTAAATAATTGGGAGCCACAAATATAAAATAGCCCCACTTGATTAATACTATCTAAAATAGCCCCACTTGATTAATACTATCTATCCAGGCAAAATCAAGGAGATTTTCATATTCTTTCTAGCAAGGTAAAACATCCTACTCAGTACTGCCATTGTAGGACAGTGCAGATTGCTTTCATTTATGCTTTTGATCAAATTCCCTGTCCTGCATGGAGTGGATCAGCAGGGTCATGGCCAGACCTTGCTGTGCCATTGTCCAGCCCTTCTGGCTGAGCTTTCTCTGGAGGACAGCATGCCAGAAAACATGGAGCAAGGTCTCAGGTTCAACAGGTTTACTCTAGCAGCTAAATTCCTACAGAGTTTTTTCCCAAATTAATTGGGGGTGCTGGGACAGACACTTCAAATCTACCCCCTACTTTTGCAGACATTCTCTGCAATGAGATTTCCCCCAGTTCATATTTGGATTCATCTAAATGGATGCTGACTGATGTGGAGAGAGAATAATCTTCAGGAGGTGATTCAGTCTGTCAGGTCCCAGTTTACAAAAGGGGGACCCCCAAACAATTTTTCTAAAAATAAAACTCTGTCTGTCAGAATTATTTTCTTTTGGCAGTTCTCCCTGTATACCCAAGAAAGATTCCCAATCTCCCAAGCAAGCTGTTTAACAGGCAAAATTGGGCACACAAATAGATTGTTATCCTTCTTTTTTCCCCAATCTTAATTTTTGTGAAGCATTGTGTTTAGGTAATTCATTCAGGTTGTGTTTTCCGGCTGCATTTTTTTTCCTGCATTGTTGCTTTGGGGTTGTTTTGTTGTTTTTTTCAAATATCTGAGGCAGTAGCTAATTCTGCTTTCTCTGGCACACATAGACTCATTTATCAAAATGAAAGGAAAGATTAAATGAACAATTTAGAAAATACTTACTGAAGCATGTTTTGAAAATTAATTCTGGTTTGTAAGTTATGTTTAGTTCTTTGAATCTTTTCTACTGCAAAAAGAAACATGTGAAAAGCTCTGAATATGTAATTACTATTATAATGATTTAGTCTTAGAATGTCAAAAAGCTTTCCAAGCATTAATTAATGGAAAGAATCAAATGATGTTGCATTGTTGCTGCAGTGCTATTAGGTGAAGATTTTTTATTTTTAGTGACTTAATGGATTTTATAAATTATCTAATTAGACCTGTAATATGCGATTCAAAACCACTTGATTTCAATGCAGAAATGCAATTCTTATAATAAAAAAATCGTACATAAAAATAAATATCCCAGAGACACAATACTTAATGTGCTCCATAAATTCCTAGAGTTTAATGTTCTTTTTATTCTTGGAATTGTGTGAAAAATATAATGTCTTTTAAGTAGTAGTAAATGTCTTTAGTAGTTTTCTAGAACTTTTTTTTTTAGTATAATATATAGTTTTCATGGTGGTGTCAGTATTATTAAAAAGTAACTCTTTTTATGCTTTTTTGCAGGTTGGCTTCATGAGCTAGGAAAACGAATTGAATCTCCTTATTATGAGAATAATACACTAGGAGGCCCATCAATCAGAAGTGCCTATATAGCTGCCCTGTATTTCACTCTCAGCAGCCTCACCAGTGTTGGCTTTGGAAATGTTTCGGCCAATACCGATGCTGAAAAGATCTTCTCCATTTGCACAATGCTGATTGGGGGTAGGTGCAATTAAGTGTCATCTAAAACTTTCAAGGAGTACGAAAAAGTGGAATAAAAGCTGAAATTTTGCTAAGTTTCTTAAAAGAATCCCCGAACAAGCACACCAGAAAGCTTAATAAATTTAATTTTAAATGGCAGAAGAAGGAAGAAACTTTCTTTGGTTTACACTAGATAAACTCTCTTAGGCAGACATATTTCTAACCTTTTGTTCACTTATGATGATGAAAAACAGTGTTGCCCACTGAAATGCAAGTTCACATATTAACAGTGGAAGTGGCCCAGCCGTGTGCTGGGGATTTCAGTCACTTGCAGCAGACACTTTTCCAGACAGCCAGGTATGATGTCCACAACAGCTGCAGTTCCATCCCCACAGCAGCCCTGGGAATGAGGGGAGGTGAGCAGCCCACAGGACAAAGTGTCTGTGAGCTGGTCTGAAGGATTAGACCAGAGAGAAAGANAAAAAAAAAAAAAGGCAGTTCAAGTATCATTGATAAAAATTTGAAAAATTTGATTCAGAATTGCATCAGAATGCAATTTTGTTGTCATATTTGGAGCTCTTAGTAATATTTTCATTTATGCTGATTACCTGGTTATACTGTTGGAGTAAGCTACATGTTCATTCATGGTCCCCTTCCTTTCTCCTGAGGCACCTGGGTACAACAAGCAGAGATTTGTAAGCCAAGAACTTTAGAGAAAGTACCAGAAGCTCTGTCTTTATGTTCATCCTCCTCCCACAAAAAGAATCAGCTGTGCTATTTCACAATGTGTACATAACACAGCTCAGAGATGTCACACTGGCCATGAAGGGTAAAAGCAAGTCACTGCTAGAGTACTCTGTCCTCCCTTTGTCTTTCTGCTGGCTTATATTCTTTCTGGAAATACTAGCAGGAATTTCTCCAGGGCTAGTCAGCAAAGCCCTGGGTGTCAGCTTTGCAGGATACATTCTCCTGGGCAACAATAAATTGGAAATTTGACACTTGAAAGCCAGGGAACATGATGAATTACCTGTAAACTACATATTTGCAGCAATAAGGGGTAAAAGAATTGTTCAATGAATTATTTTCATTTTCCTCGGTCCTGAAAATGAGAGGCAATAATATAACGAATCATCCAAGAATAATATAACTTTGTTTTTGACAATGTCACAAAACCACAAGGAGTTCCTGAATTTCTTTTGGTGGTTGTGTAAAATTATAGTTTTAAAATACACTATGGTCTCTGTTCTTTAGGGCTTTCCCTACATAAAATCTGTTGAAATGGTTTCTATCAAGAAATCAAGAGATCTCCTGTGTAAGGCAGTGATGAATATTTAATTTACTTTAATATGGCAGAGCTTTCATAAATATAATAGAGTAGAATATATAAGTATCCTATGCATTTATTTAGTCCAGTTATAACAATTTCACTTTTTTTCTTGTAATATGCTTCTACATTGAATAAATTGTGAAGAACTGAGTGGAGTAAGAGGGAACTGACAACTGAAAGGCAAAGCTGTTTATAGGCAAGCAGGTGGGAGAATGGGTTTATATCTGCAAGGGTCCAGTGAACAAGATATGGCCAGGTAAAAAAAGGCAGAGCAGGTCAATCTGCAGGTATTTTCTTCAGGAACTATATTTTAGATACTATTGAGGAAAATTAAGGAAATTTGAAGGAGTTAGAATGCTACTGTGAAGATTGGTGAGCATGCCTTAGAAAACTGTTAGGAATAAAGTGCTAATCTGTATCCTTAGGGACATTATACCTCTTCATTTCTTAAAACCTGCTTTAGTGTATCTTTTTGGCTGATATTTAATTTTAAAATTCCCTAATGGAAAGCGATGTTCTGAGAAAAATTGGTGTAAGTTTTTCAGACTTTTTGACCAAGCCATTAGTTAATGAAATTTCAGGTGTAATGGATAGGGTGAGTTAGTTTATCAGTAGTTTGTCTGTATCTCTTTAATATATGACACTGCAAACTTAAAAAAATGAACTAAATTTACTTAAACCTTGAAAAAGTTGAAGACAGAAAAAAAAAAGTGCAAACTTATGAAATAAATTGCATATAGAATACCTTTTTAATATTTACTGGCCTCTTCACATTTTTATTTAGCATAAATTTGAAATTTATATTTTGAACAAGTCATATTCTGAAGATAAAAGATCTTGTTCAATACAGTAAGTCTTCTTAAAGTTGGAAAGAAAATGTACTTATTAAAATATAATCAGAATTCCTAGGGTACCCAGCATATCTAAAATATTAATCAGATCTGCCCTCCAGCAGGTGATCATACCATGTTCTGTCTTATCCTCTCCATGTTCTTTCAGCAAATAATGTGTATTTTTGTATTTAGGAGATTGGAGGCCCACTCTAGTAGCTCCAGTCCTATCTGGAATCAGAGGTGTTCCTCTGTTCCCTAAGAAACTAAAACGTGGTTTAAAGTTTTAAGGTAGAATTAAAATAAAGGTCACTTTATACAGTGGCCTTTTAAATACAGTTCCTAGAAGTTTTAAACTTGTCCTACTTGAGTTTAGACAGAGGCATAATAGGTTTCTTACAGAAAGTAGGGTAAGTGTATGATTATTTGATAAAGAATTCTAATGCCTGTCACAGCCAAGAATAGCTTGTCATTATGAGAAGCAGTTGCCTTCCAATGCATATAGGCAAAGACAGATTCTACCATAATAATAAAATTCTAGGTGATATTTGTGCCTACAATAACATCACCGAGATCTCTGCGCTGTCCAGCTCCTAACCTTGGAGTCTGATGAGGGACTTACATCACATCTGAGTCTTACATTTGAATTCCTACACCACCTAATGCTTTATCCCACGTCCTTTTTAAACTGATTATTGCATCCTTAAAGAGGTTATACTGTTTCTTTAACCTATTCATCTTTGTGTGGCTGAATTGTTTCAGACCTAGCTGTCATATTTCTAATATAATATCCTGTATCTAGTATTACACCAGTTCCTCATATTTTGTTGCTCTAGCTTCTGACATTAATGACTTAGCAATTCACTGCACTATCATGAACAACACCTAGCTGAAATTGCTGATTATTTTTAGAAATAAATTTCCAATTAGGCTTACTATTCTTACTACATCCATCATCCTTTTTTTCCCTGCTATTTCTACACTGCAGTTCTTTATCTTTCTGCATTCCCTTCACAATAAGGACATAGATATTGTTATTAGCTCCTTTGCATTTTTCTCGGCCTGTAAAAGTTTTCTAACACTCCAAACTACAGAATTTTCTATCTCTTTCTACCATTTAAAAGTGCATCTTTTCCTCCTCCTGTTCCCTCTGTTCTCACTCACATTGGACTTCTGTAAAGTGGCATACAGGTTCAAATACTTGTGTGTCTTGTTTATAAACCAAGTCCTTTGTCACTCTGAGAAATCTGTCTGCTTTCTTTCAAGCACTATAAAGACAGATGTCCCCTTAGAGAAACGGTTTAATTTTTTGGTAATTTTTTAAATTAACCATTTGTAGATGTGTATATTTTGTGTATGTGTCTATACATCAGATCAATATCACATAACAGACAATTTAGCAGTGATTTTTCCAACTCAAATATGCAAACACATTTCTACACACACAAACCCAGATGACCTATATCTGTAAATATTTCTTCACTTTTCATTCCCGAGCCAATAACTACTTGCAGACAAACTCCTGGATGTCAGAATGATTTTAACCATATTTGACCCTGTCAAGCAACATAATAAATCAGATTGTTTCTTTGAATGTTTCTTTTAGCCTGAATTTCTGCTTTACAAGGGGTTTTTTTTTCTGACTTTTGTAAAATATCGCCCCCAGAATACGATACATTTTTAAATGTTATTTACAACCTCACTCCACTACACATGGTCTCCATTAGTAACTAGGTTTTTTATATGATTTCTCTGAAACCTATTACATTCTGTGTAGTTTCCAACTGACCATTTGAGTCTAGTTTCCATACTGATTACTAGTATTTCATTATTTTCTGAGCATACCTGCCTACATGTGTTCCTTCCTGTACTTTTTACACAAGCCTGTAGTGACAGAACAAGTGGGAATGGTTCAAACTGAGAGTAGATTTAGATTAGATACTGGGAGAAATTCTTTACTATGAGGGTGGTGAGGCGCTGGAATGGATTGCTCAGGGGAGTTGTGGATGCCCCATCCCTGGCAGTGTCCAAGGGCAGGTTGGATGAGGCTTTGAGCAACCTGATCTAGTGAAAGGCATCCCAGCCCATGGCAGGGTGATTGGAAGTAGATGATCTTTAAGGTTCCTTCCAACCCAAACCATTCTATGATTCTGTGTTCTATTTTCCTTTTCTCTTATACTATGGACTTAATTTGACTTAATTCTTTTGTTAGGTGCCCTGACTAGGTAGAATAAGTTGTTGTTCTACCCTGTCCCATGATGGTGACTCATAGTGTCTCAAACATCAGAAATTAATAAGCATATTAATACCACAGTATTTATATACCATTACTCAAGGAGCCTAATATTCAGAAGCTTTCTTATATCTCTCAATCAAGAAATTTTCACTCTGTGAAGATGCTTTTTATTTTCTGTGTTAAGTTTTATTGATCAACAAATCACTCCACATTGCATGTCATTTCTATATTACCTAGCTCTGATGCATGCCTTGGTGTTTGGCAATGTGACTGCCATAATTCAGAGGATGTACTCCAGATGGTCCCTTTATCACACAAGAACCAAGGATCTGAAGGACTTTATACGAGTCCATCACCTGCCACAGCAACTAAAGCAGAGGATGCTTGAATACTTCCAAACCACGTGGTCTGTCAATAATGGAATTGATTCCAATGAGGTAACCAAATGAGGGGGGGGATTGTGTTTGATTGTTTTGACTATGAACTATAAGTCAAGGAGGGGAGTAATTTTTCTTTTGTCATGCTGTGTTTTGTGTGAAGTTAAATTACATTACAAAAATACATTACGAAAATAAACCTGGATTATCCTAGGAAGAGGGTACACAATTGAAAAAGCAGGTTTAAAACATCAAATAGTGTAGTAAAATTCAGTCCTCCATGATTCTCAAATGCTGAAGAGGCATTCATCAGAAACCTTTTAGATGATGCCAGCAGAAATACAATAATGAGTATTTCTGTCTTTCACTAAACAAAATATCTATATGGGGATTTTAGGTCCTTTCTAAAAGAGAGACTATGATGCCCATTCCTTCCTCCTTCATCTTATTTATTGTAACACTGTAAACAAATTATTTAGCCTGAATTTTTATGTTATTTATATCACTACCTTTTTAAATATTGCACAGTGTAACTTAAGAGTGAAATCAAAAGACAGATTTCTGATGGTGTCTGTGCTTGCTTGTTTTAAATTACTTATCCAGGTTATGTGTTACTGTACTGCAGGAGAAATAATGGATTCTCTCTGCTGGAGTGTTATTTGAATGGAGCACTCCCTTTAGGTTTCTTGTTATCTATGTTATAAAACTCAGTGGTCTCTAAAGTTAATGTGGAAATAAGCAGAAAGATTTGGGGTTTGGAACATTCTTTTCCTGATAAATTCCTTTTGTGTTGTGCACAGCACAAAGAATGGGATTTTCAACAGCATCTTAGCAACAGAAGGAGCTTAGCAAGATTTACAAAGGTACAAAAATGACTTAGATGTCAAAGCTTTCCTAGATGTGGTTAATGATCACCTTCAGCTTTTGTACCTTCTGTACCTTTAGTCACATTGAAAGTGAGTGACTGCTGTACTACAACTGCAGCTCCTGGAGAGACCATCAGTCTTTTATTATTTCCCTCCTATGGATAGAACACCTTGTCTGAGTCCACCTGGTCAAGCACTGTTGATTGCATTGTTCCTATACCACATCCCCTCAAACTACAACAAAACTGTATTTGTGGGCTTGCAGCTTGGAAGGGAAAAGTGTGACGTCATGGTATTTTAGTTTCTGTAGGTTCTTCCATTGAACATGCACCTTTTCTCCCTTCCTTTCCCACCCCTCCTTCAGTGTCCAGTTACATTATTAAAAAATGAAAATAACAACAAGAACAAAAACACATTCAAAGCAGGGTTTTTTTTTTTAGTTATCCCTCTTCCAGTGGTTTTACTATAGAAGAAGCAATATTGCATCTTGATGAATTTCCTAGAATTCTCTGTTTTCATTGTATATGTCACTGTATACAGTGGTATACCTGAGCAGCCTACTGTGTTCTATCACAAAGAAGAACTTGGACAAACTTAAATTGTGCATTAGAGGAAATTTGTACAGTGTTGCTGACCTTTCTTTCCTGTTTTTTTTTCTTTTTTTCTTTTGTGAGGCTTTTTGGGGTTTTTTTGGGGGTAGTAAAAAGGCATATATTCATTCATGTTTTTCCTGGAATTTATTGGTGTTAAAATATCTTAAAATAGCATGTCTTGTCAGGGTGTAAGGAGAACCAAAGGGAAGTGTTTGCAACAGTATGACATGTGCAGCACCACTAAATCGGGCTTCTCACTTCTGCAAAAGTGGAAACAAACAATTTTACATTTTTTCTCTTTTTCATCATTTTTTTCCTTCTTTTGGACAGCTTTTAAAAGACTTCCCGGACGAGCTGCGTTCAGACATCACCATGCACTTGAACAAGGAGATTTTGCAGCTGTCCCTTTTCGAGTGTGCCAGTCGTGGTTGCCTCAGGTCTCTGTCTCTGCACATCAAAACCTCCTTCTGTGCTCCTGGGGAATACCTCCTCCGGCAGGGAGATGCCCTGCAAGCGATCTACTTTGTGTGCTCAGGTTCCATGGAAGTCCTGAAGGACAGCACTGTGCTGGCAATCCTTGGTACGTTCAAAATCATAGACTCAAAGGGGAAGAATGGTCCCCTAAGTGTAGCAGAACCTTCACTGCTTACTGCTGTCTCAGTGTGTCCTAACTGTCTGATGAGAAAGAATTAGTTTAATTTTAATCTGCAATACTTATTCTATGTAGAC